>JAOTON010001951.1:0-57288 GCA_034440635.1 Lepas anatifera
TTTTCTTATCGTTTATATCGCTTTGTGTCCTTGGTTTGGCCTTTCGATTTCCTCCTCGTTGTGTTGGTCGCGTGTGGTCACTCATGCATACGTTTTTACGCGTTCTGTTTACTAGCGGTCTGTCTACAGAGAATTCCTTAGAGGTTTCTTTTTAGTTTCAATACATTTTCTTCTTCTTTGTTAGGAGCCTCACTGTTTCCCGTTTAGCACTCTGCCTTTTGTCTCGAGCGCCACTTCCCCACTGGTGAATGTTAGCGTGCATTCTAACTTTCGGCAGGCAAATGCTGATTAAGGCTGTGAACCTGAGGATCTGCAAATTAGATATCTGGTGCTTGGTCCACGGTTCGTATATTTTTTCATACAATGACTTTTACATACACGGAGTAGAATAGTGACGATTTCTGACACATTTGAACCTTCGATGGCTGTGTATCCTAAAAGCCTATATCTGGCCGTTTGAATTAAGTTGTAACAATTGAATATTTTTAATTTTCTCAAAACATAGTTCCAAGATAATTCTTAAGGAAATATTGCGTTTTTTTTTAATATCCAGAGAAGTTCAGTCTTCTTCGATCCAATATTTTCATCTCTTTACGATTCATAAGCGGTGCAGTTGAAACATTTTCAGCGCATGCTTGATGTCTCTGTAAAAAAAAAGTAGCTGGGCAGCGGAAGGAATTGATTATTTATTGGTTGCTGATATATGTGGCGGTGGGTGCTGCCTTTTTTCATAATTGCGGCTCGAAATGCGTATGTTTTTCTTTCGGGATATACGTGTTATCCTTCTCCTTTGTCACAGGACAGAGCCGTGAAAATTGTGTATCCGAATTTTTGTATTATGAGCTTGTTTTGAGAGCTTTTATAGAATTGCATAGTAATTGCAGGTAAAAATTCTTCTTCCTTATATTTATACCCTGCCAATATATTTAGGGAATAAAATGTTTTGATTTCCATAGGCTGACACAGAATGTGAAAGTCACACAGGCTTCAGCAGTTCTTAGCAATATTATTGAAATGTGCCATATGTTCCATACTAGTACTTCCACCTGCAAATGTAAATTGAAATAATGAATTCCAAACCAATAATTTTTCGGAATGCTGACATAACAAAATTAGATCAAACCCTCAGCACTGTGTTGATTGACCCATGTATTAATCTCTCTTGATTCACACTTTGCAGGGACAGTTTGTTTATTACTTTGGGGCTGGAGTCGTTGACTCTGGCGTCGTGAACCATGTCAGAACTTTCATGGTCTAGTCAGAATTTTGATTAACTTGTAATTTGCTGCTCTGCCATGCAAAGGAAAAAGGGTAGTACTAATGCATTAGCAATGAGAATTGCCCTTTCACAACAGCACTGGAGCATATATTTATTTTCCTACTTTGAAATCTTGTGTACTTTAGCAAAATAGTGATGGCCTCTGACTCATTCAGAACCTTGAAGCAGTTGCCGGTCTTATATAAAGGCTGTATTTGCTGCTGTAAATTAATCAACAGAATTATTTTACCCTTTGTTCATTTTGAAACATGGTCAGAAGACAAGCTTGTGCTAAATTTTGTATTAAGTTTCCTCATATATATATATATATATATATATATATATATATATATATATATATATATATATATATATATATATATATATATATATATATATATATATATATAATCTACCTTATGTGGGCCCCTAACTTTGACCTTCTCTATTAAAGTCTACTTCCTCTGTAATGTCTTTACTTAGTTAACTTAAACTAATAAACTACATACTTAATACTAGGCTAAAAGTGTCACTGCTCTCTTCTTTCATTTCTAGGTGTATTTCAATGCATGCTTATGTTCTCTCCATATTTTTGCCTGTATTTTCTGTTTTGAAAACCATTTTATTCGTCTTGTTCAATAAAGGGAGAACGCGAAATTTTTTAATGGCGAATCAAAAGGTCATTAAAATTTATTTCAGTAGTCCTTTTTCATTTTCGTGAATTTGGCCTGCAAACGCCTTAAATCACTCTCAAAGTCAACGTTTCTAGACAACTTTACCGGGTACATCTTTATCTGCTTAAATTATGTACCCCCAAGAAGCACAATTTCTTCTAAAACCGGGTCCTATTTAGATCGTAGCAATCTACTCCCTAAGTTGGGTAAAAAGGCTAATACCAACTGCGTTGATGTCTTATTTCATTGTTTATTTTGGATTTGATCTGTTCATTTGTCTTTTGCCTTATGTCTTCCTTGGATTTTGTTGTTTGTTTTCCTTTACTGCTCACTGCCTCTCTCTCTCTCTCTCTCTCTCTCTCTCTCTCTCTCTCTCTCTCTCTCTCTCTCTCTTTCTTTCTCTCTTTCTCTTTCTCTCTCACTCCACTCTCACTCTCTCTTTTCTTTCTTTCTTTCTCTTTCTCTTTCTTTCTTTCCCCCTCTCTCTCTCTCTCTCTTTCTCTTTTTTCTCTCTCTCTCTCTTTCTCTCTCTCTCAATATCAAATCGCACGCACGCGCACGCACGCACGCACGCGCACGCACGCACGCACGCACGCATGTACGCACACGCAATGCACGCACGCACGCGCACGCACGCACGCACGCACGCACGCACGCGACGCACGCGACGCGACGCGACAAGATGCCGCATAAAGACGCGACGCGACGCACGCACGCACGCACGCACACGGACGCACGACGACGCACGCACGCACGCGACGCGACGCGAATGCGATTGCATGCGCAGCAAGATGCGACGCGACGCACGCACGCAACGCATCGCGACGCGACGCATGCGACGCACGTACGTACGCAAATGCACGTACGCACGCACACACACACACACACACACACACACACACACACACACACACACACACACACACACACACACACACACACACACACACACACACACACACACACACACACACACACACACACACACACACACACACACACACACACACACACACACACACACACACACACACACACACACACACACACACACACACACACACACACACACACACACACACACACACACACACACACACACACACACACACACACACACACACACACACACACACACACACACACACACACACACACACACACACAGAAATCCTATAAGTAAACATGCTTGCGACCTTCTGATTTTCCAAATTTTTTCACTCAACTGACACGGTGTTGAATTCCTTCCAAATGAGACCGAATATCGTTTTCTTGGCTACGAATGGTTCTCCGGTCATCTCGAATAGGTGGGGTGGCTTCTGAGCCCTCCCCCATCCAGTGCGCGTGTTATCTGTCACTTTACGAATATCTGTGCAGGTTAAAGAAAGTATATGCAAAATTATCCTAATCGAATACATTTCTGAACTGAATATATGAACCCAGCTTCAACAAGATCAGGCCTAGTCAATTTAATTATAAGTCAAAACATTTCCAAAATGCACTCCTTAGCTATTCAGAACTCGTACGTGCTATTACGTACAAGGGTACGTGCGAGTCTTGAGCCGGCACGAAGCTCGATAACTATGATTTCTTTTCTCAACTGTGGCCATAAACAGCAGATTGCTAAGAATACGGAAGAACTCCGCCTTCGAATTACAAAACTGCCGACTGGCTGGGCACAAGACCACATTCGGACGGCTGTGCTCCCGCCACCGCGCCGAGATGTTCTCCCTTTGGTCAGCTTTGGAAAACTCCGGACATGAAACGGACGGTATCACCGTCTGCGTAGACTCCCAAGTCTGTGACCGCAGCTTCGTGCCGCACCGTCTGATAGCGATAGTATTCAAGTACTGGTTCTTTTTACAGTGAGCTTTCTCCCGCTGCAATATTGTGAGTAACGCGTGATCCGACTTTCTGGATGGGGGACTCGCCTGCACTCCCGTAGTGCCGTCCTGGCCAACGCTCACACTTTTGTCCGAATGGCAACACCGATAGCTGAGTTAATGAGTGCGTAGTACCGGGTTGGTGCCGTTATCATCGAGGCGATGCTGTTTGCCTTTATCCTCAGTGTATTGACTGAAACTAAATATTATGAAGTATGTTCTGTCGAGAGTAGGAAACATCTCGTTCGATCGGCAAGAAAAAGTGGGAGCTGTGACAAGGAAATTACTCCCACCTTCATCGCCGACTGATGACAACGCCTATGTCTGCTCAATACCCTGGGCATCCTAAAACTGTGGTAAAGCTTCTCCGAGCCCTCAGCACCCTATCTGGTAAAGAAATTGCCGTGCTCCAGCAACCTCCCTTCTCATCCGATCTGGCTTTGTGTTTTTTGTTCTCCTCAAAAGGAGTAAGATCCTTCAAAACCCGGACGAAACGAAAATGACCGTGGCGGCCGAGCGTCCGCGAAAAATAACTCAGGATGTACACAGCAGGACGAAAAATGTCGGGAAGATTGAGCTAAGCTCAAAAGGATGATGCAAAGCGATAGTAGTGTGTTTATTTAAAGTGTGTTTGTTTAAAGTGTCATTTTTTCCTGTGGTCTGTATGAAAAAAAATAAGTAGGCGCGTCTAATACTAGTTTCTGCCATCTATGGTGCAGTGTTGTGGATTGGTACCTTTGGGGTATCTCTAGTTAAACCTCGAAGCGATCTTAAATGTTCTTCAAGTTTGTGCTTTTTATTTTAAGATTTTTCAACTGGTCTAGGCGGTGCAATAGGATCTGTGGGAATTCCAAAATAAGCTTCATTCTATACTATCAGTTTTAATATAGTGGTGAAAACATGGTTGTAATTTTGGGCACCCTCAATCTTTCTAAAACTACATGCCCCTGCTGTGACATACATTATATCTGATATACCATCAGAAGGAGCTGGTTATGTCGTTTCCATTGTTTATGAATATTTTCCAATATAGTTAAGTCAACGATATGACTGTTTAATGCGAGTTTCTCCACGCTGAAGCGGTATTGAACGAAGATAACAAAACGAAGTTGCGTATCACAATGCAGGCCGATAATGAGGCGAGATAGTGGATGCTGTGGACGTCGGTGCCGAATGGAGGGGATTGGGACACCGGTGCACTTTGTCTCTTTGATATATCTCATAACGATAGCTCGCATGAAACGGCCAGATGAAACGATAACAATAAGAGTCAATATATATATTCCAACCAACAATTCTTGCTCGGCACAACAAACGGACAATATTCCACGGGGAATATTGCTCAATGTACTTATCGTAATCGAAGTCGCTGTCCGCAGGAAAGGTTATCGAGTTATCGAAGTCGGGGCGTAATAATCGAGTGCTCATCATTGACAGAAACAAACAATAAGCTTCGCATCAATCACATCATCAGGCTCTCAAGCAAATGCCGGGAACACAAACGGAAGGTCGTTCAGTGAAAATATAGCTGCGAGCGGTACAAGGTTACATCCACTTCTGAATAATTTGCCAGACAACTAAAATGTGGTCAATGATGAAGCAAAGAATGCCAACCAAATCGTACTGGAAGAAAATGTCGCAAATGGCCAGATATGAGACCGGGATTCTGCGGGTGAAAACCGTATGGTAGGTGAAGCCAGCTAGACAGCTCAAAACGCAATGAGTAATGGAAATATCAAGCGAGGCCATGTCAAAACTAAGCCGTGCTGGGCACTGTGCTGGCCAGGTTGTAAAGGAAGTCGGTAAACGCCGTACTCAATGTATCATTTGTCTTGGAACTCAAGATTTCCGTAGAAAAAAAGCTAAAACCTACCTGAAATGTACCCCTCATGTACCCTTAGCAGCAGGCTACAGTTGTCATAGCTTTTGGTGTGACATATGCTGACATCACTGTGAGTATCAGCCAATCGAAGCCCATGAAACGTATTTAATATGGTAGTGTTTGCCAGATCATGACATCCACAGGCAGATACTTTTCTTTCCCTAGAGGAGCATTTAAAAAATCAAAATATTGAACTTATTGTGCGTTTTCAGAGAAATCATGGTCGCTTCTATGATTTTCAGGTAAAAGTACCCCTAATTGCACTAAATTCCAGGATTCCATCAAGGTGTCACATTCCCTCTAACTCTGACGTCATGACAAAATATGCATCAGACTGGATGACACATCTGACCAGAACCACTTGAGTCAATGGCATTGAAAATACTGTTAGGTCCTTGACCTGTGACCTTTAGCACCATGTGAGGAGGCCCTGGCATATCATCCCAACCATATGGCGTTATCAGGTCACTAATCAGGTTGCAATGCGGGTGCAAGGGTGAGCGCACGATTGTGGCGATCTCAGAAGGTATGATTAAAAAATCAATTCACTTTGTCGAACCTTATCTTCGCCTTTATCACCGTTGCACCGCCGTAGCACTCCTTATCTTCGTCTTTATCACCACTGTACCGCCTTATCACGGCGGCAGAACTGTCGATGCACTGATGGTATCGATGGCCGCGGTTTGCTTCTCGAAGTCGCTCCGGCGGACTTCGATGGCTCAACCAGCTACTGTCAACGGACACGGCGTGAGACGGCCAACCCTGTCGGAGAACACAAGCCCCGAGTCAGGTAAGCAAACCTTAGGTCTTCAGCCCCTAACCCCCTTGTATCCACCACCTGGGACCGAGTCCCTTATGTCGGATTTTGGTTGCTATCACCATACTACCGACACATGCAGTGCCCTAAAATCCTAAAATTTTAGACGGAGAACGTACCTTTTAATATTTTTTTCGGCCTCACCAGCACTTCATTTTGGCCTGAATTGAAAATTAAATTGAGGAATACGCCTTTTTTATTTTATGAAGAGAAATGACACGCCCCGGAGAAACTGAAGTACACATGAAGTGCTAAACATTTGCCTGAAAAAATGCATGACTACACATTTGGGCATTAAAAGATTGGAGCCAATTGCTACCTGATTTGGGAGTTAGGTCTCACCCTCCACTTTCTGTGAAAACAATTTCACGACTGTGTACATATTTGAACTTCAAAAAGTTTTGCCTACATTTCTAGGGAAAAACTTAAATACCACACTGTCACGACCACCGGAAATTAAACATTTGATAACGCACTGATTCTCATCTGAAAGACCTTTATTTGCAATTTGACTGCTGGAAAAACATGGACAACAGGAAGTGTAACTGGGAAACTTAATAGTACTGGAAACAGCCCATAGTAAGAGCAAAATCAGTGTCAGGGAGCCAGAACAATGCATGCAGATGAGTTCATGAATGTGTGGTTTCTGAAACAGACCAGGCAGGGTGTCAGGCGCAAGCCGGTGCTATGCGAATGCAAGACAATGCACAAGCGAACCAAACACATGCAGCATGCTGACGTGCTGCAAATAACTGCAAGCTTCAAGGGCAAAGCAACACAAGCTTTACAATGCAAAATCGCAGGCTCTGAGTATGCTTCAATCAAACCACATGCGACACCCACCAAAGTGTTTCCGTCCTTGCCGAATGGTGTGATTCAGTCAGTTCAGCTATCCCTCATGCAGGCATTATATCAAGGCTTCTCTTCCACATATTTACAGTCATGCATCAGTCAACTTCAGAAACCATGCCGCTCACTTCAACATGCTCTGAAACAGACAAATAAACTGTTGCAACACCCTCCCCACCGTTCGACCCGAACATACCTATGCACCTTATTTTTAAGGAAAAGTTACGTGACTCGCGTCAGCAATATAACAACGCACTACTGGAGCATATAAAGCGCTTCACTGCTCTGTCGACACTAAGGCGCGCAACACGACACGGTGAACCACTGCAAATGACAAAATATAATACATCCAGCCACCATGACAATAGGACACATCAGCTCGGCAGTGCAGCTCCAAACACAACGTTCACGTCGAGGAAAATGTGAAGCTTTAGTCCCGAGACTCGACAACACTCAGTCCCGTCGCATTCAGATTTTCGGGTGGGACGGCTAACGTTCCACTGGCGCAATAGGTCCGAGTGACAGTCGTCTCCCAGCAGCACAACACGCCGACGGACAGCCTGAAGCGGAAGAATCCAGCTAAGCGGCCGCCCCGAGCAGCAGGACCAGCAGCAGCATGCCATGCAGCACCCTCAGCGCTGAGTCCACCACACAAACATGACATCTGCTCTGGCGAGGATAATAGAGAGGATGGTGCTAGGATTGTGCGTTATCTATGAATTATCATCCGTGGCCGTAACACTCTCCTCTAACCAGCATACCTTAGTGACAGGTCGATGATATTCGTGACCAGCTCCAGTCTTCAGCTCCACCGACCTGACTCGTCCATCAGCACCCTCAAACACCTTGATGACTTTGGCTAGAGGCCAAAAACCTCTTGGTGCGTTGTCGTCCATCATCAAAACGACGTCTCCAACCCTCATGTTTCGATTTTCACCCCTCCACTTTTGTCTCTGAAGAAGAGTGGGTAAATATTCCTGCCTCCATCGCTTCCAAAATTGCCCTGCCAGGACCTGCGCCTGTCTCCAACGCCGTCTACTGTTCACTTCTTTATCTCGAAACACCCCTGGGGGTACGTTAGGGCTGGCACACCCCAAAAGAAAATGGTTCGGGGTCAGTGGCTCCATATCATGCGGGTCAGTGCTTACATATGTCAGTGGTCTACCATTTAACATTGACTCAACTTCTGTAAAGAGCGTCAAGAGAACTTCGTCGGTTAAAACCTGACCCAAGGATATCACCCGGAACGCTCTCTTGACACTCCCCACCATGCGCTCCCATGCGCCCCCCATATGAGGTGCGCCTGGAGGTATAAAGTTCCACTGTATCCTCCGTTGACTGAGCATGTCCCCTATCCGATTTGAGTCCACTTCGGCCAATGATTCCCGGATCTCTCTTTCTCCTCCAACCATGTTGGTACCGTTGTCAGAAAATATCACTGTAGGATGCCCTCGGCGGCCGATGAAACGCCTCAGAGCCATCAGCAGGCTGTCCGCTTCCAGATTGTGAGCCACTTCGATATGGACGGCTCGTACGGAGAGGCATGTGAATAACACACCATATCTTTTCTCGGTTTTGCGAAGCTTCTTTACCAGAAACGGACCAAAATAATCCAAACCTACGGAAGCAAACGGCCTTGAGCAGTCGAATCTACATTCTGGCAACTCACTCATCAGAGGAGGACAGGGAGTCGCGTTTCTACGCCGACACACCACACAGCCGTGTAGCACGTGTTTTACTGCTGATCTTCCTTTCGGTATCCAGTATGCTGAACGTATCTCAGTGAGCGTTCGCTCCGTTCCAGAGTGCAGCACTGTTAAATGAGCGTGGTGTATCAGAAGTTTCGTCACCGGGTCCTTGGGATGCATGATGATCGGATGCCTCGCCGAAAATGGCATGGGGGCTCTGTCGAGACGTCCACCGACGCGCAGCAGACCGTCATCGTCGATAAAGGGCGATAGCCCTTCGAGTGCTTCGTTCTCCCCACGATGAAGATTACCTCTGACGCGTTTAACGACCTCTGAGTACATACGATTCTGAGAATCCTTCACTATTTGCCTTTCAGCTCTCATGATTTCTCCTGCTTTCAAAGGACCATGACAGCACGAGCTCTTCTTACCAGACGAATACTTAGCTACAAAATTTCCAAGAAATCTGAGCACCCATGCTACTATTCTGCGATACTTGCTCCAACAAGAGTACTTGCCAGCTGAAGGGAGAGCTCCTCCAAAGCTCACAGCCATACTGGTTGCTGTCACTATTCTAACTTCAGGGTCTCCCTCTAGTCCCGCCGGATGAGAGACAAGAGGAGACGGCCATCGATCCTCACTGTTTAACAGAAACGTGGGTCCCGTAAACCACTTCTGATCCCGCAACAACGCTTCCGCAGACTCACCCCGTGAGCAAGCGTCTGCCGGGTTGGAGCGGCTTGGCACGTACCGCCACTGCTGGGGATACGAGGTCTCTCGAATCTCAGCAATCCGATTCGCGACAAATGTGTGGAATCGGTGGGATTCGCCTTGGATATATTTGAGAACCACCTGACTCTGACCAAAACACTACTTCTTTTATATAAAGCTGTAGCTCCCTTCTTATGGTGTTTGCCATGCGCACTGCCATCACTGCAGCTTGCAGCTCCAGCCTCACAATCGTTAGCTTCTTCAACGGCGCCACCCTCGATTTCGCCATGATGATCATTGCTTCACAGCGTCCATCATCAGAAGCAGTCCTCAGGTAAGCTACCGCGCCAAAAGCCACCTCTGAAGCATCTGCGAATATATGCAGCTGATAGTGTGCATTCCAGTTATCGGTCGTTGCTACCTTGTAGCATCTAGGAATCCCCGAGGATTCGACAACTGGCAGCTCTGCCAACCACGTACAAAAGTCATTTCCGTCCCCCTCGTCCAGAGTATCATCCCAGTCATAACCCTTTACCCAGAGTCGCTGGACTAGAAGCTTGGCTTTCACTACCACCGGGCACATTAGCCCTAGGGGATCGAATAATCTTGCCACGGCTTGTACCACTCCACGCTTTGTGAGCGGCACATTACTGCTTATATGTCTAAGACTCAGAGTGTCATCCTTTGGGTTCCAGATGTACCCAAGCAGGCTCTCCGCAGGCATGTCCAAATCCGGATGCGCTCGGTGTTCTTCTGGGACGGCCTTCAACACGTCCTCTTCATTGCTTCTCCATTTCGTCAGTGTGAATCCTCCTCTTTGAAGTAAATCTGTGACATGTTTTTGCATCGATTTGGCACTTTGGACATCTATTTCTGACTTTAAAAAATCATCCATATAGAAGTGATGAAAAACAGCACAGCTTGCTCTTTGCTCTTCTTCTGTGTCACCAGCCATAACCATGGCTGTCTTCCTCAGTGCAAAGTTCGCACTTGCTGGACTGGACTTAGCCCCAAAGATAGTAACCATCATTTGATATGCATCAGGCTCCCGGGACAAATCCAGACTCTCTCCATAGGAAGCTTAATGCAGGCTGATCTTCCTCACACACCGACACCTGATGGTACATCTGTCGGACATCACCGATTATTGCCACTCTATCTTCTCTAAACCTGATTAGAATCCCTGGGAGACCGAGAAGCAAATCAGGACCCGAGAGGAGCTCATCATTGAGTGATGTTCCACCATACCGAGCAGCCGCATCAAAAACCACCCTGGTCTTGCCAGGCTTGTTTGGATTGAATACCGCGTGGTGAGGAAGATACCACCTCTTTGGCGAGTACCTGTTGACTTCTGCTGACGTCAGCTTGCGTGCATGGCCAGAATCAAGGTACCCACGTATTACCTTGGAGTAAGCCTCACCCTTAGCTGGTTGTCGCAAGAGACTTCTCTCCAATGACTGCAGTCTTTTTACAGCCATTGACTTGTTGGCCGGTAGCGTCACTGAGTCCCTTTTCCACAGAAGACCGGTCTCAAATCGGCCACCAACATCCTTCGTTGTTTTCTCCATCATTTTGAGAGCTCGGGTGTCTTCTAAAGACTTGCTATTTGGTTCTTCAAACTTTGTACCAAATGACTCAGTAGTCCACCACTGCTGTAGTGATTGCAGCATGCCGTCATCTTCTCGCACTTTGCTGACAAACATCACTTGGCGGGTTCTCTCAGGTACAAATCCCACAATTGTCCCAGTCAAAGTCCAACCAAATATGGTTCGGATAGCAGCAGGCTGATTCGGGCGACCAATCCTTGCTTCAAGTTGCAGGACCGCCTCCAGAACATTGGCACCAAGCAGTAGCTCCACTTTTGTTCCATCATAACTGGGTATGTGAAGATCACGCACATGATACCAGCTCTGTCTCTCCTTCTCTGGGATCTTCGGCACGTCTACATTGATACGCGGTACAGAAAATGCCTCAGAAACGATTATCTTTTCGCCTTGCTCTGTTTCCAACGGGCTTAAAGTCAATGAAACCCTCATGGATCTTTGTTCTTCCCCAACACCCTCAACATTCTGAAGAATAAGCTTCTCCTCTTGACCATCTAATTCCAAATCCTCCAACACCTCACGACAACACAGAGAAGTCTGTGCACCAGGGTCTAGCATGGCATGGACATCTCTGTGCTTTCCATTCTGTCCATGAACTCGAACTTTCACGATCTGAAGCAGAGTCGTTCTCTCCTCACGGCGTGATAAGGCAGATGCAACAGTGCGCTGTGCTGCTTCTTGAGTACCATCTTCATGTCGATCCACGACTGCTGCACCTGCACCTCGAAAGTTAATCCTTCTGCTTCCATGCAAAAGCTGATGGTGTCGCATTGTACACCCTTCTCTCTCACATCGTTTGGCTGATCTACACTCTCGTAGACGGTGTCCCTCCTTCAAACAGAAGAAACATATGTTTCGACTTGCAACGAACTGAGCCCGCTCGTCAACTGCCCGTTGTACAAATGAGTCACAGGACTCAAGCCCGTGTCCACCTCCACAGAAAGCACATGTGGCTTGTGCAGTTACCATTGCTGAACGACGAACAACCTGCCTTCTTTCCCCCGCAGATGTTCTAGAGAAGTTGAGTCCAATCTTCACTTGTCTTCCCAGCCAGTTATTGAAACTGATCAGAGTAGGTCTTTCTGTCATGTCCAATATGTGCTCTCCCCAGCCCCTTCGCAGCTCCACAGGCAGCTTCTCGACTACCCTCTTCAGGTTTTCACAGCTTTCCAAGTCACCGTGGTAGCCTAGGTTCTGCAGAACTGTCACAGCAGAATTGACAGTTGCGTGGTATCTCTCCAAACTTGCAGCATTCAAATAGCTAGGGGAAGCAGCTGAGAATATGGCATTGATGTTGGCGTGCACAATGGTTTCCTCCTGTCCAAACCTATCCTGCAGGGTTTCCATTGCTTTAGGATACAGCTTTGGGTCAAACAGCATGCCACTTATGCATTGCTCTGCCAATCCTGTCACTGCTGACTGAAGATGTATCAGCTTTTCGGCATCTGAAAGACACCTCTGGTCATCAACAAGGGATTTGAACAATCCATACTGGGAAACTTAATAGTACTGGAAACAGCCCATAGTAAGAGCAAAATCAGTGTCAGGGAGCCAGAACAATGCATGCAGATGAGTTCATGAATGTGTGGTTTCTGAAACAGACCAGGCAGGGTGTCAGGCGCAAGCCGGTGCTATGCGAATGCAAGACAATGCACAAGCGAACCAAACACATGCAGCATGCTGACGTGCTGCAAATAACTGCAAGCTTCAAGGGCAAAGCAACACAAGCTTTACAATGCAAAATCGCAGGCTCTGAGTATGCTTCAATCAAACCACATGCGACACCCACCAAAGTGTTTCCGTCCTTGCCGAATGGTGTGATTCAGTCAGTTCAGCTATCCCTCATGCAGGCATTATATCAAGGCTTCTCTTCCACATATTTACAGTCATGCATCAGTCAACTTCAGAAACCATGCCGCTCACTTCAACATGCTCTGAAACAGACAAATAAACTGTTGCAACACACACCATAATTGAACCAGTTCAATTATATTTCTAGGATAATCTGCAAATATTATCAATATTTTTGAGCGCAGCTTTACCTATATCGATATACCTTGGCCATATCGAAACATCAAAATCAGAGGAGTGCTGAAAAATAATTTAGACAGTGGCAGATCTAGCAGGTAGGTTTGGGGGCAAGCCCAAACAGAAGAGTCACACAGTGAAACACTTTGCCACAATCTAACTGGATGGTAGGTTCTTGAGGTAAACCCAAAATTTGATGAGAAAAATACTACTAATTTCTTTAAAAATGTCTCAGAGTGAAAGATGTGGGCACAAGAGGCTTCTTTTTGCTCTCCAAGACCAAATTTTATGCTTTCTCCAAGACCAAATTTTATGCTTAAGTATAGTGGTTCTGTTTGAAGTTAAGTTTAGAAGCACCAAAACCTTGCTTTTAAACTAAAAATGGGTTGGGGCAAAAGAGGTCAACAGCTTTGGGGGCAGGGGAAAACAGTTTTTCCCCAAGCTTTTCTATTTAGGGGTTGCGAATGCCTTTGTTGCCCCCCTGGATCAGCCACTGATTTGAGAAACTCTCATTGTGCCATTTATGAGTCATACAAGAGATAGACATCTCATCATGGGAATAGAGCTTCCCAAATCTTAAAAAATAATATTTTGGACAATTATGTTGTCATGCTACCTTACATACATAGAAATACAATTTTGTTTTATTTATTGGAGCCAAAATAGCAAATCAGAACTTTTCAGGGAAAAACAGCACCAAGCATTCCATATGCATCCAAAACTTTACCTTATAATGATAGCAAGTAGCAAAATTATTTTGTTTTCATTATTGGAATCAAAATGGTGAATTTGTGATTTTGAGGGAAAAAAGTGCCAAACGCCCTAAACGTATTGGAAACTATCGCTAATCTACACACTATTTACAAAAATTTTGTAGAGAATAGGCATGCATATTGATCAAGCATGCATACACAAATATAATATATTATCATTCAGCATTCAAGTAGTGATAATAAATAACAAAACAATCAATTGAAAAAAATTCAGACACTCCAGCTGCCCAATCAAAAAGTCAACTACAATTGTGACTAGAGCATGACAGCTATGTATAGTTCTAAAACCAGAATAATGAGCACCAGTCACAAAATAATAAACAAGCCCTTCCAGCCAAGTGTAAATGGAAGTAGATTATTACATGTGTCAATCAACACAATGCTCAGGGTTTGGTTCTAAGTTGTAGTTATTTGGGCTTAGGAGGTGCACTAGCCTGGCAAGCCCATAGAGCGCCCTGGGTTTGGTTCTAATTTTTTGTGTCTGCACTCCAGAAAACTTCTTGGTTTGGAATTCATTATTTCAATTTACATTTGCAGGTGGAACTAGTGTGGAAAATGTTGCAAGTTTCCACCCTACTCATAAGAACTGGTGAAGCCTGTTTGACTTTCTCATTCCATGTCAATGTATGGAAATCTTAACATTTTATTCCCTAAATATATTGGCAGGGTATAAAATAAGGAAGAAGATTTTTGCCTGCACTTACCATGCAATTCTGTGAAAGCTCTTAAAAATATGACCATAATGCCAAAATTCGGATACACAATCTCCACGGCTTTGTCCTGTACAAAAGAGAATGATAACACATATATCCCGAAAAGAAAAACATACGCATATCGATCACAATTATGAAAAATGGGCAGCACCCACGCCACATATATCATCAACCAATAAATAATCAATTTCCTTCCACTGCCCCTCCTCCTTTTTACAGAACATCAACCATGCGCCGAAAATGCTTCAGCTGCACCGCTTATGAACCATAAAAGAGATGAAAATGTTAGATCGAAGAAACTGAATTTCTCTGGATATAAAAAAACGCAATATTTCCTTAAAAATTATCTTAAAAATATGCTTCTAGAGAATTAAAAATATTTCATTGGTACAATTTGATTCAAAACGGCAGATATAGGCTTTTAGGATACACAACCATCGAAGGTTCCAAATGTGTCAGAAATCGTCACTATTCTACTCCGTGTATGTAGAATTCATTGTATGAAAAAAATATGCCCACGGTTCTTATTTCTGGTCTTGCTTACCTTTTGTTTATTTGATATGGGTCTATATCAGATGTTCCACAAATCATATTTTCCCCACGATCAGTTCTTCCCCTCGTTCAATTCTTCCCCACGATCAATCTTTCCCCGCGATCAATTCTTCCCCACGATCAAAAGTTCCACAGTAAAGTTTACTTCAGAGCCAAGGTTTTTTAGCATACTGTTAAAGTCCCGGCTCCTACGTCATAAACCCAGGCCGAGGTATAAAACTTCAAACCTTGAAATAGGCACCCGAAACAGGAGTAAATGTCTAAAATAGTGATGAGGTGAGGTGAATAAAACGAGTCTTTTTACAGGGTTCAGTGCGGTGTTGGGCAATTGACATCGGCCGGTGGCGACGCCTGGCGGAGGGCAAGTCAAGGGCGGAGGAGTAACGGCGGCGGTCAAGGGCGGCGATGGCATGGCTGGCTGGCCGTCCTGCACAGGAATTGTCTCGCATGCTCGCATGCGATGAACATCATGTTGCAGCAGGGGCGGATGCAGGAAAGGGGACCTATCTAAGTTTTCTTATCTAGTTTTTTATCTTGCGTAGTCAAGAAATGTGATATAATTATCGGTACAGCAGTGTTGTCATCGGGCGATTTGCTTAGTGCGGTGCATGGGGGTTGCGTCGGCTGCGATGTTCATTACATTTCAGCAGTGGCAGAGCCAGGAGGGGGAGCATTAACACATTTCCGATTTTGGTTTCAACACTTGTATAGGCGAATGACATGATAAGTTTTTTAGGGCATAGGCGGGTCCAGGGGGCAAGGGGAGGGGGCACGTGCCCCTCCCCGATCAACCCTCGGCGCCCCCTGAAATGGTCACGGCGCCCCCTAAAATTTCGCTTCCCACCCCCCCCAGGATACGAAATCCTGCGCCCACCGATAGGATTTGGCGCCCACCTGATAGGTTTTGCTGGTCATAAGTGGCGCCCCCTGGTCCGGATGACGCCCCCCGGTCCGGATGGCGCCCCCGGGAAGGTGCCCCCCCGATCGGCAATCCTGGATCCGCCTATGTTTTAGGGTACGTTAAAAAGTGACATTTCTTTTCCCGGGCTGCCCCTCAAAAGTGATGTGCCCCCATACCAAAGCTCTTGCTGCGCCCCTGCCTGCTACCGGCCGTTCGCGCACTTTCCCACGGTTAGCCTGAAGGAAGTTGCTCAATCTCCGTCAGAAGTAACCCTACGGATTTCTCAGTTTTTAAGGGTAAATAAGGAGACGCAGTTTTTGCCCCAGTGCTGTCGTCGGGCGATGGGCTTAGTGCCGTGCATGGTAGTTGCGTCGGTTGCGATGCTCATTACATTGCAGCAGTGGCAGAGCCAGGAGGGGGAGCATTAACACATTTTCCGATTTTGGTTTCAACACTTGCATAGGCGAATGTCATGACAAGTTTTTTAGGGTACTTGCATTAAAAAGTGCCATTTTTTTCCCGGGGTGCCCCTCATAAGTGGTGTGCCCCCAGCTATTTGTTCCCTAGTTTACCCCGTTTATTGACTCCATTTGAGTCAAATTTCAAAGCTAAGTTTAAAGTTTTAATGGGGTAAACAGGCATACGCGTCGGAAAAGGAGGGCAGGGGGCCTGGCCCCCACTTTTTGGCAAAAAATTTCCTGATCTCAGTCAAAATGAAAGAAAACTGGACATTCCTATATCCAGCCGCTGCAGAAGTCAACAAGGAGCCCAAATTCGAACAGTTTTTGGTCCTGATATTGAAATTTTTTGTCAGCATCAAGTTGAAGTTTGGCTGCCCCCCCTACCCCCCCCACTTTTTTGCCGGTGGAGACACTTATATAAACAGGCAAACATTTAGGGCCATGTCAGCACTAAGAAATTTGCTGGTCAACAGGCTAACGCCTAGGGTCATAACTAAGATAACTACAGGCTAAATAATCTTAACTTAATATGATAATAATGACAGTGGCGGATCTAGCCGGGTGGTTTGGGAGGGGCAAACCAAAGTCGAAAAGCAAAAAAAAAAACGTCGCGCAGTGAAAAATTGCGTTACAATATGCCTTTTCGGTAGGATTTTGGGAACTGGAGACGAAAAGCAAAAAAACCACACGGGGTGAAAAATATGGACTCAAGAGATACTTCTTTTCCTATCCAAACCCCAATATTTACACTGAACTTCAATAATTCTGTTTGAAGTTGAGAGTTGAAGCACCAAAATCTTGCTTACAAGCTAAAAAGGAGTCGGGGAAAAGGAGGTCGATCGCTTTGGGGGGGGGCAAAAACATAGTTTTGCCCCGAGCTTTTCCGTTTGGGGGGGACAATTGCCTTTTTTGCCCCCCTGGATCCGCCACTGAATAATGATGAATTATTTTAACACGCGCCCCGCTGGGGTCCCTTGCATGACGCGCCCCGCTGGGGGGCGTTTTTCGCCCCCTTCCGTATCTCGTTTCCCACGAAAGCTAAAGGAAAATTACGGGCGGCGTTCGAGAGCTCTTGCCAAGACGAAGAGAATTTATAGGTAGAATGTTTACGTCAGATCAATATTGAGGTCAGCATAGGTCAAAGAAGGCTCCATAGGCTTACAACAGAGCAGTGTACGTTTCCCCCTCTAGATCTGCCCAAAGCTAGAGCAAATCTTTATGCATCATTGGATTCCTCTCATCGCGGCGAATCGAATGATACATAATATGACCTTGCTAGGTCATATTATCCTCGACCTGACCGGGCTCCCCTCCGTCGTTCTCGCTCCGTCCGCTGTCGTGGCCGGGTGGCGCTCCCGCCCGTGATTCGTTGCGCGGCCGCGGTGCTTCCGTCGCGGGGGTCTTGGGGGGGGTGGGGTTCGTGAGCTGCACCGCTAGCGTTCTCTCCCTCATGTGTGGGACGACTCCCGGGATAACTTCATCACCTCCTCTCTCTCCCTTCATCAAGTACTGTTACGCTATTACCGTTATGCAGAGTACCCGTGTCTGTCATTATGTGATGCTGCTGAATAAACGTGTCACGGTTTCAATAGTCAAAATGACCTGAGCTCGGCCTAGGTCAGGGTCACAGAGTGACCTGGTATGGTCATGCCGCATATCAATCGACTCCCCGTGACAATATAAACACAATGCAAACAAAATGGGAGCTTTATCTCAATTCAGTCAGAAGTTATTGGCAAAACAACCACTCTCTGCTCCCGTGACCTGATATGACCTTTGAGAGGTCAGATGCTCAAAAACTCAACTTTATGGTTAAGATCGTGGTAAGAATAGACAGTTTGAGAATTTTCAGCCTTATCTATCCAGTATTTCCTGAAAACGAGTCCATTCTATTTTTCACCATAGACTTAATAGGGTGACCAAAAAATTGACCACATCAAATTGAATCCTGGCTTCGCCCCTGGCCCGATTGCTTTTCTCCGTTGGTACAAAATTTCAGAGCTCTATCTCAAGCACAAGTCTCACAATCTTCTTCACTGCTAAGCTTCTCAATCTTCTTCACTGCTACTCTCGTCTTGCAAGCTCTACCTTCTACCGGCCGTTCGCGCATTTCCCCTCGGGCAGCCTGAGGGAAGTTGCTCAATCGTCGTCACAAATAACCCTGCTGATTTCTCAGTTTCTAGGGTGAATAAGGAGACGGAGCTCGTTGCCATAGCTACCCCCATTCATTGGCTCTATGTGTGCCAAATTTCAAAGCTAAGCTTTAAGTTTAAATTGGTTGAACAAGCGAACATTTAGGGTCATGTCAGGACTAAAACATTGGCCAGATGCAGAACTCTGGGAAAAAATACAGTATCGGAGCAGACAACTCACTAGGCACTTGCACTGTAGTCGCATGGTAAAAACAATGACTGCCCGTTGATAAGGCTTTTTTGCTGATATCCCGAACGACACGTCCAAATGTCTTGCATGCAGGTTGAAAATTCTCGTCTTGCAAATGCACATTTTTTCTCAAATTTGTATTTTCGAAACCTCTCTTCAAAGTTACGAGCAAAAAACCCTTAAGATTGTCGTGTGAAATTGCCGGGAATATCATTTTTCATATTATCTCATGAAATACTGAATGAAACTGGTGTTGGTACACTTTAATTGAAACGGAATGGTACGTGTTTTCATTTCCAGGCAATAGTTTAAGGTTGGAAGCTGTATTTGATGACTTATTGGCATATATGTCGAAATGAAAGGCCAAATTACAGACTATTTTTAGACCTATAACTTGCTTCGTGTTTTTTATTCTTTAGATTTCTTGATGTTAAAATGTTTTTCAAATGTCTTATCTATTTTTTGTCCTGTAAATGAGCAAAATCTGACAGGGCTTTATCCAGTGATTAAATAAAAAGGAGAAAATATGAAAACACCATAAAACACGTTTACCACCGATTTTCTTTATACGATTCCACGCATCCATCCAGCCAAAATTCGGCAAGCGGGGCCGCAGAGCTCCGACAATGTGATATCCAGATGTGCCACGATGTCATAATATCCAGGCATTTACATGCTCTCCAGACATTTCATTATCCCCCAGCATAATGTGATTAACCCGCTCACCAAGCAAGAGCAGACAGACAGTCTGCAGGCGTGCATCCAGGATTTTCCTTTGCGCGAGGGCCTGGCTGACGAAGGGGATGGCGAGCTGATGAAGGCCGGTGCTGGAATGCGAACCATGCCTTGACCAGGAAAACAGTCTACTGGAGGTATAAGCCATTAGCGAATCAACGAATCTATGAAGCAGGCTGGGGGTGGGCACTAAAATAACCCCTTAGTAGTGCTCAAATGGAAGCCAGCTGAAATTAAGAGGAAACACCAATTCAAACAATCTAGTGAACTCTAATCAAAGGGAATGTTAAGCATGCGACTCATTTGGAACTCTGGTGACTCTATCACCGATCACCAGACTTGAGGCTCCCAACGGCTGACTTGAAACACCCGCCCGTTTAAGGATATTTACACATTTGTGCACTTAAAGCAATATGAATGATGCCTGGCTGCGCTGATTTTGTTAATTTCTCCTCAGGGGTCATGGCCGTGTTAAGCTGGAATAAGAGCAGCCAGGCATGCTTCATGTAGCACCATGACGTCAGCATATGTCGTCACACCAACAGCCATTACAAGTGTGGCCTGCTGCTTGAGGTACATGAGAGGTACATTTCAGGTAGTTTTTAGTTTTTCTCTACGGAAATTTTGAGTTGCAAGACAATTAATATGTAGAGTACCAGGTTTTTCGGCGTGCTTTACAACTTGGATATATCACTTAAAATCACGCTATCAAGGTGTCACATTCCCTTTAAAGGAGCTGTGGTGAAGTTCGACAAGCAGCACCCATTTTTATTGTCGTGTGGCTCTTATTGTTTGGGTGGAAGCTTTTACCTTTTATCTTGTCTTTTCTCTTGTGGTTTTATCTACTAATCTTATATACCCACTTTTATTATTTTAGAGTCTTTATATCATGATCATGTTTTATCTATACGGAGGTTTTTAATGACATCAAAAGTTAGGACGAGCGCATAAGTGTCGCCACCGGCAAAAAGTGGGGGGGGCAGCCAAACTTCAACCTGATGCTGACAAAAAACTTTCAACATCAGGACCAAAAACTGTTCGAATTTGGGCTCCTCGCTGCATTCCGCAGCGGCTGGATATAAGAATGTCCGGTTGTCTCTCATTTTGACTGAGATCAGGAAATTTTTGGCCAAAAGTGGGGGCCAGGCCCCCCTGGCCCCCCTTTTCCGACGCGTATGGACGAGCGATTAGTTTTGTTTCCCATGTCGGAATGTCATGGATATCATTTGTATCATTTCATTGTGAATATCATGTCTCTTTTACTTATTTGACTTGAACTATAAGTGGGTTTTACCTGTTGCTCATTTACATAAATAAATACAAACACAGATACAAATGCAGGGGTGTCCGAGATAAATTTCACCAATGCTTGACATGATTATCGACAGATCTAACCCTTTGCTTTTTCATCCAGGCCTGCCCCTCCGTTCTGGACGCATATGAGCTGTACATTGTTTGACATGCATAATACGATTTGTGTTAACTGGTATTGCTCAATACATGGGAAATGGTTTAACAATGATCTCGCACGTGTATAAAATAAATCATACATCACCAGTAACTAGCGTTTCTCCGGCCTGGACGAACACAGGAGGTATTCACTTACGCTGCAATACCTTAACACGACTATCCGAGAATGGTGTAGCACGTATTTGTTATTACCGAACAGGGGCGCAAAACCTACAATGCTAAAGGCTCAGTATAAGGCGTTCTGCGCAATGCACCTTTGACCGCCTCTTAAGTATGTGGATAATTTTGTGGGAGGGCTGTTTAAATAAATGTCGCAGAGCAAAGGGGGAAGCTTATTTCGAGGAATGAGTCGTGGAGTGTTGCAACACTTGCGAGGGTAGGGTGGCGGCTACGGCAGAGAGGCCGAGCCTGCTTGTTGGGGTATAGTTGGGGATTCAAAGGGTCCGCATACGGAAAAGATAAGACTCGCAAGCTTTCCGATACGACACCATCCGCCAGGTTATGGCCCTCACCCCAACGTGAAATTTTCCTACTATGCGAGTACCCAGCATTAAGATGTTGGCTGAATCATGTAGCTGAATCAAATTAATTCAATGCATATTGCATTTAAACACAACTTACACCGTAGGCCCTCCCTAAGCTTAGTAAAAACAAGATATGGTATAATATTTAATAGTATCTATCAGTTCCGTAAAAGACGTGCAACCGTCTTTGCTATTCTTGCTCTAACTATCTAAAGAAACTTTAATCAAAGATCGGCCACTGGTCTACCATGCTACATGAAAAATGCCTGGCTGCTCTTATTCCAGCTTAACACGGCCATGACCCCTGAGGAGAAATTAACAAAATCAGCGCAGCCAGGCATCATTCATATTGCTTTAAGTGCACGAATGTGTAAATATCCTTAAACGGGCGGGTGCTGCAAGTCAGCCGTTGGGAGCCTCAAGTCTGGTGATCGGTGATAGAGTCACCAGAGTTCCAAATGAGTCGCATGCTTAACATTCCCTTTGATTAGAGTTCACTAGATTGTTTGCATTGGTGTTTCCTCTTAATTTCAGCTGGCTTCCATTTGAGCACTACTAAGGGGTTATTTTAGTGCCCACCCCCAGCCCTGCTTCATAGATTCATTGATCTGCTAATGGCTTATACCTCCAGTAGACTGTTTTCCTGGTCAAGGCATGGTTCGCATTCCAGCACCGGCCTTCATCAGCTCGCCATCCCCTTCGTCAGCCAGGCCCTCGCGCAAAGGAAAATCCTGGATGCACGCCTGCAGACTGTCTGTCTGCTCTTGCTTGGTGAGCGGGTTAATCACATTATGCTGGGGGATAATGAAATGTCTGGAGAGCATGTAAATGCCTGGATATTATGACATCGTGGCACATCTGGATATCACATTGTCGGAGCTCTGCGGCCCCGCTTGCCGAATTTTGGCTGGATGGATGCGTGGAATCGTATCAAGAAAATCGGTGGCAAACGTGTTTTATGGTGTTTTCATATTTTCTCCTTTTTATTTAATCACTGGATAAAGCCCTGTCAGATTTTGTTCATTTACAGGACAAAAAATAGATAAGACATTTGAAAAACATTTTAACATCAAGAAATCTAAAGAATAAAAAAACACGAAGCAAGTTATAGGTCTAAAAATAGTCTGTAATTTGGCCTTTCATTTCGACATATATGCCAATAAGTCATCAAATACAGCTTCAAACCTTAAACTATTGCCTGGAAATGAAAACACGTACCATTCCGTTTCAATTAAAGTGTACCAACACCAGTTTCATTCAGTATTTCATGAGATAATATGAAAAAATGATATTCCCGGCAATTTCACATGACAATCTTAAAGGTTTTTTGCTCGTAACTTTGTAGAGAGGTTTCGAAAATACAAATTTGAGAAAAAATGTGCATTTGCAAGACGAGAATTTTCAGCCTGCATGCAAGACATTTGGACGTGTCGTTCGGGATATCAGCAAAAAAGCCATATTTCAGCCTGCATGCAAGACATTTGGACATGTCGTTCGGGATATCAGCAAAAAAGCCATATCAACGGGCAGTCATTGTTTTTATCATGCGACTACAGTGCAAGTGCCTAGTGAGTTGTTTGCTCCGACACTGCATTTTTTCCCAGAGTTCTGCATCTGGCCAATGTTTTAGTCCTGACATGACTCTAAATGTCGCTTGTTCAACCAATTTAAACTTAAAGCTTAGCTTTGAAATTTGGCACACATAGAGCCAATGAATGGGGGTAGCTATGGCAACGAGCTCTGTCTCCTTATTCACCCTAGAAACTGAGAAATCAGCAGGATTATCCCGCGCCCCACCGGGGGTCCGGCGCCACCTTCGCCCCACCGGAAGGGGGCCATCGATGGCCCCCCCTCTAACTCCGAAAATATGGGCGTTAGTGCAAATCTGCAAAGTGCAATAGAAAGCTCGCGTGAATTCAGTAAGAAATTAATTGCAGTGCTCAGGTCAATGGTTTGACCTCCAGAGGTCAAATTAGGTCAAGATCGGCTATTTTCACTCAAATATGCAATGATTA
Organism: Lepas anatifera; assembly: GCA_034440635.1. NCBI lineage: Eukaryota > Metazoa > Arthropoda > Thecostraca > Lepadidae > Lepas > Lepas anatifera. The sequence goes on from JAOTON010001951.1 coordinate 23,921, forward strand.
AGCAAACTGGTCATAACTCTTATGTCATTAGAGCTATTGAGGCCTGGTAAAGTTCATTTGATAGGAAATTGCCAGTTCTTTTCCCGTTATGTGGAACGTAAAGACCTCCCGCCAGTGGTTTGACCTCCAGAGGTCACCTCGTGACCTAATATGACCTGAGGTCACGAAAGGTCACAAAGTGACCTTGCCGTATATCAAATGAAAGCTCGTGACAGGACAAATACGATGGTGTTTGTTTCACCGCGCTAGCTTAATTAGGTCAAAATTTATTGTCAAAATACTGTTTTTGATCTCTGGTGACCTTGGATGACCTTGAAAAAGTCAAAGGGTAAATATGACCCCTGGGATCCGTGAAAGGGTGTCCTAAAACGCTGTTCTGAGCATTCTGAGTATTTGCAATCATTTTTGTGGCTTTTATATAATGAACAGGTTTTCCCCATGCTTTTCCAATGGGAGAGGTCGCCTCGTGACCTGACCTCAGGGCACGAAATCGAAAAATCCCGAATATACACCTTGTAGACCCTGGAAGAGTCATGAAGTGTAGGAAGTTTTAAATCGATCTACTTAGAAATGTAGCTCTTATAGAGGTCAAAATGTGAAGTAAAGTGACCTTGGTTGACCTCACCTGGTGACCTGACCTTTGGGTTACTTGGGGTAAAAAAATTCAGGGATGGTGGGAAAATGATAGGGTGAAAGGATGAGCCCTCAACTGCGCTGCTGCGTCTCGTCGTTTTTTCTGCTATTCCGAAAAAAACCTTAGGGAGGGTCATCGATGCCCCCGGTGGGGCGAGGGTTATTTGTGACGATTGAGCAACTTCCCTCAGGCTGCCCGAGGGGAAATGCGCGAACGGCCGGTAGAAGGTAGAGCTTGCAAGACGAGAGTAGCAGTGAAGAAGATTGAGAAGCTTAGCAGTGAAGAAGATTGTGAGACTTGTGCTTGAGATAGAGCTCTGAAATTTTGTACCAACGGAGAAAAGCAATCGGGCCAGGGGTGAAGCCAGGATTCAATTTAATGTGGTCAATTTTTTGGTCACCCCATTAAGTCTATGGTGAAAAATAGAATGGACTCGTTTTCAGGAAATACTGGATAGATAAGGCTGAAAATTCTCAAACTGTCTATTCTTACCACGATCTTGACCATAAAGTTGAGTTTTTGAGCATCTCACCTCTCAAAGGTCATATCAGGTCACAGGAGCAGAGAGTGGTTGTTTTGCCAATAACTTCTGACTGAATTGAGATAAAGCTCCCATTTTGTTTGCATTGTGTTTATATTGTCACGGGGAGTCGATTGATATGCAGCATGACCATACCAGGTCACCCTGTGACCCTGACCTAGGCCGAGCTCAGGTCATTTTGGCTATTGAAACCATGACACGTTTATTCAGCAGCATCACATAATGACAGACACAGGTACTCTGCATAACGGTAATAGCGTAACAGTACTTGATGAAGGGACAGAGAGGAGGTGATGAAGTTATCCCAGGAGTCGTCCCACACATGAGGGAGAGAACGCTAGCGGTGCAGCTCACGAACCCCACCCCCCCCCGAGACCCCCGCGACGGAAGCACCGCGGCCGCGCAACAAATCACGGGGGAGCGCCACCCGGCCACGACAGCGGACGGAGCGAGAACGACGGAGGGGAGCCCGGTCAGGTCGAGGATAATATGACCTAGCAAGGTCATATTATGTAACATTCGATTCGCCGCAATGAGAGGAATCCAATGATGCATAAAGATTTGCTCTAGCTTTGGGCAGATCTAGAGAGGGAAACGTACACTGCTCTGTTGTAAGCCTATGGAGCCTTCTTTGACCTATGCTGACCTCAATATTGATCTGAAGTAAAAATTCTACCTATAAATTCTCTTCGTCTTGGCAAGAGCTCTCGAACGCCGCCCGTAATTTTCCTTTAGCTTTCGTGGGGAACGAGATACGGAAGGGGGCGAAAAACGCCCCCAGCGGGGCGCGTCATGCAAGGGACCCCAGCGGGGCGCGTGTTAAGTTAAGATAATTCATCATTATTCAGTGGCGGATCCAGGGGGGGGCAAAAAGACAATTGTCCCCCCAAACGGAAAAGCTCGGGGCAAAACTATGTTTTTGCCCCCCCCAAAGCGATCGACCTCCTTTTCCCCGACTCCTTTTTAGCTTGTAAGCAAGATTTTGGTGCTTCAAGACTCAACTTCAAACAGAATTATTTAAGTTCAGTGTAAATATTGGGGCTTGGATAGGAAAAAAGTATCTCTTGAGCCCATATTTTTCACCCCGTGTGTTTTTTTCCTTTTCGTTTCCAGTTCCCAAAATCCTACCGAAAAGGCATACTGTAACGCAATTTTTCACTGCGTGACGTTTTTTTTTTTGCTTTTCGACTTTAGTTTGCCCCTCCCAAACCACCCGGCTAGATCAGCCACTGTCATTATCATCATATTAAGTTAATATTATTTAGCCTGTAGTTATCTTAGTTATGACCCTAGGCGTTAGCCTGTTGACCAGCAAATTTCTTAGTGCTGACATGGCCCTAAATGTTTGCCTGTTTATATAAGTGTCTCCACCGGCAAAAAACTGGGGGGGGCAGCCAAACTTCAACTTGATGCTGACAAAAAATTCAATATCAGGACCAAAAACTGTTCGAATTTGGGCTGCTTGTTGACTTCTGCAGCGGCTGGATATAGGAATGTCCAGTTTTCTCTCATTTTGACTGAGATCAGGAAATTTTTTGCCAAAAAGTGGGGGCCAGGCCCCCTGCCCCTCTTTTTCCGACGCATATGCCTGTTTACCCCATTGAAACTTTAAACTTAGCTTTGAAATTTAACTCAAATGGAGTCAATAAACGGGGTAAACTAGGGAACGAATAGCTGGGGGCACACCACTTATGAGGGGCACCCCGGGAGAAGAAATGTCACTTTTTAACGTACCCTAAAACATAGGCGGATCCAGGATTGCCAATCGGGGGGGGCACCTTCCCGGGGGCGCCATCCGGACCGGGGGGCGCCATCCGGACCAGGGGGCGCCACTTATGACCGGCAAAACCTATCAGGTGGGCGCCAAATCCTATCGGTGGGCGCAGGATTTCGTATCCTGGGGGGGAGGGGGTGGGAAGCGAAATTTCAGGGGGCGCCGTGACCATTTCAGGGGGCACCGAGGGTCGATCGGGGAGGGGGCACGTGCCCCCTTGCCCCCTGGACCCGCCTATGCCCTAAAAAACTTGTCATGTCATTCGCCTATACAAGTGTTGAAACCAAAATCGGAAATGTGTTAATGCTCCCCCTCCTGGCTCTGCCACTGCTGAAATGTAATGAACATCGCAGCCTACGCAACCCCCATGCACCGCACTAAGCAAATCGCCCGATGACAAGACTGCTGTACCGATTATTATATCACGTTTCTTGACTACGCAAGATAAAAAACTAGATAAGAAAACTTGGATAGGTCCCCTTCCCTGCATCCGCCCCTGCTGCAACATGATGTTCATCGCATGCGAGCATGCGAGACAATTCCTGTGCACGACGGCCAGCCAGCCATGCCATCGCCGCCCTTGACCGCCGCCGTTACTCCTCCGCCCTTGACTTGCCCTCCGCCAGGCGTCGCCACCGGCCGATGTCAATTGCCCAACACCCCACTGAACCCTGTAAAAAGACTCGTTTTATTCACCTCACCTCATCACTATTTTAGACATTTACTCCTGTTTCGAGTACTTATTTCAAGGTTTGAAGTTTTATACCTCGGCCTGGGTTTATGACGTAGGAGCTGGGCCTTTAACAGTATACTAAAAACCTTTGCTCTGAAGTAAACTTTACTGTGGAACTTTTGATCGTGGGGAAGAATTGATCGCGGGAAAAATTGAACGTGGGGAAAATGTGAACTTGGGGAAGATTTGATACATGGGAAAATTTGATCGTGGGGAACATCTGATATAGACCCAACAAAAACAAGTATGATGGTGCAACACGACCACCGCGGTATTTATGACGAATAGGTCATATGAGAGGAAGCGGTATTTATGACGGATGCGTATAAACACCGCGTTTTTATGACGAATAGGTCATAAATACTGCGTTTTGGGACGCTATATCAAAAGTGCCGCAGTTCATAAGTGCAGCACGTTCATAAGTGCCGCACGATCAAAAGTGCAGCATGTTCAAAAGTGCAGCAGTTCAAAAGTGCAGCAAGGTCAAGGAAGGGATGTTCAAAACGCCCGCAGTTCATAAAGTGCAGCACGATCAAAAGTGCAGCACGATCAAAAGTGCCACTGCTCATAACTGCCGCAGTTCAAAAGTGCAGCACCATTAAGGAAGCGATGTTCAAAACGCCCGCAGCTCATAAGTGCCGCACGATCAAAAGTGCAGCACGATCAAAAGCCCCACAGTTCAAAAGGGCAGCGCGTTTAAAACCCCCGCAGTTCATAAGTGCAGCAGACTCGATTATCAAGCACGTTCAAAACACCCACAGTTCATAAGTGCAGCACGTTCAAAAATGCAGCAAAGTCAGAGAAGCGGTGTTCAAAAGGCCAGCGGTTCATAAGTGCAGCAAGATATTTTGCGTAGAGTTCAAAACGTCCGATTTCATAAGTGAGCGCCGGTTCATAAGTGCAGCACGTTCAAAAGTGCAGCATGTTCAAAACTGCAGCGCATTATAAAGTGCAGCACGATCAAAATTACAGCCCGTTCAAACGTGCAGCACGTTCAAATGTGAAGCCCGATTAAAAGGATCAGGCCAATCATAGATTGGGTCAGAACGCAAATCATTAGAATCGGAGGGTAAGTCCAAAAATAAAAGCAAAGACTGTATCTTCATTCCCACCGATGTTTTTTTAGTTTAAATTATCTTGCCCATACATTTCCAACGGAGAGGCCATGCCTCGTACCTGACCTACAGTCGTCTCTACAAAAAAATCCCGGATTGTCCATTGATTAGCCCTATTATTTCCAAGCCATATCAACATGTGTCCCACCGGGGTCCTCGGCACGACGCGCCTTGCTGGGGAGACATACATTTCGCCCTTCTTCCGTATCTTATTTCCCAGGAAAGCTAGAGAAAAATTACGGACGGCCGGCGAAAAGTGTGCTCGAGACAAAGAGAAATTATCAGAATTATTTCATTTCAGGTCAATGTTGAAGCCAGCATTGGTCAAAGAAGGCTCCCATAGGCTTACAACAGCGCCGTGTACGTTTCCCTCTTTAGACTTTTACTCAGCGAAGCTAGAGCAAATATTTATACATCACTGGATTCCTCTCACAGCGGAAAACCGAAAGATGTATAGTTAATATGGCATGGCTAGGTCAAATGGGGATAATTGCCTCACAACCACCTATGGTAGGGTCACAGGGGGTGTCGCTCGGCTTTTTAGCCTTGGCCAAAATTGGGAACCTCAAATCTGGCATTCACCATGTTGATGACGTCAGCGATCGCCTAGTGCTGCTTAGCAACGCATTGTCGCTGGGTATTGTAGAAGACGGGGCTATCAGGAGATAGGTTGCGTGTTGGGGGCAATAATGCTGTTTTTTTGTGTACGTGGGGTGATAAATCCTGGGTCTACCCCCCGTCATATGCATTTTGAAACCGTAAAACATTCCACGATCCGCAGTCAATTCTCATTGAATGAATGGGCGGCTCCATCTCGAGAGCAACTGCTGACGTCACAAACGTAAAAATATCTAGAAACAGGGGTTGCCATTCTTTTTAGAGCGGAGCGTTCTACCTCTACATTTAAAGGCCTTGGCAGGGTCACAGGGGTGACCCGGTATGGTTATGTTGCAAATCAATCAAATCCCCGTGACAAGATAAGCACAATGCGAGCAAGATGGAAGTTTTATCTCAATTCAGTGAGAAGTTATTGGCAACATAATCACTGTATGCTCCAGTGACCTCACGTGACCTTTGAGAGGTTAGATGGTCAAAAACTCAACTTTATGGTCAAGATTGGAGTAATAATACACGGTTGAAGGCAGGGACGGCGGATTCCAGGGTGCAAGTGGTGCAGTTGCACCACTCGATTTTTTTCAAGTGGTGCAAAAGTATCTTTTGCACCACTTGTTTTGGCTTTGTCCAGGGAGGCGCCCCCCCCCTCCAGGCCTCAGCTGGCGCCCCCGGCCGGTCAGAGAAAATCAAGCCTAATTACCGCCTACCTGAAGAGGTAGGATCCTCTGTGAAAAAGACATTTTCATACATGAATGACGCACCTTGACATCAAAACTGCGCCCTGGAAAGCAAAAGGCGCCCCCCCTTGAGTAAAGGCGCCCCTCTGGATAGCATAGGCGCCCTTGAAAAGCGTAGGCGCCTCCTGGACAGCTGAGGCGCCTCCGAAGAAGAGAAACGGCGCCCCTAGATATCACATGCGCCCCCTGGTTAGCACAGGCACCCCTTGACAGCAAAAGGCGCCCCCCCCGCAGAGAAAAGGCGCCCCCTGGACAACATAGGCGCCTTTTGATAAGAAAGGCGCCCCCTGGAGAGATAAGAGAGGACCCCCCCCTCCCGAGAACAACGGCGGCAGGGACGGCGGATTCCGCAGGACAGGGTGTGCAGTTGCACACCTTGAAAAAATAATGGTATACAATAGTATATTTTTGCACACCTGGTTTTGACCTCGTACGGGGAGGCCCTCACGGATTTGGGTGGCACCCCCGGATTTTGCCGGCGCCCCCGGCCGGTCAAGAGAAAATCAGACACATCGCCTGTCTGAAGGGGTAGTACCCTCTGTGTAAAATAAAATACACTTTCAAATGTGAATGGCGCCCCCTGACATTAAAGCTGCACCCTGGACAGCAAAAGGTGCCCACCCCCTTGAGTAAAAGCGCCCCTCTGGATAGCAAAGGCGACCTCTAGACAGCAGAGGCGCCCCTGGACAGAAAAAGGCACCCCCAATTGAGGAGTAACGACGCCCCTGAATAGCATAGGCGATCTCTGGTTAGCACAGGCACTCCTGTACATTAAGAGGCGCCCCCTCCCCAATAGAGCAAAGGCACTCCTCTGGATATCATAAGCTCCCTTTAATAGCAATCGCGCTCCCTGGACAGCAGGGGCGCCCTCTGGATAGGATAGACGCCCCCAAAACAGCAAATACGCCCTTTGATACCAAAAGCGCCCCATGGACAGAACACACCCTCTGGATAGCATAGGCACCCCTGGACGGCAGAGACGCCCCTAAAGAAGAGCAACGGCACCCCGGGATAGCATATGCGCCCCTGGTTAGCACAGGCATCCCTGGACAGCAAAAGGCGGCCCCCGACCCCTGAGTAAAGGATCCGGGTCTCTGGATAGCATAGGTGCCCCTGGATAGCGCAGGGGCCTCCTGGACAGCAGAGACGCCTCCGAAGAAGATCAACGGCGCCCCTTGATATCATATGCACCCCCTGGTTAGCACAGGCATCCCTGGATAGCAAAAGGCGCCCCCCCCCCCGAGAGCAAAGGCGCCCCCTCTGGAAAGAATAAGCACCCATGGATAGGAAAGGCGCCCCCTGGAAAGGACAGCAGAACATTTTTTAAGGAAAACTCAGTGGAGGGGGGGCGGTGGAGATTTTCTTGTGCTGGCCATTATAATGTCTTCGGGGATCAAACCCCGATTTGGAGGGGGCGTTAATAAAATTTAGACGTGCTAGTGTTAAAAAAATCTCTCCTAATTTTTGCTATTACATATTCTAAAGATTAGAGATGCTGCCCAGGACTGCGGGTTTTTTTCAACGGAAAAAGGCCAAACCGGGTTTGCGAAAAGGCCAAAAGGTTCAAATTGTATTTGCACTAAAAAATCTTGTTTTTTATAAATTTCGTCCAAGTTCTTCCCAGTACGGCTGTTGGAGTCTAAGTCTCATTAAAGTCCTTAAGGGACTTGTCACGGAGACCCCGACCCCACCACCCGAACGAGTAACGCCCACAATGAAGGGTTGATTTAGAAGCCAAAGTTTAACCTCCCACAAAGCACAGGGATGGCCGCCTCGCTCAGGTCACCCTCTCATCAGTCAGTTGCCAGCCGACCTACGTCGGGCAAACGATTGAGCGCCGGAGCGTCTCAGGGGAACCGATCTCAAGCCTGGACATGCACTGCCACTGCATGCTTCTTAGCAGCGGGCCGGAGCCCGACGCTCTACCAACCGAGCAACCGGGGCGGCCAAATGGCCAAATAAATACCACAAAAGCCATATTTGAGGCTAAAACGAACCCTACCGGGTGTCATAAACCCACAGAAAAAGGACAGAGCACTCTTATATCACTGCAGTGAACAGTGCACTGTATAAAACTAAATGTTGATAATTTGATATTGACTTGACGATGTATTTTTAGCACACTGCCCATCCCATAAGAAGGCAGGAGTCCCCTTCCAATCCCGTGTGGCGACCCAATTATTTTATCCACATAACTAAACAATTTGTTAGCATCATCAATTATCTTGGCCGCACCACTCCCCGCTAACATTTGATATCTTCCTGCTTTTTCTGTGAATTGTTTGCTCTTGAACAGTGACGGATCCATAGGCAGATCCAGGATTGCCAATCGGAGGGGAGCACCTTCCCGGGGGGCCCATCCGGAGCAGGGGGCGCCACTTTTGACCGGAAAAACCTACCAGGTGGGCGTAAAATCCTATCGGTGAGCACCGATTTTCGCATTCTGGGGGAGAGTGGGAAGCGCCACTTCAGGCGAGTGCCATCGACCTTTCAGGGGGCGCCATGACCATTTTAGGGGCGCCGAGGATCGATCGGGGGCTGCATCTGCCCCTCCCCTTTGCCCCCTGGATCCGCGTATGGGCGGATCTAGAATTTTAGTAAGGTGGGGGGGGACGCGGAGCCTCAAAGTGGGCACTTTACCATCAACTTTTCACCCAAAGGGCGCCTATGGTATTCAGTTTTCGGTTGCCGTCATTTTGGTGGATCGTATTTTTAACAACGTCCTATCCCACCCTCTCCCAGCCATAACAGTTTGTACCAGCCAAGCAAGATGCCTATTTGGCGTGATATTTGAAACAATGAATTGCTAAACAGTTCAGTCCACACTTTTTTCGGCACCTCTTGAAAAATCTGTAACTGCCACTAGGTCATGGAGAAATTCAAGACACTTGGGAAGATGCAACAGCTGAACATAAAGGTATATATATGAGGATTTTTCTATTAGTGAAGAGGGGTTAAGTTTATTTTAATATCAAATATGATAGGCATCATTTTGCCTTTCCACGTGGCCAAGATTCGTAAGATAATGGTGAGAGGACATTGAAAATAATCGCAGCGAGTGTGAACCTGGCCTGTGCGCTGTCCAAGAAAATTACCTCAGCGGAAAAGCTTTAAGTTGTAGGAAACACAAACCGGACTTTAACCCACATTATTAATTGCTCCTAAAAAATAATGTTTGAACCAGATGGCAGACTCAAGGAGATATAAGGGAAGTTGAAACGTTAAGATAAACACAGAATGAAGTATGTGGGCATTTTCCATCGACCTTTATCTATATTCTTCACTTCATCAGCATGGGAGAATTGCTCTTGTGCGTGAAATTTCTGAGGTGTTAAGAGAATTTCGGTAGCCATGTGATTGAATGCTGAAATAGATCATGCCATAGGCATGTGTGATTTGTGACATAAATGGGCCCTACTAGAATAAAAAGAAAACAGTTTCAACGTGTCCAAGTACTCTCTTGATAAATTGATAACTTTTTTTCGTTTATTGGCAGTAATTTGCGCGTTTAATGATCATGTGCAGTGTTCAGATCGAAGTGAAAAGACCATTCAGATTGATAAAACGAGTATATTTTGTCACTGACCATCCACTTATACCATCAACCATCGCCTTCAGGTCAAGTTCAGGACTCATTTAAGAGAAGAGGTGAGCGTGCACTGTGCATGCCCAAATCGAGACACAGCCGCCCTCCCGATGGACAGACCGCGCAGAAATATGTCCTCGTCGCGTTTGATTTCGCGCACGCGTACGACGTAGTGGACCACCACATGCTACGCGTTCGCCTGCTGTAGATGGGGCTGTCAAATTGCACGGTGGCCTGGATTTGGCAGTGACTCCGGGACCGAAGAGTCCAGGTGGAACTAAATGGTGTGCTTTCCAGTGATCGCATTTTCCGAACTGGCCTGCCGTAAGGAAGTGTCTTATCGCCAGTTTTATTTTTGTATGGGCGGCTCGGCTGGTAGACGCACACTGCGCGGTTCCCGGATGCTCCCCTACATGTACGCCGATGATACGGCGGCTCTCTGCACGGGCAACAACATCCAAGTCGCCAAGAACCGGGCGCAATAAAGCTGCTGCTGGCACCCTCATGAAGTGGACCCGACAGCACAAAATGGTGGTATCAGGAGCCAAGATCCAAGTACTGGTGATGTCCCAGTGGGCCAGAGACGCCGATCCCTTCAATTTTAAGGTCGACGGGAAGTCTGTCACTGCTGGAGACACCCTACAGCTACTTGGCGTCACCATCGATCGGCTCCTCCATTTCGGTCCACACTGTAAGAGACTGTGGGAGAAGGTCCACCCCCGCATCTCCCACCTACGTCAACTGTCCGGCTGCAACTGGGGGCTGCACGAACAGCACCTCCGAACCGTCGCTACTGGCTACGTGAGAGGAGCGATGGAGTAAGCGGCCGCAGCGTGGCTCCACGCCACACCGCCATTTCATGTCGAGCTTCTGGAACGCAAAATGAGAGCGTCGGCGCGTATCATCACAGGATGCACCCACTCCACTCCCAGCCGAGTTAAGACTCCCCGCGTAGCGCCCAGAAGGAGGGTACTCGCGACCCGACTGCTGGTGAAATTCCATACCCTGCCGCCTGAAGACCCTCTGTGAAGACGTGCGGAGGCGACAGCGCCCTCTCGACTCTCCTCGGTGACCGGGTGGCGGCAGGTGGGCAAAGACATGTGGGATCAAGCAGGCATCTCCCTCCCCATCGAGTCTTTCCTTCCTCGACGTCTTCCACTGTGGGTATCAGGAGAGTGAGTCACATTTCAACTAGACGTGGGCCCACTGACATCAGGAGCGCCACCTGTTAGGAAGAAGCGAGTAGCTCTTCCCCACCTCGCTTCCCTGACTCAATGTGCCACATGGGTGTGGACCGACGGGTCAGTGCACGGAGGGGTCACGAGCGGGGGAGCTGGGTCTTCATCGAGTCACCAGACAGAGCCCAGCATGAGCTCAGGCGACCAGCAGGCTCGCTCTGCTCGAGTTTTCAGGCTGAGATGGTAGCCATCCAAACTGCCTGTGTCTTCCTACTGGACTAATCAGTGCACACAGAAGATCCAGTCATCTTCAGCATGGCCTGCCAAGGTGACGACGCATTATAGAAATAAAATGGCCTCAATGTCTGCAGATAAGACAGCGAATCGGTAAAAATCGCAAACTTCCTCACCATCAGCTTAGACACCTGGTCCAAACAGCAAAAAAAAATGGAGTACAGCTCTGAAGTAAAATGGATCCTTCGTAAGGCAAACTAGAAAACTTCTCAACATCGTCACCAACAAATGCACGCCCTGTGCCATTGTCACTTTCTTTTGCAACCGTCTATATAGAAACAGACATGGTTTTCGAACGGCTCCGCAAGCAAGTTCATAAAATACTGGCGCGTCGGTTCAGGAGGCAAATTTTTGCTTTGTTGGCGTAGGTTGTGTTCGTGTTAACTGTCGAGATGAGCTATGGTTCAATAACAGCTGCTTCATGTGGTTCGACGAGATTGCTGTCGATACCAGCCTGTGCCAGCCAGGCACAGACTCTCACTCCCTGGTGACGGGTTGCAAAACGCGAGCCACTGTCTATCTGACTGAGGTAGGCGTCGCCAAAAAAATGTTTGGTATGTGGGGCGTGTTGGTGACTTATTTTAAAGGGAACGTGGCACCTTGGTAAAATCCTGGAATTTTGTGTAATTAGGCGTACTTTTAGCCGAAAATAATCCAACCACTCATGATTTCTCTGAAAAATGTACAACAAGCCCAATGCTTTTATTTTTAAGATACTCCTCTAGAAAAATGAATAAATATCTGCCTCTGGATGATGTCATGATCTGGCAACCACTACCATACTCGAAACACTTCAAGGGCTTCGATTGGCTGATGCTCATCGTGATGTCAGCATATGTCGTCACACCAGCAGCTCACAACAATGGCCGCCTGGCGAGAGGTACATGAGAGGTACATTTCGGGTAGGTTTTAGTTTTTTTCTACGGAAAAATCGAGTTCCAAGACAAATGATATATAGAGCACCTGGTTTTCCGATTTGCTTTACAACTTGGCTATCTCAGTTAAAATCACGTTCTAAAGGTGCCACATTCCTTTTAATGGCTTAATGCAAAGCGAGTATCTTACTGCGTATTTGTAGCGGTATTTCACTAATTTCCACTAGCATGCGTATTATGGGTGAAGCTTGGAACGCTCCTGTTACTATTCTGATAGCGAGATGACGGGCATATCGATAATCTTTTTCGCGGACTAAGGAGTGGCCTCATACGCAACCCCAGTCTGCGACCTGGGATAACCCCCCACCGGCGCAGGAGAGCCGCATGACAATGTGCTGAAATCAACCATATTTCATTCTCAATGTATCTCTTCATAAGCCTGTAGGTCAGTGCCATCATTCTTTTCTTTGAAATAAATAGTAAATATCCCGCAGTCAACCCCGGATTCGACCCGCGCACCCCTCATCACGAGACAGGACCTCTAACCACTAGACCACTGTGCCACACTGTACCGACTCCCACTAACCATACACCTGTGACCCGTCAGGAGGTCACTGGCCGGTATCACGCAATCAAAACGATGCCGTGATCGTGGCGCCGGGTGTTGTGTTCGTACAGAAAAGGCATGGTATAAAGCTGCTTCTAGAAGACAAACCAAACATTAGATTCGCCTAGAATCACTTGTATCGGCGACCCAGGACCCTAAGCTAGCTTTATGCCAAATTGCATCCACTTCAATTCATTTTGAGGACTTGAAACCATGGTGAGAAGCAAACATGTTCCGAGAAATTTAGCTCCTTGAAATACCCTTTCGGACGAATTACTCGAAAGCCGTTGGAGATAAGTGGGTAGTGTAAATGAATTGAATGACTGCAATTAATTTTCCTATTCAGCCATGTCAATTCTGAGCTTGTGAATGACATGTGCTCTGAACCGAAAAGCTGCAAATAAAAGGTTTTCTACTAAAATTATATTTATACATATAAGACAATGAATTTTATTATCACGATATCCATCTCCGAATATTATCAGGCAGAAGCAATGTTCTTTCATTATTTGAAATGAAAAGTCAAATCGGCGCATTAGATCGCGAGAGATTAAGATTTAAATGAAATGAGCAAAAATGTATTCCTCCGGCAAAATGGCAAAAACTAGGTCAGAATTTTACGTTTTCCACTGGAAACTATGCCTAAGCACAAGAAAATTGACGTAGCTGCCTCCACGTGGCTGTCTTTAAATTCACTGAAGCGTGCCTTCTGACATTTCGAGCTTACAAGTCGGCTGTCAAATTTCAATATCTTTTTTGCTTGTACTAGAAATACTGCGTTTTGGCGTAATAAATATTGTCGGACCATTTCGAACTTTTTTCATAGGTGGCCTTGTTGCTTATTCAAAAGGAGGCAAATTTCAAGTTCGTCGCTTAAGAAATAAAAATGATAAAAATGCAAAATTGAAAACATTTGTTCCAAAATTTCTCAAAAACTATTTTGAATTTAAATTCGGGGGCCTTAGCTTGGGCGTCTAGCGTAAAAGGGCAATCACCCTACACAATTGCAGATCCCTGGTATCCACTGTCAGAACCGCCAAACGGCCAGGATAGAGCCTCTTGAGAAATCTCAATCCGCTTCGCTCCATGGATTTCGTCATGCGGCTCTGACACAGTCGTACTCGATCTTCGGACGAATAAGTGATCTATACAGCATAAGAAGCTTATAACGTAGCGTATAACAATGAGCATATAACGTGCGCATAACGTATATAAAGGCGATAAGCGTATAACGTGTATAGCATGAGAAACATTTCTCTATCTGCACGGTATCTCATCCTCGTCAACACCTTCAGCATTTTCAGCGTATCGAAACATTTTTTGCGGAAATCCTTCAGGTGTGGCACATATGAAAGCTTATCGAGTGTGAGCCTGATAAATCTGGTTTCTGCTACAACGTCGCTCGGATTTCCGCGAATTTACAAAATCGGGTATTCAGTCTCAATGTCTATTAGAAAAGTGCATGCACTATGTCTTTGAACTTGAAAATTTCAGTCCATTGCGTGTGATCCATTGCTGCAATATGTCAAGGCCAAGCTGCAGCCGCCTCTGCGCAGCTGCTGTAGTAGACACTGTCACACATATTGTGAAGTCTTCAACGAAAAACACGTGACGTATGTTTGCGGGAAGTGTCTACAATATCATTGGTCATAACTGCAAACAAGGCTATGAATATCGCAGAATCCTGGGCTATGCTACTCTGTTGCTGATGCCAATCCGATTGGACTGAGTTTACGCAAAATCTAAAATACCTATTTTTCGGAATATTAGAAATAAACCACCCCAAGTGGCCGCGCACGCCGAGTCCAAAGAGTTTCTGCAGAACGCCATTGGATAGCAAAGGCGCCCCCCAAGAGATGACGGCGCCCCCTGGGGAGGAAGGCGCCCCCTCCAGAAAATCTTGCACCACTTCTCGAAAATGGAATCCGCCGTCTCTGGTTGAAGGATTTCGAAGTTGATCTCTCCAGTATTTGCTGAACACGAGCCCATCCTATTCTTTCCGAGTTCAAAAGTACAGCACATTCAGCGCATTCAAAAGTACAACACAATCAAAATTTCAGTCCGCTCAAAAGTGCAGCGCGTTCATAAATGCACATGACCAAGAGTGCAGCAAATTCAAGACACCAACACGCTTAAAGTGCATTATGCTATACAATTTCCATAGCTCTATACGCAGATTCAGAGGGGGCAAAAGACACGTGCCTCTTCCTCCAATCGACCCTCGGCGCCCCCTGAAATATTCACGGTGCCCCCCCTGAAAGGCCAATGGTGCCCCTTGAATGTCGCTTCCCACTCTCTCACCCCAGGATGCGAAAATCGGCTTCCACCGATAGGATTTGGCACCCACCCGATAGTTTTCCGGCCAAAAGTGGCACCCCCTGGTCCGAATGGCGCCCCATCCCCGGTAAGGGCCTCCCCCGCTTGGCAATCCTGGATCCGCCTATGCACAGCTCAGTTTTTTTCAAATTGAAACTGGAATGCTATCGCCACGGAGCAAGTCTCCAGCACCAGTGCTGCGTTTAGAGCCACTTTTGTAAAAACAGACGTGGTTGAGTCATCATATCTCCCTAACAGTATTTTATTAGTCCTCATGTCTATCACCTTCGTTGTATATCATACACTTCAAAATAAGAAGGCTTGGAGTCAGCACGCCCGCTCCCACTTTCCGAAATATTTTGGAATCATACACATGTGTTTCAAAGGCGGATGCACGAAAAAGGCAGCTAAGGGGCACTTGCCCCCTTATCGATCCTTGACTCCCTCCCCTCTCCCCAAAAGGTCGATGGTGCCCCCCTGAAAGGTAGCTTCCTACACCCCCCGAGGACGAGTGTATCGGCGTCTCCTTGATGGCATTTGGGGCAAACCTGATAGGGTTTTCTGCTCCAAATCCCCCTCACCATGTGTTCCCATTAGATATCTTGGATCCGCGCATAGCCGGATCCATGATTTCCGATCGGGGGCACCTTCCCGGGGGAGGGGGCACCATCCGGTCGGGGGGTGCCACTTTGGACCGGCAAAACCTATCAGATGGGCGCAAAATTCTATCGGTGGGCGCCTATTTTTGCATCCTGGGAGGGGGTGGGAAGCGACATCTCAGGGGCACCGTGACCATTTTAGGGGGCCGCCGAGGATCGATCGAGGGGGCGTGTGCCCCCTTGCCCCCTGGATCCGCCTATGGGTCCGTGCTATTAATAGGAACTGATGCGGTTCGGTCGCGTACTGGAGGGGAGGTGGGCTGTTGTTTCCGCTGGACCGTCTCCGCTGGCCCCCGCGCTGGCCGTGGGACCGGTAGCGTGGACACCACCACTCGGCAGGGACTCTAACGGCCGCCGGGCTGACTTCCCAGCCGGCCCATGCTTTCTGGAGTGGCCGATCGACAAACCGTCTACTGAGTTGGGTGAAGGCCACGGTCTCTCGCCCCCTGGGCTGTTAGATCTGACGACTGCTCAATGCTCATGCTGGCTGCCGACCTGTATTTCTGCGTTGTGCTACTCTGGTGGTCTGCCTTGGTCGGAGCAATGAGAGTCTGGATCCCAGAAACCCATATTTTTATTATAAATTTTGTCCAAGTTATTCCACGTTCGGTTATTGGAGTCTGGTGCTCACTAAAGTCATTAGCGGAGTAGTCACGGAGACCCCGACCCCACCATACGAACGAGCTGCTCCCACAATGAAGGCCCAATTTAGAAGCCAAAATTGAACGTCCAACAAAGCACAAAGACGCTCGCCCCGCTCAGGTCACAATCTCACCAGCAGAGATGGCCTACGCTACGGTATGAAATCATTTTTCCGTAGCCGTAGCTCTGGAAATGAAGAGTAGCGTAGTTGGGCGAATTCTGTAGCGCACTACGCCAAAGTTTAGCGTATCGTAACGTACTACGAAAAAGTTACGTCATATATGTATAAGTACGAGTACTTTCTCGTGATCTCGATCGCAGTACTGAGGATTCTTGGTAACAATTTGCTTTAATTTGAAATTTGAAATTGAATGATAGTATTTGAAAAAGTAACGACTAAACCATTACTTTAAAATTACAAACTTCAATTTCACGAGAAGTGCTTCAAAATGCTGGGGGATTCCAGGACAGATCGACCAAGGCTTGACTGAAACAAATCTGAAACTTTGTCTCCGAGGTAGTTTTGGGCCAGGAACACGCCTGTGAGAATCTTAGCCCCCTCTGATCAATGGTGACCGAGTTTTATCCCGAGGCATTTTCGGGAGGTCACCTTGTAGAGTCATCTTTGATGCTTCATAACTAAAAGAAATCATTGCCGCCTGATCAAGAAGTTTTCTATATCATTAAACTCGCCTTGAAATATACATTATTTCGAAAAAAGAAAATTTTAAATTTAAAAAAACATTTTGACTCTTAACTCGTTTGACCTTTTCTTCTTTGACCTAGCTCGACTTTTTCGCAGTTGTAATTGGCTTTTAGACACCTAAAAAATTTGATTTATAAAAAACATTTCGATAAGTTTATTTTCAAACAGGCGTTCTTGCTATAAATTCCTTTTTTGCACCTAAGGTAGGTATGCAGACGCTTTTTTACCACTGCGGTAGTACAGCCTAATGTTGAACACCATAAACAAAGCGATTGCTTTTGTAATCGGTTGCTTGCAATGATATTGCATTGTTTTTGCGAAATTTTCATCGTGCAAGTGTCAGAATTTATGAGAATTAAGACTTACCCACACGAGGGGGCGGGCAACCAGCCTCCTCAGTTTTCCACAGGTAGTAAAAAAACACCTTGGCACAGCGCCACTGTACTTTATCTACCTCTAACTCGAAACTCTTGCAGCTTCTGGAAAAATTTTAGGTCTGGGTCATACCAGGTCAGACCGCCAACCAAGGTCAAGAAACCTAGCCTATGAAGCTATGAAATGATTACCTTTAAAAATATCATGTGCGGCAACCTCTTCAAGTGAGCAAGTCGAATGTGTTATGATTTCAGGACATTTTTCGCATATATAAGCAGATTCAAATTATTTCCTGGGAATGAAAGGTTTTCAGACACGTTTTTTACATTGTATGAATCCTCTCAAAAGTATGCTGTGCTGCACTGGGCATCTTGTATCCATACTATTTTTCCATCTCCGGGAACGATGTAATTGTGTGAGTTAGTGGTGCTTATAGGATAAGTCATGCTTGTTTCAATTATTGATGAAGTCGCGAAATCTGTGTAAATTTTCTTTTAAGGCTCCAAGGCCCATTCCAAATAAGTTTCTTTGCCCTTTCCTTTCAATCACTTTTAAGGCCTGCTACTTTTCTTTTTATAAATCCTGTCAAAGTTTTTGCCAATTCAGTTTTAGGAGTCGGAGTCTCACTAGAGTCATCAAGAGACTTTTACGGAGACCCCGACCCCACCACCCTAACGAGCAACTCCCACGATGAAGGGTGAATTAAGGAAAAAAATTTGAACGTCCCACAAGGCATAACGACGGCCATCTACCTCAGGTCGCCCCTCACCAGTCAGTTGCCAGCTGACCTACGGTATTTACGGTACCCACCACCTGCCAGTTGACCTAGATTATTTTGCCAGAAGCTGCTAAAATGTCGAGTTTGTGGTAGATGAAGTACGGTGGCGCTGCGCGAAGGTATTTTTTTACTACATGTAGAAACCTGACGAAACCAGTAGCCCGCCCCCTCGTGTGGGCGCGTGTTAATTCTCATAAATTCTGACACTTTCACGATGACAATTTCGTAAAGACAATGCAATATCATTGTAAGCAACCGATTACAAAAGCAGTCGCTCTGTTTGCGGTGTTAAACATGAGACTGTGCTACTGCAGTGGTAAAAACCGTCTGCATACCTACCTCAGGTGCTAACATTTGGAATTTATAGCAAGAACGCATTTTTGAAAATTTATCATCGAAAAATATTTTATGAGACAAAATTTTCTAGGTTTCTAATAGGGAAATTTCAAGTATAAAAAGGTCAAGCTAGGTCAAAAAGGAAAGTTCAAACGAATTAAAATTCTTTTTATCTTGAAGTTTTATTTTTTTCTTCAAAATAATGTATAGCTCAAGACGAGCTTAATGATATACAAAACTTGTTAATCAGGCAAAGCGTTTTTGAGTTATAAAGGATCAGAGATGAGTTTACAAGGTGACCTCCCGAAAATGTCTCGGGCTATAACTCGGTCACCGTTGGTCTGCTGGGGCTACAATTCTCACAGGCATTTTCCTGGCCCAAAACTACCCCGGAAACAAAGCTTAAGACTTTTTCTAGACATGGTGGCATCAAATTGAAATATTTTTGGCCATTTTGTCCTGGAATTCCCCGCTGTCAATTAAGATCGGGATCTTTAGGTGGATAGTGTAAATCACGGACACATTTTTGGGCTTGTAAAAATTAGAAGGCGGTCCAAGGTGAATGCTTAAAGAAGGCGGTATTAGTGGAGGTCCAAGGTGATGTGCTTGTTTTTACTTGGCGGCTGTGTTTTTCAAATATTTTAAGCTAATCCCTTGACCTGGACGTTCGACCTTGACCTGGACCGCTCCTTCCTAAAATGTCACTTCCACCTCCCCCCCACCCAGGATATGGTTATTGACACCTTCACTGTAGATTTTACCGCCCAAAAGTCGCAACCCCACCCCAACCATGTGTGTTGCGGTCCTGATCGGAAATCCCGGATCCACTTATCGATGAAAATTAAGTTAGCTTTTGTTCTAAACTCTTTGTTACAGCACCATTAGCGGCTGAATTTCAAACCCCCAGGTATCATGAACATAGGCAAAGTATGTGCACGGTCTCAACAAGCATGAGTTTGTGCACAAATTATAATTTGTCGAAGAAGCGAATGCCTATGGGAGCAGGTAGGAGTTCGCAGTCATGCTTTGCCACGCTCCGTTTCCACCCCTTTAGCACCGGTGCTCGGGAGCGCGCTGCCGGGGCCGCGTCTCCCCTCTGCGCCCGACCGTGCCTCAGGCGTTTGCGCGGGGGCCGGCTGTCTTTTGTATGGCCGCATTCCGTTGGCATTAGCGGGACCGTCAGTCGCTGGAGGAAGTGGTCAGGTGGGACGGTAATACTGTGGTGAGACGTCCGTAAATTTTGAGGATATTTACTGCCGGGTACATTGCTAAAAACAGGCCCAGGGCAAGGCTGCGTTTGTTGACAATGTAAGGTAGGATTTAAGATAGAATAAGGGAACAAATACAGTGCGGATACGACAAGAGGAGCTGCTACCTTCGTCAAACATCCAAGATATTCTGATGCAGAGCATTTCCGGCGTGAGTGCGAGGGCCCATTGGAGCCACATTCGAATAACCCACCTAACGTTCCTTGATGTGACTAGTTGATGCTATTATGAAACTCGTGTTTGCTTGTAGTTGATTTGAAATGCATGGCTACGTCTCTGTCTGTAATGTCTCTATAAATATACCGGTGTTATTTTCATATTCATGTGGTTTCTTCTTGCACAGATGAATACCGGAGGCACATGACACAAAGGGGGAATCTTCGGAAAACCTCATGCAGTGGTCCGCTGGAAACCACTACAGACCACTGGAGGCCATCACAGAACGCTGGAAGCCACCAAACCACCGGGGAAACGACCACCAGAAACCATCAGACTGTCAGAAAACGACCATCAAAGATCATCAAATCACCAGAAACCATCAGACTGTCAGAAAACGACCACCAAAGACCATCAAATCACCAGAAATCATAAAAAACGACCACCAGAAATCATCAGACCAAGAGAAACCATAGACCACCAGAAACCATCAGACCACCAGAAACCATCGGGAAATGACCACCAGAAACCATTAGGAAATACCACCAGAAATCATTAGGAAATGACCACCAGAAGCCATCAATTATACGTGTTATTTCTATCTTTGGTACCTTTGTGAGGGGCCAGCAAAAGTTCATCAACATTTAAAATGTCTTGCATTCAAACAGTGGCTGGACAACTCAGAGCGCAGTAATCTTTTTTGTGCTTGATGAATGTGTTATAACGTAGTTTATTTTAGGCATACTTACCAAGTAATCATTCCTCACAATTACCGTGAGGTCATCTGACGCAGTCTGCATAAGGGAATCAATATGATGTAATCATGAAAATATACGTTATGTTATTTTATCTGGCTACTTTGAGATCATCCCAAGCAGTGACAACATGGTCATCCCACACGTTTACTTCATGGTCACCCCACTTGGTTACCATACGGTTATCACACACGGTTACAAAATGGTTATCCCACGCGGTTACCATACGGTTATCCCACAAGGTTACCTCGCGGTCATCCCACGTGGTTTGGCCCACGCGGGCCCCGCGCGGAAATATCTTCCAAAACCGCGTGGGCCCCTCGCGGTCACCCCACGAGGGCACCACGCGGAAAGTGATGGGGGAGCCCATATGGTTACCATGCAGTAACCACGAAGGTGTGTTAGCTGGGAAATTAGACGGATTAAAGCCATTTTTCATTAGGGAGCAATATTGCTATTTCCCAATATGATAACGTCGTTTGAGCCTACAGATCCTCTTTCTCCGAATCCTCACATTGTGAACCCAAGGTGGAATACATTTTTGGGTCACCCCATTATGAGTTCCCGGCAAAAATAGGAAAGGTTCATTTTCAGGAAATACTGGAGAGATCAACTTGGAAATCCCCAAACCGTGTATTATTACTCCAATCTTGACCATAAAGTTGAGTTTTTGACGATCTAGCCTCTCAAAGGTCATGTGAGGTCACAGCAGCATACAGTGATTATATTGCCAATAACTTCTCACTGAATTGAGCTAAAGCTTCCATCTTTTTTGGGGGATGTATTTATATATATATATATATATATATATATATATATATATATATAGGGGAGAGTGGGGTAAGATGCCCCATCGGGTAAGACGCCCCATCCCCTCTTCCGGAAATTCGGGCCACTGCTGGTAAATAATATTGTTCTTGGTCGAAAGCAGAGGCTTTGCTTGTTTCTTGCGCAAAAATTCAGTTCCCTCCTGTGAGTTGCGTGAAGCTGGTGAGTAAGTCTTTGTTTCGATGCTTTTCTAAGAAAAATGTGCCCACATAGGTTGCAGATATCTCGAAGAATATTGGATGCGTGCTTTGTTTGACTTCCCATTACGAATGATGGCACATTGAACTCATTAACTGAGCATTTCCTTTGAGTGTATTAATTGTAAGATTCCTTCAGGTTTTATCTAGTTTGGGTACTGATGGGAAAGATGCCCCCTCAACGAATGGGGGAAAGATGCCCCATGGGCAACTTTAACCGTGGAAAGGGGGCGTCTTTCCCCAGAACAATATAACGCCATTTGTTAGAGTAAAAAATATGTGTTAAACTTGGGTTAGTCTAAGCCTTACCCACGGGCAGCGCCACGGAATTGTTACTGGGGGCTACGGACCCTGGACTGGTAATGGGCGTGGGACGTGAACTTTAAATTGACCGTCTGCAAAAGCTAATGACCATGAAGGTCATGAAAGAATTTACGTAGGTCAACCTACGTAGGTAATAGGGAGACAATAAAAACCTAGGTCAATTCCCAAAACTTGTTGGGAGACGTCCCCTCAGATTTGCGAGTTAGGGGATCCGTCCTCCGGTTCCTGTCCTCTACTTTCGATGTGCATGACCGTACGTGTTAAATAAGAGCACACCGCAATCTGTCGCTTTATTTCTAACCTTTCCAATCGAAGGCCTCGCACCTGAACCCAGGCCACTAACGCAAGGAATCCCATAACAGCCAAATTTTGTGGTTGGTGATCTCATTCGATAAAGCGAATCCCAGCTCAATCATTAAAACCTTGAGACAATTATTTGGGAGTTGACCGGACCTGGCCTGATACCCCAACCGGAGCTGACCTCAAGCCGGTTTCAGATCAAACTGGTGTGGTGGAGGCACAAAGCAATTAAATTGAAATGAACAAAACCGTAAAACATATTTCAAAACAATAATGGCCAAAATCGGTTAAATTTGGCCGATTGGGAGGGAGCCATGGCTGGACTGTTTACCCTGGATTCGCCTACGAATGAATTAGACCTGAAATATTCCACATGGTTAATCCTGCAAAGCTCTGTACCTGACCTCTTACGTTGTCCCTACATTTGCCATTCCGGTAGCCCAGTTGGTAGAGCGTTGGGCTCCGGCCCGCTGCTCAGGAACATGCAGTGGCAGTGCATGTCCAGGCTTGGGATCGGTTCCCTGAGACGCTCCGGCGCTCAATAGTTTACCGGACGTAGGTCGGCTGGCAACTGACTGGTGAGAGGATGACCTGAGCGAGGCGGCCGTCCCTGGGATTTGTGGGATGTTTAACTTTGACTTTTCAATTAACTCTTCATTGCAGGAGTTGCTCGCTCCGATGGTGGGGCTAGGGTCTCCGTGACAAGTCCATTGATGACCTTAGTGAGGCTCCAACTCCAAAAACCGAACTTGCAACAACATTCGTCTAAAAAGGTTCTTGAAGACAGACTGGTAAAAGAGGTTGCAAAAGCAAAGGTATCTAAAAAGACGTGCCGAGGCAGGGAAAAGCTGTATAAGGGAAGAAAGACAGTGGGCATGATGATACCAGATATCTCATCTGCGGAGCAGAGAAGGCCTACGCTGCGTTACGTTACCGAATTACGCTACGTTACGGTTTGATTTTGGCCAAAACTACGCTACGGAATTACGCTACGTTATATTTCATTGACTACGGCATTGCGGTATTTTAGCTACGGCCACGGTAAAGAATATATCGTATTGCGATATCAACATTTTGCACACACATCTATACTTTAACCCTCGCCCCGGTGGGGGTGTTTGAACATCCCCCTCGAGTTTAACCGGCGGTACGAAAAAAACAGAAATCGGGCTGTATTTGCGTAGACAAAGCTGAGAAAACCTTCACATTCCTCAAATCGTGGTATCCTGGGCCCCTTTCTAGGTTCCTGATGCAATGTTTTACCTGTGACCTCTGAGAGGTCATCTGGGCTACTTAGGCAAATTTTCAGACTTGTGTCAATAACTTTAAAGGAAATGACGATAAAACTTGTATTTTGATAACATTACGTTGAGATTGCTACTACGAGTTGTTTAATGTGCATATTGACTACGCTAGATTAGATAGTGATCTTGACCTGACCTGATGTGTGACCTGTTGACCTGATGTGTATGACCTGATGTGTGTGATCAGTGGTCGGGAATTATTGTCACCAGTTGAAGAAAAAAATCGAAATAAACCGACTTCTAATTTTTACAGGCCCAAAAATGTGTCCGTGTATTACACTATCCACCAAAACGTTACGGTCTTAATTTGCATCGATTTGATGCATTTTTCGTGAAATTGTTGTCGTAACTTTTTCAAATATTATCACTTCTATTAAAAATTTCGAATTAAAGCAAATCCTTACCAAGAAGCCTTAGTACCACGATCGAGTTCACGAGAAGGTGTATACATATATGACGTAACTTTTTTCGTAGTACGCTACGATACGCTAAATTTTGGCGTAGTACGCTACAGAATCCGCCCAGCTACGCTCATTTTCTTATCCAGAGCCACGGCTACGGAAAAATAGTTTCGTAACGTAGCGTAGGCCATCTCTGCTGCGGAGTGAGTTTTGTTCTCTCGTGCGAAGAATGGATCGAGTGCACTGCCTGCGAAGGCTGTGCCATAAATGATAGACTGGGAGCCTGAGACGGTTAGTGGGAGGAAGCTTCGAGTCGCCACACGTCATTTTTACTGTCTGAAGTGAATGTTTTTGCACTTAACAACTTCTGGCCCATATTTCTTTTAAAATGGTGAATTGAAACAATGGGAACACAGAATAGACAAGGTAGGGGATTCAGGGAGGGTGCTCAGAATCCTCGTGCCAGTTTACTTCGTTTCGTTCTTCGTCGTGTTTGTTTGTGTGCGCGTTTCATTTTATACTACTTTTATGGTATGCTTTTATGCTTGGTTTTATCGTTAGTTTTACGTAACTTAGGTTATTAGACGTGGGAACGTGAAAAAACCACCTACATGTTTTATTAATGTGCGTGGACGCTTCTAGATACATTCTGACTTCTGAATTATACTTAAATGATTACCAATGAAGCTAAGAACTACGAAAAAGCTACTTCATCAACGATAGACCAAAATGGGGTAAGATGCCCAGGAGTGGGGCATCTTACCAAGCCCAGGGGCGTCTTACCCACCCGATTGGGTAAGACGCCCCTTTGCAAGCCTCTGGTAAAATCATCATAGTTAGAAAATATGATAATTATCAGCGATTTCATCGACTCTATAAGGAAGATAAATGATCATGCTACGACTTGACATCTAAAGCAGCACTGTTGGTACCACGGTTTTTCATAATCCGGATTTCCCTAAACCCTGGGCATCTTACCCCACTCTCCCCTATATATATATATATATATATATATACATTTTTTCAATACAAACACCCATGTTCATATGCCAACACATATGCGCACCACCATCCCATTGAGGAGCCATCATAATATGCATTCGATAAACAGATTCGGGCCTAATTTACATATAATTTTTCCGACAGGATCAGTGTTCATGCGCCCTAGGTTACATCTAAAGTCGACAACCGACACAAGACTGGCACTCAACGCGAGGGTCTTGCTCGCATTGCGCTTATCTTGTCACGGAGAGTCGACTGATTTGTACCATGACCATACCGGGTCACCCTGTGACCCTGCCCTAGGTCGTTGTTAGGCTATTATCACTTGACCTAGCAACATCATATTAACTATACATCTTTCGGTTTTCCGCTGTGAGAGAAATCCAGTGATGTATAAAGATTTGACTCTAGCTTCGCTGAGTAAAAAAGTCCTAAGAGGGGAAACGTACACGGCGCTGTTGTAAGCCTATGGGGGCCTTCTTTGACCTATGCTGGCTTCAACATTGACCTGAAATGAAATAATTCTGATAATTTCTCTTTGTTTAGAGCACACTTTTTGCCGGCCGTCCGTAATTTTTCTCTAGCTTTCCTGGGAAATAAGATACGGAAGAAGGGGAGAAATGTACGTCTCCCCAGCAAGGCGCGTCGTGCCGAGGACCCCGGTGGGGCACATGTTGATATGGCTTAGAAATAATAGGGCCAATCTATGGACAATCCGGGATTTTTTGTAGAGACGACTGTAGGTCAGGTACGAGCCATGGCCTCTCCGTTGGAAATGTATGGGCAAGATAATTTTAACTTAAAAAACATCGGTGGGAATGAAGATACAGTCTTTGCTTTTATTTTTGGACTTACACTCCGATTCTAATGATTTGCTTTCTGACCCAATCTATGATTGGCCTGATCCTTTAATCGGGCTTCACGTTTGAACGTACTGCACGTTTGAACGGGCTGTAATTTTGATCGTGCTGCACTTTTGAATGCGCTGCAGTTTTGAACATGCTGCACTTTTAAACGTGCTGCACTTATGAACTGTGGGAGTTTTTAACAGTGCACAATTATCTTGCTGCACTTATGAACCGTGGACGTTTTGAACTCTACGCAAAATATCTTGCTGCACTTATGAACCGCTGGCCTTTTGAACACCGCTTCTCTGACCTTGCTGAATTTTTTGAACGTGCTGCACTTATGAACTGTGGGTGTTTTGAACGTGCTTGATTATCGAGTCTGCTGCACTTATGAACTGCAGGGGTTTTGAACGCGCTGCACTTTTGAACTGTGGGGCTTTTGATCGTGCTGCTCTTTTGATCGTGCGGCACTTATGAACTGCGGGCGTTTTGAACATTTTTGAGAGAGATTTTTTATTGTTTTTCATATAACACACAGACATATCCAGCACAAACAGGGCACCCAACCACAGCGACAGCGCACTCCCCGGCTATGGCACCACCACAACCTTTAAAGGGGAAAGAGAAAATAAACAGAAGCGAGCAAATGAAAAACGTAATGAACACTGAAGTTATGTTAAATACACGTCAAAGAACAAATAGTCACAGAAATATCTTAACATGGATAATTCCAAGTCGAGGGCCCACATATGTTACAGATGCAATAAATAGTACGCGGGGGCAGCGCAAAAAATAATTAATTACCAACTAAAGAACGAAGAGCAAGGGTTTCCGCAGTAATGAAACAGATCAAACTCAAATCTATACTCACATCTGAACAGCGAGACAAATTATGAGGTTAGTAAAATCAAATCAACAAACCAAAAAACTACTAAAAGCGAAACAAAAACAATAACGGCACATATACAACAGAAAAAGCGGAGATAAACACAGAAAATACCGGAAACATACTTGAGAAAAACTAAAAAAGACAGACAACTAAATCATGGGCAAAGTCAACACTCTACTTGTGCACCCGCGACAGCAATATATAACAGCCGGGCGACACGGTGAGCCGGCCAGTGAGATGGTGTTCATTATTTTATATCGCGTCGGACTTCATGCTGGTCTCATCCTAGAGTTGGTTAGCTTCATCATACTGACCATCCTGTTTCCGTTTCAGTCGGCCGAACAGCCTACAGCCCATTCCGCGGATCATCAGCCCCATTCGGTGGGAGGGAGCGAGAGAGGCAACGCGGCACGCATCCCCACCACACAGATACCGTCTTCCCAGTAGGCGATGAGAAGGGTTCGCCCATCCTCAGCAGTGCCAGGAGGCACTTTTGTCAGCCAGCCGCCCTAGAAGAGCGGTTCTCCACACCACGCTTCCGGCTCCTCCACCATCGGCACCTCCTCCACGAGACCCCAGGCAGTCGAGATGGACATCGAGCCGGTCACCGCCTCCAGTCTGTCCAGTTCAGCTCAGCGTCCAAACATCGTGTACCAGCGTATAGGCCGTCCAGCGGAGAACCAGCGGGCTTGACTCCGTGTGACCCAGTCGTACAGGTGCTGATTGAAGGCATAGTTCCCAGAGCATGGCCATGCACCATCACTATGAAGGGCATGGAGGAAGCCAGCCAGTCGACGGCGACTGTGTAAATGCCTCAAGGGACGTCGTGGTTTGGATCCTCCAGCCACAGGTGGTATGATCTGTGGTATCTTGAGGGTCTTGTCTCAGCCGACTAACACGAATCAGCCGATAGATACTGTCGAGGGCGAAACAGTGCATGCAGATGAGGGAGAAGCACCCCATCTGACCCAGTCTGTAGGCCCAGTCAAGGACGGTGTACTTGCGGCCAAACTTGAGACGCTTGCTCCTCAGCTTCATAGTCCTGATATTAGCAACTGGAGATGAACCAATAGTTACCGGCCGAGAACGAACTAGCAGTACGTCTCCGACACGGCCCTCAGATAGATGAGTGCTACCGACAGCCTCTCGCATCTGGGGCCTCTGGACCGCGAGAGGCCGCTACATGACCAGGCAGTCGTGCTCCAGGTTGTAACCATCGCGGGCTCCGGGCATCCTCGCGCATCGGTGTACTCCGCCATTTATTGTATAGTAGGGCGCGGGCGTCCCGGGCAATCAAAGGCACTGAGCAGGCCCTGAGCTGGTGATTGCATTCAGCTAGTCGAGGTGGATGACGTGGCCACCTGAGTTCCTCAGCTCGGTGTCTCCAGGTTCTGTTTGTTTACCATCTTGAAGACAAAGGCGATAATGAACAGGCGACCGAGTCGGATATTTTTTTCATTTGCCAACTATCAAACATAGTGGCATAGACACGTACTCCTCGTACAACATATATGGGCCCCAAGAGACAGATAGAGAGAGAGAGAGAGAGAGAGAGAGAGAGAGAGAGAGAGAGAGAGAGAGAGAGAGAGAGAGAGAGAGAGAGAGAGAGAGAGAGAGAGAGAGAGAGAGAGAGAGAGAGAGAGAGAGAGAGAGAGAGAGAGAGAGAGAGAGAGAGAGAGAGAGAGAGAGAGGGGAGAGGAGAGAGAGAGAGAGAGAGAGAGAGAGAGAGAGAGAGAGAGAGAGAGAGAGAGAGAGAGAGAGAGAGAGAGAGAGAGAGAGAGAGAGAGAGAGAGAGAGAGAGAGAGAGAGAGAGAGAGAGAGAGAGAGAGAGAGAGAGAGAGAGAGAGAGAGAGAGAGAGAGAGAGAGAGAGAGAGAGAGAGAGAGAGAGAGAGAGAGAGAGAGAGAGAGAGAGAGAGAGAGAGTGAGAGAGAGAGAGAGAGAGAGAGAGAGAGAGAGAGAGAGAGAGAGAGAGAGAGAGAGAGAGAGAGAGAGAGAGAGAGAGAGAGAGAAGAGAGAGAGAGAGAGAGAGAGAGAGAGAGAGAGAGAGAGAGAGAGAGAGGGGAGAGAGAGAGAGAGAGAGAGAGAGAGAGAGAGAGAGAGAGAGAGAGAGAGAGAGAGAGAGAGAGAGAGAGAGAGAGAGAGAGAGAGAGAGAGAGAGAGATAGAGATAGAGATAGAGAGAGAGAGAGAGAGAGAGAGAGAGTTGATCGTGCCACCGGAGTCAAGGTACTCAGATACGTGCTGGATGAAAGGAAAGATATCACGGAAGTTTAAACTTCAATTTCTAAAGGGACAGGGTGCGGTTAAGGTGGAGGGCCTTGTCATTGCTCCCTGACTCACAATTGATAGGTAACAGATTGATACAGATTGATTGATAGGTAACAATTGATAGGTAACGGACAGCATAGATTAGACGCGACAGCACAAAGACCTACCAGATAACCAGTTTAGAATACTACACATCAGCTGTTGACAAAAAACCAACCCCACACTGGGGGTCAACCCCGATTATCCTAGGCTTTCCATACAACATAGAAAAGACAGCCCATCTTACGCAGCGCCAAAACACCACACACATCCACGACCACGAAGCCGTCGCTCGCGGACACCCGGCACAAGGCAACTGGGCCCCAGCTCCCGCGCCCCCACGCCCCCCGGTCCCAGGGGACCCGGGGACAAGGGGGACGAAGGGACAATAGGTATCGCACGCCACCGGCGCTGACTCTCACATCAAAGGGACACTGAAGTCCCCCTAGGACAAACTATGACGAAGATCATATGGGATAGATAACCCCATATCGTACTAGTGCCTACCCCCCCACCCCCAAACGCCTTGCATATTCTAAATCCCGCACCACGTGACGAGGGACAGTCATCAAAAGCAGTGCTATAAGCGCTGCATGCCACCACAGCTTCCAGACCAAAATCCATGGCAGACCAACAAGGTCGCCGCCAGCGGGACACCCGACGCGAGGCACCGGGGCCTCAATTCCGGCGCCTACCCGCACTTGCCCCGGACCCAGGGGGCCCGGTAGTGCGGGGGACAGAACGAGCCATCGGCGCCGGACGCCCGCTAGCATAGACATCCACGCTGAGATAGGAGAACGAGGACCTACATAAGTGGACCAATGAGGATATTCACAATAAACTAGTAAGTTTCCATGAATATTTTTTCTACAACCGTTTTAAACATTGATTTTGGTCTCGGAATATCATCCATATTTGGAATTTTTGAGGCAATTACTTGATTCCAGATCTTGGGACAGGAAATAGAAAATACAAATGTTCTATATAAAGTTTCTGCTCTAGGCTCTTCAAAATGAGTGGGAATTCTGGAATTTCCTGTTTGGCTGCTATGTAACTGGAAATATGCTGAAAAAGTGTGGGGCAGCTGTTGATTTAGAAAATTATGAAGTATAACAAGCTTTTGTTGTTTGATTAGATCACTAAAATTCAATATTTTAAGTTCCTTGAATAGAGGCAGAAGAGGATGAGGTGCTCTATGATGACTTTTTGTCATAATTCTTACTATTCTTTTCTGAAGACCTATAACTTCGTGATGAGACTAATGTAGTTAGAAGCCCAAGCGAAGCCGCAGTATCCCAAATATGGGTTTTATAGAGAGTTATACAACAAAATCATGGTCCTTTTCATCAAGCATGAATTTTGCTCGGGCAATTACTCCAATGTTCCTACTAATTGTTTTACATGTATTTGCTATGTGGGTTCTGAACTTCAGGTTTTCATCAAAACTAACTCCCAGGTATTTAACAGTTTGGGATCCCTGAACAGGTAATGAGTTTAGTTTTATAGAAATATCTGGTTTCTTATTTGTAATGGAATATATCTGGTAGAAGGTTTTGGCTTTATGTTCCAGGGTGAGTCTTGTTTGCACAAAGCCAAGTGAAAATGTGCGACATTGATGTATTTATCTTCCTAGGCATATCATTAGCCGGACCTCTAAAAAATATTGCGGTATCATCTGCATATAGGTAGAATTTAGGAATATTAATACTTTTGTAGATGTCATTTATGTATATACTGAATCAATATCGGGCCTAGTATGGACCCTTGGGGTACACCCATAGTAACAGGTCTAGGCTCAGAATTTGCGGATGAAATTTTAGTCACCTGCGTTCTATTCGAAAGATAAGATTCAAAAATTTTTAGGACATCACCTCTCACCCCATAAGCATGCATTTTTTCAATAGGATTGTGTGGTCTACTGTATCATAGGCTTTTTAAATCTAGAAATACTCCAACACATATTTCTTTTTGAACTAAAGTTGATGTAATATAATCATGGATCATAGCTAGTAGGCATAAATGTAGAGAATAGGATTTACGAAATCCAAATTGGTGATCAAAGATGATATTATTAATGGTCAAGAAGCTTATCAATTCATTACTGCTAAGTACACGGCTCCATTACCTTTGATAACACAGGCAACATTGAGATTGGCGGTAGTTATTAAAAAGCCTATGAGAACCTGGCTTCAAAATTGGTATGATTTTGGGCGATTTTGAGACATTTTGGGAATATATGCTTCGATATAGACAAATTTACTAAATAAGTGATCTCATTAATGATATAAGGTGCAATCTTCTTTAACAGTTTTACCACTTATCTTATCTATTCCTGCCCCCGTACTGTTCATCTGTTTGATTATCTCAGCAACATAGGTTGAAGTAAATCTGGGTAGGTTCATGTTTGCTACACTTGATTCTCCTTGAAATAAAGAAGTGGATCATTTACTGTCTCAGGTAGTTGACTTTCCAATGTGGTGCCCACAGTGGCAAAAAAGTCATTAAAGCCATTGGCAATATCAATTGGTTGGTATATTTCCTGATTTTCATGCTCAAAAGTTGTTGGAAGAGTTGAATTGTTTTTCTTTTTCCGATGTACGATTTCATTATTGTTTTCCAGAGTTTTCTTATGTTACTCTTATTTTCTTCAAGACGTTTCCTAAAGAATAAAGATTTTGCATTTTCAGAACTGCATTCAGACGATTTCTGTAAGTGGTGTACTCAGTTCTGTTGGCTGTTGATCTATTTTGGGGAGGAATTTTTTCTGAAGCTTATTTTTCTTATTAATACACTTAACCATAGCCCCTTGTTATCCAGGGTTGAATTGGATCTCTCTTCTTGCTTCGGTTTGTAACGGAATAATTTTCTATTTCCATTTGGATTGTGTTGATTAGCATTTCGGAATAAGTATCGGGGTCATCTGATACTGGAAGGGAATCAAGTGTGTTTTTAATTGAGCGACCAAGATCATCTGCCTGGGCCATATCAAAGAAGGAACCATTGTTTGGATGAGTCAAGTTATTCTTTAAGTTTGAATTTATGCCAAGGGACAGGAAGATAGGGAGATGATCACTGATGTCCTCAATGATGATACCTGATTGGGCAGGGTCTTGTATGAAGTTGGAAAATATATTATCAATGAGAGTAGTAGAGTTTTGGGTGATTCGGGTTGGTAAGCTAATTGTGGGAAATAAACCACCCGATGACATAGAAGCTAGCAGTTTCTCAGATACTCCAGTATGGCTCGGCTGTAAAAGGTTGCAATTTGAAATCTCCAGAAATTATACATTTTTTATTGGATTTGGATATCTTCAGCGTTATCTCATCAATGTAATCAAAGAGTAAATCAAGGATTGAAAGATGGAGATCTATATAAGCTTCCAATGACAATGTTTCCACATTCCTTCCAAGTTGTTTCAATAAATACCCGATTGTATTTCAGGTGTCTTCATTTCCAAGTCAGGTCTTGGTTTGAAGCTAATGTTATCCTTGATGTACAATGTTGCCCCCTTGCCCCTCACATTTGTGCTGGGACAGTGATTTATGAAGTTATATCCTGGAAGGGTGTAGCCATTGTTAAGATTTTCATCCTAGCCATGTTTCTGAGAGGAAATGATATCATATTTAATATTAAGTCTGCAGTGGAATGTTTTGAGATTATCAAAGTTTTTTGGGTAGAGATCTGATATTCACTTGCAGAATTGTGAGGGTTACTCCTATTTGGGCAATTGAGTTTGAAATTTGGGAGAATAATATTTACAAGTTTCTAGAATTGTTCTTGTCAGGTCTGGAATGTCCATCAGTTTCCTGGTCATACCCATCCGGGGCTGCACAAAGTCTTAGCTAGGGATAAGGGTTGTTTGTTACAATTTCATAAGGCGTTTCTTCTACTTCTGCCATGTAAAATTAATACTACCGCTAACTATGACAAACCAGGTGAGAGGCAACAGCAATACCACTTGCCAAGTCAACTGGAAATACAATGTAAGTAATCAGAAGTGGGACCCATGACAAAAGGCAGGGGCATCTCTACAGCACAACGATAAGGCCAACATTGATTGCAGGCCCTGCTAACCAGCAAGGGCAATGCATAGTGTAAGTTTTGATGTCTATATAAAAAATACATTAATGGTGATTTTACTCATACACCTACTGAACTTTCTTTGGTATGGTTTCATTAGTAGACTGGGACACAGTTTCACCCTCAATTGGTTGCCTCAGGTTCCTCTCAAGCAGTGTTTCATCTCCACTTACTGAGCTATTCTCTGAGCTGGCATCAAAATCCTGA
>JAOTON010001952.1:0-247996 GCA_034440635.1 Lepas anatifera
GCATTTTCTACCACGGTACCAGTCGTTAGCTGGCCCAAAATATGCTTGATGGTAAACGTGAACATGTCCTCACTGAGAGGAAGCTTTCATGAAAATAAGCATTTACAAATCCTATTTAAACGCGTTCTTCATTGACACTGGCCGCCTTTTGGGTGTTAAATTGGCCAGTGGCGGATCCAAGGGGGAGGGGAAAAAGGCATTCCCCAAACGAAAACGCTCGGGGCAAAACTGCGTTTTCGCCCCCCAAAGCGATCGACCTCCTTTTTCCCTACTCCTTCTTAGTTTATAAGCAATATTTTTGTGTTCCAACTCTCAACTTCAAACAGAACATAAGTTGATAAGATGTTCCCTGGCCTGTCCCCTTGAATCCCGGAAATGTAAAAAACGCTGAAGATTATATATTCGGGCACAGCCCTTCATCAGAATCATGGAGTAAATATCAATAATTCTCAGTTATAGTATAGCCAGACCTCCATAGTATAGCAAGTCATAGTATAGCCAGCCTTGGATAGGAAGAAGTATCTCGAGCCGATATTTTTCACCCCGTGAAGTTTTTTTGGCTTTTCGCCTCAAATACCCAAAATTTTACGGGCAAGTGATATTGGTAGTGCAGCTTTTTACTGCGTGACGTTTTTTTTTGCTTTTCGACTTTGGTTTGCTCCTCCCAAACCGACCGGCTAGATGCGCCACTGAAATTGGCGCCCCTCAGGTTCGGCGCCCCCAGGTTCGGCGCCCTCCGAGCCTGGGCCCCCCCTTAACGAAATCCTAGATCCGTCACTGCGTGTCATAACTGGATAGAGTGAGATGAAGTGGGGGAAAGGATACATACATAGTCATTCACATATCCACACATACAGTGAGTAGCAAACACAGTCGAATCTCAGGGGTTATACACGTGTGCCTGGAGACGTCGTTATATATATATATATATATATATATATATATATATATATATATATATATATATGTATATGCATACATATATCCTAAACACTCATGCATAATACCACGTAATCCTTTTTTCGGCGACACGTGTCGTTCAGGTCTTCCGGGCCTCACTGGACAGACCACGTGAATTACGCCAGGTCGCAAAAACAGCACGTGAGGGCCCGCGATGGTGGATGCTGGAAGCGCACCATGCTCTCCTGCAGGCCACAGCACCGCGTGACCCGGCTGCCAATGACCATCTATCGCCTCTGGTGGCAGCCGCTACGGCCGCCCGCGGCACTCTCACAGCATTGGTGGAAATCAACGCCGGGTCGCACGGGACGAGCGAGGCTTCCGACATCAGGCCGACTGAGCCTGACGCCGGCGTACCCGGCGGCCGGCAGCCAAATCACCAGTCCGCACCGCCGGTCACTGCACGTCGACAGGGACCGGATGTCGTCGCCAGAGGTCCCCTGGCAGCCGGACGTCCTCACAGCGCGGGCAGACTGACTACTCCAGAGGCGCCGCCAACCGACCAGCAGGAGAGGCAGGGAGGCAGCGGTACCCAGCAGCGTCAGCTTGGAATGGAGCGTCTCATGTTCTGTCCCCAACACCTCATACCAACCAACGAGAAACTGAGGGAATTTGGATTCTACTGGCGGCTTCAGAATCTTAAAGGAACATATATCATGAAACCACGAGGTGAATAACAAGTCCACTCAAACCAGGCCTCCAGAAACACCTTAGTGTATGCGTACGGATTTTGAATCACACTTCGAAAACAATTGAGCAAAATACGAAAGCTAGGTATATTTATCCATATCAATACTCCCGGAATTTCCAGAAATTTTGAAGTTATATCAGTCGCATCAATTTTCCTCAAATTAAAACGATTTCAATATGATTATTCCCAAATCGGCCAATGGATTCACTCATAACCAAAGACCATAAAAGACCATGCGTGTCCGTGTACTTCTAGGTACAATGGCAACTCTACGGGTACCGGGCTGCAATTGGCGCTGTCTCTCTAATCACGCCTCTTAGCCCGGAAAGCTGCGGCCGACGGCCGCGGGGTACTGGCCTCCCCGGGTGGGAGCAGGCCAGGTCGGCGCGTAAATACTGGGCACAGAGCCGGCCCGTATCGATCCCGCAGCACAAGCCATTATCGCACAACAGCAATGCGCGCCGTATGATTGAATGGTATGGAGGCAATGCTAGCGATACGGGGATCGAATGGCCTTTATTTCTGTCGCTAGCATGCGGTGTATTTCTGGACGTGGATGTCAAACCAACCACGATATCAGCGGACCTTTCATGTTCCAGCGCTGACGAATGAGCGAAAGGGAAATATAGAAGGTGAGTCCCACATGCAGAGGGGTGATATAAAAATGACCAAAACACGGCAGGGGGATGTGAACGTTGTCCTTCAAAATGCAAGAGAACGAGTATAAAATCAGTTAGAAGTACATTTCAAAATGTTTAGACAACTCAGCCAGGTTCAATGAAGCGTGCAAAGCAAGATGCACAAGGCCTATGCCACATCAGCAGAGAAATATCTTAATTTATAATAGATGTCTTCCCACCGCACCGCCGTTTGGACGTCAGTATCCCAGCCGACATCGGCAGGGTCGGTACATCAGAGCCGGTCCGGTGGGACGGCGCGCGCCAGGTCGGCTCGGTACGCACCGGACGTCAGCGGCCGCGCGGAAAATCAGCTCCCGGTGCCGAGTCTCAGTATCGCGCCATGATCGCCACCGTCACTCGGCGGTGGCCTATTGGGCCGATAGCCATGGCCAATCTAGGCAGCGACCTCGCCGCCGCCCCGACGCCGCCGCTGGCGGCAGCGCGGTACGCCAGTTCGCCGTAGCGTACACAAAGCAGGCCAATCACCTCGGACATGCACGCCGCTCCGTCTGAGCTCTGTCCGGGGTCGATGGGCGACGTCGGGACGGCCGACAGAATTCAGGCCAGCGGCCACCCCTCCTGGAAGGCCCCGAATCGTCTGTGTGCACATTCGACGGCGAAGGAGGGCGGCGGCGCCGCGCCCGACACACAGAGTTGGCGCCCAGACACCGGATTTAGGCTAACTGTTTATCGATGCCGCCGTCCTCACGGCCACCGAAACCCCCACGACAATGCGAACTCGTGCCAAAGGAGGGCCCCAAACTGGAAGGAAGAGGGTCAAGGACAGTTGCTGATCATCTACATGTTCAAACATCATAAACATTTATCACTAAGGCACAAACTATGTTTTGAGTTAGACGCATTCCAGCATAGTGAACTGAACTAGATAGCAGCGAGGAATGCGAACACTGTTAGAGCTATAACCGCACGGGATGCTAACATATTTACAAGAGGTGCATTATTAAAGGCTGTTTCTAAGCTATTTTCATGTAATATGCATTACTTTTCTAGAAACCAAAATAAGGCGAGGCATAAATCAGTGCAGAAACGCAGGGATGTACGGACCAGGGTATCTAACTAAACTAGGCGATGGCACATAACCATGAAATAAGAGGGGAAATAATAACAATAGTAAACTTACGCCCGAGCGACATTTCTTAAGTCACCGAAAAATCGGCAACCCCAAAGTTAAAACAAAGTAATCAACAGATGCACAAACCTTTTTAATGTGCCAAATGCAAGATCGACCCTTAAAAACTGGGATGGTGTTGAAGACAAACACCCAGTTTTTTGACATCCGTTCATGCCGAAATTTTGCACGACCATCCAGTGCCGGAACATCACAGAACTCAATTTTTGAGGTCAATATTTCTTAAATTCTAGAAAGAAAAAATCGTTCCACAGACCAAACCTAAAAAAGCATAAAGTCAAACAGTGACGGATCTAGGATTGCAGCAAAGGGAGGGGGCAAAATCTCAGGGGCGGTCTATGCCACCTGAGATCGCCATTGTGTTTTACGAAAGACAAGGACCGATCCAGGAGGGGGCCTTCCAGCTATGCCCCGTAAACTGAAACAAGGGGGATTCCTCTTTTGCCCCTCCCAGAAGCAAACTAATGTTTCGGAATCAATCGTCGAATATTTTTTTGCTCTAGACCTAGTGTAAACACCTTTTTCAGTGCTCGACAGACCTAGTATAAGCATCTCCAAGTGCATGATCGCTCTCCGGGGGGCGGGGGGGCGGGGACCGAAGATTTTTGCTCTACAGACCTCGTGTAAACACCTTTTTTCAAAAATGTCTCCGGCGTTTTTTTTTTTGGGGGGGCTAAAAGATAGTTTGCCCCCTCTAGCCGCTTTGGGGGCATGGCCGGAATGCCCCTCCTGCGTCCGCCAATGAATGTTTTGACACGGCGCTAAGACATTTGAGGGCCTCTCTCGCTTGAAGAGATCGTTTAAGACTAGGCATATATTTAAACAATTTGATAAACTGCACTTTAATATCACCGGCGCAGCCTCCACCGCTCAATATTCTTTAGAGCCCGAAACTGCCATGGTTTTGGACCCCCAAAACCAACTAGCAGGATCCGTCCCTACACAGGCGCGCCCTACCGACGTTATTTTCGCTTTTTCGCGAAGGTGTCTTAAAGGGAATGTGGCACCTTCATAACGTGATTTTAAATGAGATAGCCAAGTTGTAAAGCAAGTCGGAGAACCCGATACACCATATATCATTTGTCTTGGAACTCGATATTTCCGTAGAAAAAAGCTAGAACCTACCTGACACCAACCCCTCATCAACCCCTCGCCGGGCGGCCATTGTTGTGAGCTGCTGGTGTGACGACATATGCTGACGTCACGATGGGCATCAGCCAATCGAAGCCCTTGAAGCGTTTCAAGTATGGTAGAGGTTGCCAGATCGTGACATCCACAGGCTGATATTTATTTCTTTTTCTAAAGGAGTATTTAAAAAATCAAAATATTGAGCTTATTGTAAATTTTTCAGAGAAATCATTAATGGTTTCATTATTTTTGGCTAAAAATACGCCTAATTGCACTAAATTCCAGGATTCGACCAAGGTGCCACATTCCCTTTAAGGGGAAGTTTGAAGAGCAAATTTGAGTGGAGCACCACTGTCTGGATAGGGGCGGCCACATAGTCGAACGGAAGCCTGCAGAAGACAGTGAAAGCGCGGAAAACAATGAAAGACACAAAGAAGCAGGGCGGCCAGGCCAGGGTTGCCTGCTAGTCACTTTAGGTCGTCTGTGCGGCTTCCACTTTCAGGGCACCAACGGCGACCGAAATGCACGCCCGGCGTAAACACGGGGACACTCCACGGATTCAAGGGAGTAGCCCGCTCAGCCCATCCCTGAATCCAACCCTGACCTGAGCTGGAGCGAGCACGCCCATACCTGACAGTTTGAAGTCAATGGCAGCAACTCCGCTTATACCAGCACGTGATCCCACACTGACCCGTACCGCCCCCACTAGCGCGTGACCCCCAGACTACCCCGGAACGCCCCCACCGGCGCGCGATCCCAATCTGACCCTGACCGTGCTCCTGCGGGCGACCTCCACACCCCACTCAGTCCACCTCAGCCGCATCCCGGCTATAGATGCTTCTATCCCACCCTGACAAGTCTTTAGCCATGAACTGATGACAAGAGGCGTCTTTCCATACATTTTCTGGCTCGGCACCGATGAAAAACCAGACACAAATGGAGACGGTCTCAGAGCCGTGGCGGTCGGGCGGGCCGCCGCATTCCAGGGCATTAGGCGCGGTGTCGCGGTGTCCGTCGTGGGAGTTTTCCGGACAGTGAAAGTACCTGAGCCGTCTGTGCCAGCGCCGGTCACCCCCGGCCACTTTCAATAGTCAGTCTGCCACCCGGTTGTATGGCCGTGGGCGGCTATCACACTACCTATCAGTCAGAACTGATCATGGTGCACGACTGCAACTGATAGGAATGTACGTTGAGCGGGTGATTTCATGGGAATGTTTCGGAAATAACGGTTCGAGGACCATGCGCGAGGCCACGGCAAGGAAACCCACCAATAATGAACGATTCTAATCTCTGCAAGGCCAGTGTTTTCGGCTTTAGCAGGGCGCTACGTTCACAATAGCCACAACAAATTAAAAAATCACGAGAAAGCTGGTTCCTGCGCACCAGTCTACAAAAAAAACTTGAAACAGCAGCTCTCAAGCACGTCCAGCACCCACACGAACCGGTAAGCCACTCCACTCTGGGTCTGTGGCGGTTGGCTCTCAACCCATTGTGGTGCCGGCCCACTCATGGTTTGCGGGTTGGTGCAATTCGGGACGACAGTTGGCCGCTCATGTTTTATGCAGTGGGCCGCACTGATTGGTCTGGCGCGGCTCAAAGCACTGCTCCAATGCCACGTCCAACGGAGCACGACGAAGAAATCAATAGGGAAATCCTTCTCATGAAGATCATAAGTGGAAAATCTTGAAGGCGAAGAAACCCTTTCAAGGGGCAGAAACAATCATTTTATGATTGCCGAGAACTAGAGGGGGCAGAAACAATCATTTTATGACTGCCGAGAACTAGCCTGGCTTGAAAGGTGGTGAACTACGACTTCGTTCTTCCTCCTGAACATGGTTCCCTGTTACCACAGGTCGAGCGCGTGCCCCGATACGAACACATTCGGCGAGCTCACATTTCCATCGCCTGGTGCTGGAGCAGAACATACGCCGACAATAGCATGTACGTCAATCGGCACTGCTGGCAAGTTGCCAACACGGGCCTGGTGTCCCAGTTTGAAGTCACGAGGTGCCATCACGAAGTCACTGTCAAATCTACGTCAAGCTAAAGGCTTTGAAATGACAACCCAATGCGATTCTTCATGAGCAAGCACGGGGATGAGTGACTCCGTGGATAGCATCAGTCTCCAGAGCCACAGGTCCCGGGTTCGAGTACTGGCAGAGCTTATGAAAAAGTCGATCTGATCCTCCAAATTCCTTCCAACAGGTAAGCGTTGGCGACGCCGTTATAACCTTGGCAGTTGGTGTGAGGTTAAACCCCCCAAAAATTATGACCCATGAACATGCACAACGTTTGTCAGAGCCGTATGACGAAATCCATGGAGCGAGGCGGATTGAGATTTCTCAAGAGACTATTCTGGCCGCTTGGCGGGTCTGATAATTTATGCTAGAGCTCTACAATTTTGTAGGGTGATAACCCTTCTACGCAAGACACCCAAACTAGTTGTTTTTTTAGGGGCGATGCTTTATTCAGTACACAGAAGCTCAGGATGTGAATATGTGAATGTAATGTGAAGCCGGCAATATGAGTGAGATATCGTCCATTTTTTAGGGGCCACCAACAGGCACACTTGCCCGATTAAAGGGAATATCGGCGTGGGTGCTTAAGAATCCTCTCCACCGGGTCAGATCAGACACGGAAGGCGGTTTCCCGCCGTGGGGATTGAACCCACGTTACTCCATATTATCCGATTAGAGGACGGGCAACGAAGCCACTAGGCCTCCTGGCCCCACAATATATGTCTTACACAACGTACAATGTACAATAAGATTACATTGTCATAGATTTAGAGGAGCACGAGGCAGCTCTACATATAAATCCAACCATTTTACTTCCCAGCTCGCAACCCTCCTGACAAAATTTGGAATCTGTCTGGGGATCATGGCCAAAAAATACACCACACGGCACCCTATCAACGACGATACCGTGCGCTCGCGATCAGTCGAACGAGGTGGTCCGACGACCGCGGGCGACACATCGACAGCGCGAAGTCGCGTGCGCCCACTCGGCCAGTCAAGCCATGACCCAGAACGCGGTCAGTCGCGCGTCGGCAGTGTCGCCCGCGTGTGGGGGCCCACCATAGCGGGCACCTGCGCCACAATATCACTCAGGAATGCAGTCAAGGACGGCTCACTAACAGGCGCAGCACAAACATACGCCATCAACACACTCTGGCATAACTTACACTATTTACCGAGCGGGATAACATCATTGCAAGTAAATGAAAGCTGATTAGCATAATTACAATCAGCACTTGCATTCCATACTTCTACCAGACCGGAAATCCGAATAACACCTGTTAGTCTTCAACCGATGCAGGCTACGGGTCAATGGCTGGCTTTCAAACGCTCCCACCACCATCTGGTCACATTAAGCTGGTAAATAAGCTTGATAAGCTATCGCAACCATGCATACGGTTTAAACGTCTCACCAGGTCGGCAGCGGTTACTCACAGCCCCCCCCACATACCCCGCAGGCTTGATAACCGCCACCGGCGGCGGTGCAGTCACGCCGCGCGGCGCCCGGGGCCACGGCGGGAAGGTCGCGCCGCCCCCACCGCCCGCTGCAGGGCGTGGGGGTAGTCATGAGAACCAGCGACGCCGGCCATTCTTTCCCACGGACGCGCGGCGCGGCGTTCGGCGTCGCAGAGGGCCGTCACAGGCACGGGTTGTAGCACACCGTTGTACCCCGAAACGCGCCAGGCTAAGTGAACGGGCGAGAAGGCTCCATCGTCTGAAGTTCCACAAGCGCCACAGCGATCTAAGACGTTCTGAACAGGAAGCCCATCCAAGTTCGGTGCTAAACGGAACGTCATGATCAGATATAACCCGTGTACGCACGCGCAGCAGAAACCTGGGCAGGAGCACTTCCTCGTTTCTGTAGCGGAAAAGGAAACAATGAGACAAGTTTGTTCCAATAGCAGACGCCCTTGATGTCATGGCGCAGTACGCACTGATGAATCTACCGAAGGTTGCTACGAAGTTTCCGTAAACTGCCGAATACGATCCTGCCACTCACCCACACAAACATTCGTTCGTAAGGAAGAAAAGAACGAGGAACTTTTCCCCGATCTACAGCTACTACCGCCCCTAGTTTTGCAACCTTCGCTTCCTCGAAACACTAACCAGATAGATATAAAGGCTGTGAGCCGATGTAAACAAAACATTATTAATGCTTATAACTTATAATTGGGCGGATGCAGAATTTCCTCAAGCGGGGGGGGCAAGTCACGTGTTCAAGCGCCATTTTACTTCATTTATTGAGCATGAAATATTTGCAAACTGAAGCAATTCCCGGAGCCTAATTTTAACGCGCTTATCAAGTTATAAATTTTATGGGCGTCGAGACTTACTCTGGGGGGCCACCGAGACCAACACTTGGGCGAACGACACTAACTCTTGAGGGCCCCGAAACCAACTCTTGGGACCCCGATACCAGGGGCGGACGCAGACCCGAGTTTTGGGGGGCCAAACCCAAGTCTGCCTCTCCTCGTGTGTATTGGGGTTTATAGGGCGCTTTCAGCACATAGGCTATATCGCGCCCATCTCTGCCTCTTCCCGGGGAGGGAGTGGGACGTTCAATTTGGGGGCTCGACAGACTTAGTATAAGCTACCTCTCCCCACCGCGGGAGCGAAGATTTTTTGCTCTACACCTAGTGTAAACAACTTTTTTAAATTTCTCCGGACGTTGGGGGGCCAAAAGATAGTTTGGCCTCCTCTAGCGCTTTGGGGGAAGGGGCATGGCCAGAATTCCCCCCCTCTGCGTCCGCCAATGCCCGATACCAACACCTGAGAATCCCTGGACCAACTCCTGGGA
Organism: Lepas anatifera; assembly: GCA_034440635.1. Taxonomy (NCBI): domain Eukaryota; kingdom Metazoa; phylum Arthropoda; class Thecostraca; family Lepadidae; genus Lepas; species Lepas anatifera. The sequence goes on from JAOTON010001952.1 coordinate 9,425, forward strand.
ACCCGAGACCAACTCTTGAGGGCCCTGACACCAACACCTGGGGGGGACTCCGAGACCACCACTTGGGATAACCCGAGACCAGCTCTTGGGCCCCTGAGATCAACTTTCGGGTGGCGTTTGGGTTCCTCAGTCCAATTTAGGGGCAGGTGAATGCAGGTAAAAACAAACTGGAATTTCTCATAAGACGTTGATGATATGGAGACATCTGTATTTGAATCCCCCTTCCAAAACGCAAGTTGGAGCGGCCCACACTCATTGGCGGACGCAGAGGGGGGGCATTCCGGCCATTCCCCCAAAAGCGCTGGATGGGGGCAAACGGTCTTTTGGCCCCCCAAACGCCGGATAAATTTTGGGAAAAAGGTGTTTACACTAGGTCTGTAGGGCAAAAAATATTTGCTCCCCTCCCCCGGAGAGCGATCATGCACTTGGAGAGGTAGCTTATACTAGGTCTGTCGATCACTGAAAAAAGGTGTTTACACTAGGTCTGTAGAGCAAAAAAATTTCGCTCCCACTCCCCCCGTAGGAGGCGCCGACATGGGTTTTATCCCTTCCCAAAACTCGGGTCTGCGTCCACCCTTGCCCACACTACAATGGTACTCGCCTAGTGCAAATGACGCGTATCATTCCAAAGTATAGGCGAATACAAGAGAAAAGGGGGCACTTACCCCACCCCGATCGATCCTCGACGCCCCCTGAAATTGTCACAGCACTCCCCTCCCCCCTCCGAAATATCACCTACCCCAGGGTGCGAGTATCAGCGGCCCCTATGATAGGATTTGGCGCCCACTTGATAGGTTTTGCCGTCCAAAAGTGGCGCCCCCGGTTCGGATGGCGCCCTCCCCAATCGGCAATTCTGGATCCACCTAAGCGCCCAAGATCTCCACTATCGATAACCATAGATCCGCCGCTGGCTTTATCGGAAAGTCGCCCCAAGTGCCTTCGCCCGAGTTGCCAGCAGAACGGAGCCAATTTTCCACAAAAAAGAACACCGATACCGCAAAATTCAGCGTCCAGATCGACGAGCCTCATTCGCAATAGTTTCCAATTGGTGCGTTAGCACAAGCCAGCTGAAATGGTGAACTTTTTGTTGACTATACATCAGGGTTTATCTTACACAAACTGGGTACCATTTTTAGTCCCTAGCACCTCCCCTATTCTCCTTCACTGGAGGACAAGTACCTTCCAGTACCAAACGACTGCAGACCCGCTGCTCGTTCGACAAAGGCTTTCGTGTCCCCCTCCCCCGGCAAACCCTCCCACTGAAGACCGCTATTCTTACAAAGATATTGTGCACAGATGGAAAACCACGCACCCACTGAATGAAACAAGAGTGCACTTCGACAATGGAGAAGTCCTTTTGAAGCCTACCAGTGCCGTTGTCTCTCTTTGGTCCCCAGTAAAAATTGTATACCAAAAATATCATATGGAGCCAAACATTGATACCACATCGTCGTCACATACGCCATAAATTACCAACGCTCACAGTTTTGAACTTTCCAAACTTCCGAGTTCCACAGGCCGGAAACGGCTGACTGGAGAAAACCTAGGGCCTGTTCTGGCGCGTGCGCGTTAAATTTAGACCGTGATTGTATTCAGGGACGATTCGTTCTCCTCTCAGTTTAATGAAACGGAAGGTCATTGTGGAAACTGCATATCTGTGAATGGTTGGCAGAATCATTCGAAATAAACGACACAATGACTCAGATTCCTTGAACTGTTCTCAAAGAGCGACAAATATAGCTAGATCAGTCCTTCAAGAGCATTTCAGAGAGTAGGCGAAAGATTCAAGATCTAAAAGGAATCAAAGATTCCAAAGAAATTCAGAGCAGAAGTAATCCGGCGTGAAGCTAAGTTGCCGTCCCGGAGGTTAAGCCTCCGCCAGTGCAGTGACGAGCCCTCTGTATCTGCACCCGCTCCGGTCTTGTTTCCTCCCGGCGCCGACCGAGCGTCATCCGGTACTGGATTCAATGACTGGTCCATGATGGTCCCATACGCGCAACGTACAACTAAACAGGAGGGCTGCACACATGTCTTATTTATAGGCAGACAATTTTCATCCAATACTTTCGGTCATTTGTAACCCCATGGAAAAGTTGAAACAAAATCAGCATTTTTTTGTTTTTAGTGGAAATGGCATTTCTACCTTTTCACGCCACAAAGATAAATATATGACAGAAGACCTCATTTGAAGCCTCTTGAAGAGAGAATATGGAGCTCCTCTTGTTGGCCTGTGGCTTGTTAATATAATATGTCTGTACACCCCCAAAAAATGGCTTATACCTCAAGTATTGCAGCGTCCAGGCCAAAGTCAACCAACAACAGTTTGCAAGCAGAGCTGTTGGCATCAGATCACTCAATTGGCGAGTTTGTTTAAGATGATTTAAATGAGGCACTTTATGATATGTTTCGCGTAACAGAGAAAAAATAAGACGAAATAACCACCTTGTCTGAATGACATGACATTTAGGCGATTTTGCGCCAAATATTCACCAATTTTGTTCTGAACTTACCAGGGAATATAAATAGACCAAATCATGGGATGCAAGAAATCCGCCCATGTATTAAAAACAATGCAGCTCTCGTATGCAATGCCCCTGCAGACTGTTCACGGCGCACTGTGCACTAGTGCTTACAGTCGGTTAAACTCCATCCGTTTTCAAACAGAATGTGCATGAAGGGCTTGATGCATTCTGACCGGAGTCATTTCAATCCAGCCTATTTCTACAAAAAGAAGCTCAACAAAATGTCATTCACCTGATCCTCTTACAAAGAGTTTTTCCCATCCATCACGCTGTGCACGGGCGGACAGGGGAGCGGTGTGCCCAACACACACGCAGCAGCCCCTGGCGTCTATTCTGGCCCCTCGTTCGTCATCAGCCCTGGACGTGCACGCTGGTGCAGCCTTTCATTAGTGTCATCATTGCCTCTGCCTCCCCCTCATGGTACCACCGCAATGACGAGACCGGCTGGGCTCTCTCAACGCACTCCACACACACACATGGAGGGGGGGCTGATGATGGATACCGAGCGACGCTCGGTGTTAAACAAACACGCGGCCCGGCTGGCAGGTGTTTCAGGGCGCAGGGGGAGGGGAGGGGGTGCCAGAACAGGGCCACAGGTCAGACGAGTGATGCGAGGTCCAGAAAGGCCAAGCCCGGAGTCGACACCAGAGATCCTATCGCCAGAGCCAGCGCTGGCGCAGCTTACCGCGCACGCCGACGCACAGTGCTGCTAGGTGTAAAATATCGGCCACTGAGAATTATAACGACCTCACATACGGTAAAGATGACGGAACATGCGAAGTCGGAGAGCAATGAAACCAAATACCATTCGGCAGACCACTTTTCCTAATGTTTGCTGTGTAAGAAAAGCATGCACTGCTCTATCAAGCGCAGCAACGAAATAAGTAGATTACTACCATTCAACACAAGATATCCACTGAACAAAATCGTATCTGGCACACATAAATCCAGGACAGACAATCAGCGGAGTATTGAACTCGGGCGTGCCATTTTTTGGGTGGCAACAGCGATCAGGAGCGCCAAATCTTATCGCTGGATCACGGATACTGGCATCCTGGGGGAGCAAAAAGTTCAGAGAGACCAATGACGTTTCAGGGGGCACCGAGGGCATTCGAGAGGTGGGGACGAAGCCCGATTGGAGAAACACTTATCCCTTATTAATTCTCCTCCCCTCCGATTCGCCACTATGGTACGCCACTGTTAGCCTTAAAAAGACAGTTCGATAGAAAAGACAAAAGTTGTGATCGCCCAGCGCCGGCAGCAGTAAAGACTGAGAACCAGTGGGATCTCAGTCTTCACTGCTGAGATGCTGGGAGAGGTAGTACCGAGTGCAGTCGCCGCTCACACAAGTCCTGTGACGGCAGGATGACACTGCGCACGTGACGATGCGAGGGCAAACAATTTGTTGCACGGCTAATAAACATTCAGTGAGATGGACAGGAAAGCAAAAGCTTTAGAATGGCGCGGGCGACCTTCTGAGGGTAGGTACCCAGGGTACGTGGCCCGTACACAACACTCGGCGCTGGAGCGTGGACTGGGTGTGACACGTTCCAGGCGAGCCTGTCTCTGGACGAGAGGAGATGTCGGTGACAGGGAGCTCTGAGTCACCGCCCTCGCCGGCCGGGCGGGCGGCAGATGGGCGCTTACTCACCGCCGGGGATAAGGGGCATCGGCCGCCGCCCACAACAGCCCAGCCGGCGGCATCTGTTCCTGGCTTTGCCGCTGGGGCGGTGTACCCAGCCTCAAAGGTCGGCCAAGCTGGCACTTTCAAACGGGGGGAGGCACCAGGGGACGAGTAATGCGGGATCAGAGACATCGCGCCGGCAGCAGGCGCCAATGCATAATTCAATAATCCTGCTTGAATAGCAACGGCTGCAAAATTATACACGGACGGTTCAGAGAACCAAACGTGAGCAAGCACGTGTGCGCCGCGTGCAGGTCTGACTTCAACCGAAAAGTCAAATGTCGATGTTGTATAATGATTCAACCTTATTCAGGATGGCGGGGTGCTCGTTAGTACCAAGTCCAGCAAAGACATCATCCCGTATCATTGCACACAACAGCTACCGTGCGAGCGGACCGGATTACTTTGTTCTTGAATCGAGTGGGGATTATGAACACAGGAGTTAACCCTCGCCCCACCGAGGGGCTCATCGATGGCACCTCTAAGGTTTTTCCGGGATAGCAGAAAAACGACGAGGCGCAGCACCGTGGTTGAGGGCTCTACCTCTCACTGCATCATTTTCCCATCCTCCCTGAAATTTTTACCCCGGGTCACCCAAGGTCAGGTCACCAGACGAGGTCAACCAAGGTCACCTCACTTCAACTTTTGAGATCTGTAAGAGCTACATTTCAAAGTCGATCGATTTGAAACTTCCTACACTTCATGACCCCTCCAGGGTCTACAAGGTGTATATCCGGGATTTTTCGATTTCGTGCCCTGAGGTCATGTCACGAGGCGACCTCTCCCATTGGAAAAGCATGGGAAACCCTGTTTCATGATATAAAAGCCACAAAAATGATTGCAAATACTCAGACTGCTCAGAACAGCGTTTTTGGACACCCTTTCACGGATCCCAGGGGTCATATTTACCCTTTGACTTTTACAAGGTCATCCAAGGTCACCAGAGGTCAAAAACAGTATTTTGACAATAACTTTTGACCTAATTAAGCTAGAGCGGTGAAACAAACACCATCGTGTTTGTCTTGTCACTGGCTTTCATTTGGTATACGGCAAGGTCACTTTGTGACCTTTCGTGACCTCAGGTCATATTAGGTCACGAGGTGACCTCTGGAGGTCAAACCACTGGCGGGAGGTCTTTACGTTCCACATAGCGGAAAAAGTACTGGCAATATCCTATCAAATGAACTTTACCAGGCCTCAATAGCTCTAATGATATAAGAGTTATGACCAGTTTGCTTAATCATTGCATATTTGAGTGAAAATAGCCGATCTTGACCTTATTTGACCTCTGGAGGTCAAACCATTGACCTGAGCACTAAAACATGCTAAGTAATTTCTTACTGAATTCACGCGAGCTTTCTATTGCACTTTGCAGATTTGCGCTAACGCCCATATTTTCGGAGTTAGAGGGGGGCCATCGATGGCCCCCGGTGGGGCGAAGGTGGCGCCGGACCCCCGGTGGGGCGCGGGTTAAACAGCCAATTAGCGCATGAACACACCGAGTCATTTTCCCATCACCCAATTAACATTCAATTGATGTATTCATCAGCTTTTGTATGGCGTCCGTGTAAAGCATGACATGCGGTGATTTATCAGGACATGACTGAGCTCTCCAGTACTCCGCCACCCGACCGCTTACAGCCCGGACCACACCAGAGCGCCCTCTCTTCTTTAGGTCAGCCGACAGTGGTGGAATAGATGGCGCGCCGGGCCCGTACGCCGTCTGGAAGTCTAGGACGAGGCGAGGCAGATCAGAATCAGTTTTGCTGGGCAGATAGGACCAGCAGGAAGACTCATGCCTTGAGCAGTTCTGGGGCTCACAAATAGGGATGTTTTGCGTTCGGAATAGCATCCACTTCGGCTTTTCAGAGCGGAGGTGAGGTAATGCCACGAGCACTACCCCATAATCTGAATACCAAACTTTTTCTTCCTGAGAAATATCTCGCGCTTCGCATGACTCGGCATCGAAAACAGGCGGGTAACATGTGATTCTTACGAAGTCCTAAAAATGGTTACCATTTCGAACGGTAGTATATTGCCTATTTTAATGAGAGGAATTAAAATGATGTGTCGGTTTGTACAATCACGCAGCGGTAACTCATACAAAACATAACACGAAGTACATGCAGTTTCTGCCGCCAAAGCACTCCCTGCTACCTACCAGTGCTTCTGCACTTGTTCTAAGCACCAAATCACTGTCATAAACCGAAAAAGTAAACAAGATATAAAGATAGCTTTAAAGGGAATATGGCACCTTCATAACGTAATCTAACTGAGATAGCCTAGTAGTAAAGCAAGTCGGAGAACCCGTTACTCTATATATAATTTGTCTTGGAACTCGATATTTCCGTAGAAAAAAGCTGAAACCTACCTGATATGTACCCCTCATGTACCCTTATCAGCAGGCCACAGTTCTCATGGCTGTTGGTGTGACGACATATACTGACTTCACGGTGAGTATCAGCCAATCGAAGCCCTTGAAACGTATTGAGTATGGTACTGGTTGCCAGATCATGACATCATCCACTAGCAGATATTTATGTCTTTCCCTAGAGGAACATTTTACAAATCAAAATAATGAGTGGTTTCATTACTTGTGGCTAAAAGTATCCCTAATTACACTAAATTCCCGGATTCAACCAAGGTGGCACATTCCCTTTAAAGCGCTTACTGTCAAAGAAGGACGCAGATTATCTCTTGATGGAGAAAATAATGTAGACATTTGTGTGAGGTATCTCTGGATTTATCCTCTCTATGGACTTCGCTACAAAACATAATAATAAAGAGCAAGGAAAATACATCTCCAACATGCGGTTTGAAGTGAGCTAGCCATATTGTAGGACATGGCGACATCCCTCTGATTTACTGGCAAGTCCAGGACCAAACTTTGGGGAAGACATACTGGACCAAGATTCTGGCCAGCACGGGGGCAACATGACATCACTTCCTTCCGTAAACTCCAATAATAGGTTATCAAAGGACCCCCTTTCTTCGCATTCTACGGAGTCTGGATTTTACCGGAATCTTCGGGAGAATTTCTTTTGGTCCCATAAATATTGTCGCAGTTTAAGCTTATTTCGGTCTATGGGCGGACCTCTGGGGGATGGGGCCAAATGACCCTTTTCAGGGGAACATAGGCCCTAAATCCGCAGTGCCTTGAATTATATTCTGTTCGGCCCAAAACTCACTGCTTGCAGAGCAGTAAGGCAGTCCAGGGTGCAACCCCAGCTCTAGCAGCCCCGTTCCACACCACGCGCAACAAGGGCATCTGCTAGTCCTCGCGCTTCTGTAGGCGGGCGGCGGAAAACACCCCGCAGGGCATGACTGATTTTAACCATGAAAACGCTTATCTCTCTGCATAGTGTGATACAAGTATGAAAGCACGCGTTTTTCGGTAGGTAAGCTGTACAAAATATAGACATCTCAGTTCAAATTCCACAAAGGTGTCCTATTGCAGTTCATGTACAAAATACAAAATGACAGTTCATGAACAAAATAGGTCCGAAATCAGGAAACCACTTTTTTCCACCACCAATCGCTCAAAACTAAGACACTGTCTCTTGTCTTACTGCACTGGGTTGACACAAACATGGCGTGTAATCACTAATCTGGCAGCTTGTGGCAGCTTGCGACATGTAAGGTTGCGTGGTCATGCCATTTCTTAACATTTATCACGGGACATGGGCGGCCAGATGGAAAGGGATTATTTCATGGTTTGAAATAAGGTAGTAAGCCCCTACTTTGAACTTTGAAACGTGCGGAAATGTTATACAGGGCTTTGGGTGAAATGAAACATGCCAGTGGTGCTTTCTCGACACGCTCTACAAAACGGCTATCTTAGTTCAAACCCATAATAAAGTGGGACACTCCCTTTACGAGCACGTATGGTGTTAGCTGGTAAAACTGTTTCCGGCTCCAGTTCATAAAACGACTTACCGCAGGTTTTCTTACATTGCTCTCTTTGATGAATATTGAAGCAGGAAATGTGATCAAGCGGGATTATATAGCTAGCCAGACAATAAGCCAAAACAGATACTTCTCAAAGGCCAATATAACAAAAACAGTCTATATAAATCCGCCATACAGGGAACGCGCGGTTAGCACTGGCATCCTGACAAACTAGTAATAAAAAACACGTTATGGTCGTAGGAACAGGGGGTGACAGGGCAGCATGACCCCACAGCATCTGTTATACATTGCAATTAACTGACCAAACTAAATATACAACTAACCCAAGAATGCACCTGGTCTTCCTCAAACTTGCCCCCTCCACACCTAAGCTTGAGACTTGCCAACAAAATAATCTCGTAGTATAATTGAGGGTATAGTACAGTAGAGCGATAAAAGAGCCTGGTAGAGTCCGAAAGACACGACTACCAACATGGATAAAATGCGCTGTTTTTGATAAACATGGATTTTTGGTGAAAAGTACTTAAACCACAACGGAAACTTTCCAGTAGCGGTCCAGTAGCAAAGTAGAGGTTTCGTGACTTTGAAAAAGCAGTGCTAGTACTGGTTGCGGTTTCAGTTACCCAAGGTGGCGGAAGTAGCGGTAGCGGTTTCACGATTTTGGTAGCAGCGCCCACCTCTGGAAGCTGCATCAGGGTACCATTCCTTTCTAAGTTTAATTTTGACATCCCATCTGCACATTTTATGAAAAAAAACCAACAAAGTTTTTCAGCCTATAAGAAGCAAGCATCATTTTTTGCTTTGCAAGCATATTCCTCATTAATATTGGAGAATGATGTATAGTATGGTACAGTAAGGTGAATGGCAGCTGGTGATAGCAATGAAGTGTCTTTAAATTGCTTTTGGCCTGGATGAAAGAATACCCTGAGCAGTGGATTCGGAATCGATTCCCACATGCTTGATGGCAGTTACCTGCATAATGTATACACCTGTTTCTCTTATGAATTTAGATTCCATGGTTACCTTGATTTTGAACTTCACAAACTGTGCAAAAACAACTGCAGAACACTGCATGGTCATGATGATATTGGCCACAGGCTTGTACGCACAGTCTGAGGCTTATAAATGGGTTCCATTCTGCAAGTTAAAAACAAGAGACCCAGCACAAATGCCTGGACATAATTATAAAGATATTTAATGTAGTTTCTGCATAATCTCCGTATTTTTTAGGAAATACATCAATATTTCTGGATTTGGATAAAATTTGCTGTTAAATTCAACTAGAACTCAATAGCATAAGTTTCTACTAAAACTAAAAGACAAAGATCAGGTTTCAAAGTAATAAAATTGGGGTCTTGAGGTGTGAATGTGTAGTTTCCCATTCGTGCTGAGCAACTAGTATGAACTGAATTGTTTCTCCTTCATTTTTTGCATCTAAAAATTTCGTAAAATTTTGCAATGCCCCTGGTATGCTCCTAAAACCTTAGCAGCAATACCCATGCTACAGCAGTGTGATATCCATGTGCGTCCTATGGTGAAGACATGAGAATGTGTGTGTCCCAAAAAATGTAAAACTACAAGGAATTATAAGAGATTTTGTATGATGTTCACTGGAACGAAGAGTGATACCTGCTGATTCTGGTGATGCATAACTACTATAGAAAATAATTCAGCTGAAAAACCTGTGTGCACTCTTATAGCCATTATTCATAATTTGAAACATGATCCTATTAATTTCATTGTTAGCTTTGAGACAGAAAGTATCTCCTTCAAAGTTACCTTAGGGAATGTGAACAGCTACCATTCATGCATACAGTACAAATACCCATGTTTTTTGATACCTTGTGAATATTAGCTGCTTCAAATTCTTGCTGCTTTCACTCTTTCAGCACAGTGTCTAACTCCAGGCTGAACAGGCTGAATTTAAGCACTTCAGGATAAATTCATTATTTTTTTACAAACTTTAATGTGTAGCATCAAATATGGAGGAACAGCCAAACAGGTCATGCCCCACTGTGCAAAGTATGACATTTTCGACGAGATCTTGTCAGTGTGAGTGCCCTTGGAGACAGGACCGAGTGGTGTGAATTTTATCAACCTGGTGCAAATTTGTGAGACTGGTGCGAGGAAGGTATATATGACCATACATGTATTCAGAAGCAAGCACAATTATACAGTGCAACAGCAGACATACACAGTTTGTGACTGAGTAAAACGCTTGATAATGGGTGCGCACCCTAAAATACCTATTGCACTGAAAACCACTGAAAACCAAACAAATAATGGCTTAATGGTTATAAAGACACAGGAAGGGGCCTTATAAAAAGTCCTTAACTAACTAATAAGAGAGATAGCATTGCAGCATGTGGGTGGGAATGGGGGTGTTTTTCTCCCTGGTATATGGCAGTTTGGTGCGAATTTTTGGAGATTGGTGGTGTGAGAATTTTAGATGGCTGGTGCGACTCGTCTGGCCTATTGCCATACTTTGCAAACTGGGTCATGCCAGGCAGAGCATATGGATAATATGGATAAACTTACCCCTGTTGTTACATGTGCTCTGGAGCCTTGAAGATGATGGAATTGTTTATTATTTGTACACCAAGGCTTTAATCTCAATGGAAAACATGTTCATCTGGAACAAAGAAAGATATCAATGCAACACATATGGGCATGTCCGGTACCTATACCTAATTTAGTCAAGACGCTGAAATAGCCAAATGAACGTAAACAAGTGAACAGACCTGGAAATCAAAATTCACCCGGCCCCTTTAGAGTCAAATTGCCTCGCTCTGGCAAATACAGCGTTCAGCTACTATCAAGTGGAGATTGTTGCAGGCAATGGAACTGGCCATAAGCTTCTGGGTAATGAGGTAGGTGGCTTCACACATGTTGCCAGATAACCATAGGTTGATCTGTATGATAAGTGCCACTGTTCAAAAGGTCCAATGGATCAAAGCTTCCTTTAATTAAAATCGCTACAGGTTAAAATATACAATAAGTGCCACTGTTCGATTCATCCTCCAGTGCAATATTTGAAGTACCACAACTGGCATTGACCACCACTGGTTAGGGTAGGTTAGGTTAGGTTAGGTTAGGTTATGTTAAGTATAGGTTAGGTTAGGCTCAGTTAGTCTAAGTAGGCACATGGAGCCCGCAGCAGCTGACGAAGGCGAAAGTGCCACCGGCAGGTTAGGTGCCCCACAGCCCAGCTCGCGAGTCGAGATAAGGTTAAGTCAGGTTTGGTTATGTTGTGCTACATGTATAAATATTTTTAAAAATTACCACATATTTTTGAAAAAGTGTTACTTAGCAGTGCCAAAAAGCAGTTTCAGCACTAGGAACAATTCAAATAAAGATGTTTCAGCAATGCCAAAAACATCTAGACCACTTCGAATATTTCACTGGAGGAAGCTTCCAGTCTGCAGAACGTGGCAGATTTCGACGAGATCTCGTTGGGGCAGCCTCGGGGCAGACCTACCGATTTGGGGCAGCTTTTGGTCGATCTTGGGGCAGAGGGGAGCTCTTGGAGCAGGAACTAGTACTTGGGGCAGCAGTGGGTCCGGGTAATCGCCGAGGGAAGAAGAAAAAATAATGAAAAGAAACAACAATCATTAGTTTAAATTGCACCGTAAAAGCTGAATTGTCTCAAAAGTGTCATATTTGTCATCAAGAGGAATATGGTTAAAAAGATACCAAATACGGAAATTTTTAAATAGACAAAAAGTCAAAGTTCCTGGAAATTAATAAAAAATCAGGCAACGTGCGCCTTTCTAAAGCTAAATTTAATTTTTTGTAAATTTCAATCTAAACTAAGTTTTAGTTACAAAAAACAATCTAACAACTCGGATACGTAGATAGGCTAAAGGCACTCGACCTCCGTTCACTGTACCATCGTCGCTGGAGAGGAGATATGATTAGAGTTTTCCAGATCTTAAGGGGATATATCGACCTTGATCCCGAGCAGTTTTTCACCATAGCAACCCACTCACGTACCCGAGGTCACTCCTGGAAGCTTGCAAAACCTGTAGCAGTGTCCAGAGTCCGCCGGAATTGCTTCAGTGTTAGAATTGTGACAGACTGGAACTCACTTCCAGCTGCAGTGGTAGAGTCTACGACGACTAACCAGTTCAAATCACGGCTTGACACCCACTGGGCACTACAGAAATATGACATCCCAAACCAGGACTGAGCGAAGACCTCACATGTAGTTGAGCTCCATTAGAACGGACCCCACAGGCATTAAGCCTTCACTACTCCGATTATCATATCATATCATATCATATCATATCATAACTCGAAATAAAATTTCCCTGTATGGTTTTTTGCATTTCCTCTGCTATGTTTTGATCACCAAAGGCCGGCAAATCGGTGTGTCAAAGGGTACACTGTTCAAATGATCCACCGTTCATAAGAAAATCATGCCAGTCCCTTCCCCCAAGAACAAATGCCGGTCAGTGATGTGACGTCACAAGGGCGTATGGGAATCTTTCTTTCCTTGAGTCTTGTGAAAATATTCCAAATTTTGTTATGCTTTCATGAAAATTTGAGAAAATGGGGGAGGAAATGCTTTAGCTTTAGAAAAAATTATTCTTTTTCAAATTTAGCTACCAATTGAAAAATTTTGTAAAGTTTAGATTATACAGCCTGAAAGCAGAGGCAAATGATGTCTGTAGGGGAAAAGACTTCGCTTGTAAATATACCTTTGAATAAAAGTATTCTTGAAGTCGTGCATCATGAATGCAAGATAGCTGCTGCTGTGCATGGAGGGTGGTGAGTGCGTTGTCGTCGTCGAGGAGTTGGATGCAGTTTTATTACATTTCTGGGTGTTTTGTTTAAAATGGAGTAGATAAAAATGTATCAGTAAAAATAACCTCCTATTGGAGGAGTCTGCCCCAGCATCCAAATTTCTGCTCCAATTGGGGCAGGCTTTGGGCTGCCCCAAGCGCCTCGTCGAGTCGCCTGCCATGTTCTGCAGACTGGGGAAGCTTTGAACAGTGGCACTTACGATAAGGATCAACCTGTGGCGCTTTTTTCGAAAGGAAGTTTTGAATCATAGGGGCTTTTGAACTGTGGTACTTATGATTTAGATTAGCTTGCTGTGATTCTATCTGGCAACATGTGTGAAGCCAGCTACCTCGTTACCACCTGAAATCTCCGAAAACCAGCATCAACATTACAGAATTTCCTAATTTTTCATTGGATGTGTATGGAGAAGTTACCATCAAGACAACCAGCGAGTGGGGAAGAAGAAAACATTCACCAAAGCCCTCAGAAAACATCACTTACGCCATATCGCAACAATCACAAAAAGAAATATACATCAATAAACAACAAACAACACACCCACCACGCATGCACCACGGTTCGAAACAACACAAGGAAGGAATACCGTGGCTTCCGTAACAATCAAGGTACGGTCACGAGAAGGATGCGCCCCAGCTATGTAAGACGGCTATTTAGGTTAAAAAATACAAAATTATTTGTAATTATTTAAATTAATCATTTTAAAATTAAATTTAAACTCTATGAATTGCATTTAAAAAGCTTAGATCATCTTTTTTGCTACATTTATATGATATTATTTAATATTACGTCACTAATTCACGAAAACCAAAAAGACCCTGTTAAAGCTCTGCGCAATAGTTGAATGATCTGCGCCAGTAACTGCAATATTCCTCTAAAATGGTTGCAATGACATGAAGTGAATTGATTCTTCCTTTCCAAATATTCCAAAAAGACTTCAGCTAGGTGAAGGGAATTGCTCGAACTCTCAGCTCCAGCCGACCATGCCGCTGCATAAGAAACTGGCTCTGCGGCCGCCCTCATTCATTGATATGCTGGAGACGACCGCCGCGGCTGGTGACACCTGGTTGCCTCCGCCCGGCTCTCTTCAGACTCTCTACCAGCCCATCCATCTATGAACGCTCCAACCTACAATAATGTGTCGGCGCCGTGTGCGGCTGGACCTGACTCAGTCGCGCTTCCCCGTCCGGCGGGGGCGGCGGGCGCGCGTTTCGATAGGCACACCTCTGCAGTGGCCGGCGGTGTATCGCTCTGCTAAAAAATAGCGTCTGTAGTGGCTGCGGCACAAAATGGGGGACCTCCGCTGGCTGGATCGGACACTACTGCGCCAAATGTGTTCGCTGAACGACCACATCCGGGAGTTCGAGCGGCCGGAGCGTTCTCCAATCTGGAATGGTGACTGCGACGCGACGGCTCGGCTGACGAAGAGTGGCGATGCAGCTGGATCGGCCGACAACAGCTGACCTGTGTCCGAGCGGCTTTTGGCTGCTCCAGCCTCAGCCTGGGGTTTGGCGACATTCTCGCTAACCACTGCTCCGGACGGGCTATGGGGTCGAACGCCCATTCCTGGCACTAAATGTATTTGCGATATTCTTTTGCTTTTCCGTTTCTCTTCTATGTTTTTTATATTTGTTTGCTGCCGACTTATTTTGTTCTTTTCCTTTATTTCGTTTTTTGGTTTGATTCGATTAGTGTAATAACTTGGACTCGCCGAACATGACTTTTTCTGTTTGTTTAAATTGTTCAGTTCTGTCTTTGCTTTGTTTTGTGTGTTTTTCTGTTGTTTTTAGTTTTGTTTTGTTTTGATTCCATTAGTTGCTCTCACTGATTGCATGCTCTGATTAATTGTTTTTAGTTTGATAGGTTTGTACGCTGCCTCATAAGTGCTTGCCCTATTTTCGTATGTTTCATGTTTATTGTTTATGTTTGTTTATTTTTCTTGCTTTTATTAAATCACTGGTTTCTTAGATTTGATATGCTTAACATATGTGGCCCCCTACTTACTACTTATAGCTTAACTTTGTTAGTTTTTGTTTTGTCTCCTGTTTTATCTGTTCTTAATTTTATTTTGCTTTTAAATGTGTTGTGGCATTATATTTCTGTTCTGTTTCATTATTATTTAAGGCTCATCTCGTTTTGTATGTCTTTTCTCGTTCCGCAGTTGCTGCTTCTTTGCTGGCGGTTTATGTTTTGTACCTATGTTATAATAACTTGCTTTAATCTGAAAACTGATCGCCTACTTCCTCTTATTCTCTACTCTGTGCCTGTGACATTCTGTTCTGTTGCTTCTTATTGCTTTGCCCTGTTTCATGTCTTCTTTTGCGTCTGTTGCCTGTCTATTTGAAAAATGAAATAAAAAAAGTTGATGAAAAAAATTCTCTCTTCTGCCTAAAGAGACGAACGGGTCATTCTAGCGGACAGATATCTTCCATGAAGAAGATTCATTTGTACCCGCAACCTCCCACGCATCCAATTTGGTGGGTGGTGACGATGCTGTATCACAGGCATTTGCCCCCCAATATCTTCAATTATACTTAAATTCGTGATTTTGACCATAAGCGGGTCCAGGGGAGGGCAAATGGGGGCACACGCCCCTCCCCCCGATCGATCCTCGGCGCCTCTGAAAGGTAGATAGCGCCCCCTGAAATGTTGCTTCCCACCATCCCCCTCCCCCCCGATGCGAAAATCAGCGCCCACCGATAGGATTTGCCGCCCACCTATTAGGTTTTACCGGTCAAAAGTGGCGCCCCTGGTCCAGATGGCGCTCCCCCGGGAAGGTGCCCTCCCCCGATCGGCAATCCTGGATCCGCGTATGATTTTGCCAGCTTTTCACCTTCATCCGTGATAGGGACGGATCTTGAATTTTCACAAAAAGGACGGGGGGGCAGATGCTAGCCCCGGGGCTCCCATTCAGGGGCGTATTAACCGCGCCCCGGTGGGCCTCATAGCCACCTTCGCCCCTGGTGGAGGGTGTTTGAACAACCCCCTTCCCTCAAACTTGGCCCTTATGTACCGTGTGCTACCGTTGTTGCCGTTGTCGTGTCGCGGCCTGGGCCTGCCGTGGTGGGTGCTGCGGTGCTTCGAGTGGGGTTCGGTGTGCGGGCTGAGTTTTGTCGCGCGAGATTACCGGGTTGGGTTCATCATTCCGTTTGACATGTTCGGGGTCCGCTTCCTTCTGCGCCCAGCTCGAGCGGCGGCCGTCCCGGTGGTGGCACTGGCGATTGGTTCTCGGGGACCTCTCGACTTTGCCACCTGCGGGGCGGCCGCTTGATCCAGCCGGGGGCGGATCTAGCATTTACATGCTGGTGGCGCCCCCACAGTGGAGTGGTGGCGCCATCGTGTGGCTGCGTGGGCGGATCTTGCATTAGCGTGGGGGTGCCTCCCCGTGGAGTGGTGGCGCTATCATGTGGCTACGTGATCCGGCCTAGCTAGTGCGGCGCTGGCATCTGAGATTGTGGTTGCTGGAATCTCGCTCGATTCTTAACCACGTTAGTTTTAGTGCATACAATCGATGTGATCATTTTAGAGTTGCTTTCGTCGTACCCCATCTATTTATGGTGTACATCTTCGCAAATACACATGTATGCACCTAAGACATAATAGACACATAAGACCCCTGGTGGATAGCTCATACAAATTCATGAACAAACTATAGCCGTGACTTTTGGTTCGGGTTCATTGAGGTCAGGGTTCATTGAGGTCATGACAGGTTAAAAAAACGTGGCATTTTGAGTAGAGTTCTTTGGATCTAGCATCTGACAGAGCTGAGTTAGAATCATTTTTAAGGCACCATTCGCTTTCTCTCGACACGGCGAATCGAATGATGTATAACATGACCACACTAGGTCAAAGCACAATAATCGACCTGAACTTCAGATCAGGTCAAGGTGACTTTTCAATCTAGCATAGTCAATATACATATAAATCAAACAACCCCTCGCGATTTTCCGGCGGTAAGAAAAAACGGCGGCGTGTAGCGCCGCTGTACTTGGCACACCTTATCTTTGATCAATTCCGCAACTTGATCCAAAATTTTAAGTTTGGGTCATCTCAGGTCAGGTCACTAGTGCAGGTCAAGGGACCTCCAAAAAATGCTAGGTGGCGTAAGTAAGAAATGGGTGAATCTATCAGTTTGAAACTTATACCACATAATTGGCCCACCGAGTGCTAAAAAATGCATGACAGGATTTTTCATATCGATGACCTAAGGTCAAGTACGGACCATGACCTCTCCATTTGTAATACCTGGGAAAAACAAATTGGACTGCATTTGTGTAGATACAGCTGTGAATACTTTCATATTCTCCAAATCGTAGTGTCCTGGCCCACTTTCCAGGTTCATATTGCAATTTTTTACCTGTGACCTCGAGGTCATCCTGGGCTTCAGACTTAGGTTTTCAGACTTAGACAGTTTTCAGACTTAGGTTAATAACTTGGCATGACACTCTGATACAGCTTTTATTTTGATATGGTTGCGTTTGGATTGTTATTGCGAGTCGATTGATGTGCATTTTGACCATACTTAAAGTTAAAAAGTGACCTTGACCTGAGCTGAGGTCAGGTCATTTGTGTTTTCACCTCGTATGATCATATGATACATCATTGGATTCGCCGTGACGAGAGGAAGTGAATGGTGTCTAAAAAATGATTCTAGCTCAACTCTGTCAGATCCTAGAGTCCAAAACTACTAAAAATGACACCTTCTTTGTCTTGTCATGACCTCAATATTGAATTGAGTCAAAAAGTGACTTTTTATATTTTGGGCTTTATGAAATTTTATGAGGTATCCATCCATAGGCGGATCCAGGGGGGCAAGGGGGCACGTGCCCCCCCGATCGACCCTCGGCGCCCCCCTGAAAGGTCGATGGCACCCCTCCCCTGAAATGTCGCTTCCCACCCCCCCAGGATGAGAAAGTCGGCGCCCACCGATAGGATTTGGCGCCCACCTGATAGCTTTTGCCGGTCATAAGTGGCGCCCCCTGGTCCGGATGGCGCCCCCGGTCCGGATGGCGCCCCCGGGAAGGTGCCCCCCCGATCGGCAATCCTGGATCCGCCTATGTATCCATCAGCGTTCACGTTCTTTCGCTATCCCGCATAGGGTTCGAGTTCGAGGGGGTGTTCAAACATCCCCTCCCCACCAGGGTGAAGGTGGCTCGGAGGCCCACCGGGGCGCAGGTCAATGAGCGCGAAACATTTGCAAACTGAAAAAGTTTGTTAGATGCCTCTTCTTGACGTCCGAGACCAGAACAGGGCCCCCGAGAATGACGATTAGGGCCCTGAGCCAAAGATTGAAGCCCCTGAGGCCGACCAAAAGGTGTCCCCCAGAGACCGAAACTTGGATGACGGGGGCAAACTGAGAAAAAGTCTAGAGGGACCCTAAGATCAACTTCAGGGCCGTATATAAAGTTTTAGGGGTCGAGCCCCACAAGTCCTTATTCCTGCCATCACATCTTCACTCGCATCACAAAGAGCATCCGCTGATCCGACGACCAGGCAAGCGAGCAATATCAGACCGCTTCACTTGGAGACAATCCGCAGAATTTTTCATACATGGCTCTACAGCAGGAGCCAAAGTAGTGTTCAGTGTGTCACCATTGTAAATTTCAAATCATAAAGGTGTCACCAGCCAAGGCTGCAAATTGTGGCACCCTTTTGCCTTACTAGGATACCAACGAACACTCCTGGACCACTCTAGTGGTTGAGAAACATTGCGAGCTCAAATTATAGGTGCCAATTTTCGGTGATTTGTTCACATACCTATTTTTATTGAGGAAATATGTCAGATACTATTTTTCACCTTGCCCGCCATAGGTTGTCACCATTTAGAATGCCAGAATGGTAGGGTTTTCGATCCCTGTTCTACAGAAGTGGAGCTCACTACCAGCTCGCCTTCGAGAGCAAAGAAGTTTGGAATCAGTCAAAAATAACATCAAGCCTCGCCAATTTAGCTCACGCACACGATCCAATGCTTTACTGCGATGATTATACACTCATGCTGACATGTGTGATTTCCTAAGAATGGTAATTTTTCGCAGCATTGTAAGCCCTAGTCAGAAAATCCGAAAGGGAAGGCAAAAGGCACAAAATAGCGTTTGTTTATACGCTCATGATTAAGTGATTTGAATGTCCAATAAACGCTCATATATAATGTTCCTCAAACTTTAACGCTTTCAGGCATCACTAGGGCCCCTCCGCCGTTTTTAGCCCAGTTAAGGTCACCACCACCGCCCCTGATCAGTGGCGGATTCATGACTTTATTTCGGGAGGGGGGACTAGAAAGCTCAAGCCTCCCCACCATCACTTCGAAACTTCATGCAGTTACTATGTACTTTGAAATTTAGGAGGGGGCCTGAGCACCCTTGTATCCGTTACCGGCCTTCATCAATTTTCCTTCCCCTTCCCAAAGAAAACCGGCCAACTCTGGCCACATAACTGCCTAGAAACCACACGCGGGCGCTCCGGCTGCCGCTGCGACGGCAACGGAAACCATGTTTTACATCACTAAAAAAGTAATTAAGTCGGCCGATACGCCATTCGGACTGTTGTCCGTCTGCTAAAGCATCACTTTGGTGTAACATAAAGCACACAACCAAGACAGCGTCAAAGCGATACAGTTCACCAGTGTATTTATATCTACCACATTCATAACACATATGCGTTGTAGCAGTGAAGGTGACTTTGCCCGGTAACCGACTAAAATGGATGGCACCGTGTTCCCAACTGAACCGCATCATATGCTCGTACAAGTTTCAGTGAACCTCACTGCATGATTATACGTTCTCCACAGGCGGGAACCCTCCGCCATCGATGCTTGTACACCTATGAAAATTCACGGGCGGTCCCAGACACCACACCTGGGGGAGGGAGACAAACGGCCGAGGTGCTTAAACATATATGATAATAATGTACTACACGATCATGTCACCAAAATTATTCCAATAATGCAGACGTCATCTGATTACGAAATCAGTGACCCTGTGTAACAAAGCTCGGTATAAAGAAGTACTCAAAGGACTGATTCAGCCAAACAAAACGGAGCTACCAACAATCAGCCCTTGCATGTAACACAGACGCAGACTGGAAAGCTACCAAAAACCAAAAAAGCCGACCGCGCATTTTGAAAGTAAATACCTGAGTCAAACACATCCAACGGTGAGCAAAACGTCACTCAACATAAACACTTGTTTGTAACCCACTCCTCAGAGCGCACCACGACCCATAGCACATTTAACACAGCGATGTATGGAATCGAAACCCTCTTGAATAGAGCGAAATCGTATCACACGCACTCGTATCACCGCTCGTATCACCGCTGCCGCCTGACTAATGGCCGTGCCACACGCCACCGGCGTGCCACCAGGGGTGGCACCATGTGGTGCCGCTGCGAACATGCCCGGCGGCGGGGGGCCTCTACCGTCCTCGACCAGGTCACGGCCATCCTGAATCACAGCGACCCGGCCCTCCGGCGGCACCAGCGGCAGCAGCGCCGGCGCAGCCCGCTGCTCAAACTGCGGCGGCGCGTACCCGGCGCTCTGCATCGCCTGGTAGCCAATACTCTGAATGGTCTGGCTCCAGGCCGGGTGCGCCGCCACCAGGCCCGGCTCCTGCGACACAGAGCTCTGCGACGACGCGTCCATGCCGTGGGCGGCGGGGGAGTGAGCAGTGCTGGTGGCCCGGTTCCAGGCGGAGCTCTGAGCGCCGGCATCGTCTCGCACGTCCCGCTCGTTTTCATCGACCAGCTGGGAGGCGGCCGAGCCGGCGGTGGCCGCCGTCACCGCCCCTTGGATAGCAGCCGCCACTGCGCCCTGGATCGCGGCAGTCACCGCTCCCTGGATGGCGGAAGTGACAGCGCCCTGGGTGGCCTCAGGACCGGCCCCCTGGATGGCCGCCACCACCGCCCCCTGGATGGCGGCAGTCATGGCACGCTGGGTAGCAGCCTCGCCCGCGCCCTGGATTGCCGCGTTGACGGCACCCTGAATGGCGGATGTCACCGCGCTCTGCGCCTCCGCGGAAACAGGCTCTGCGGCAGCGGCCGTCCCGCTTCCGGAGCTGGAGGACACAGAGCTCTTGGAGGCCATTGACGTGCTCTCGGCAGCACGCCTCACCAGGCTTTCTCCGATACTCTCCAGTGTGGTGTTCATCTCTTCTGTGTTACTGCTCATAGCCGTGCGCACAGAGCCCAGACTGGAGGATTTTCTGAGGCGTTTGGCGCGAGAAAAGTTAGCCGCCACCATGGCAGCAGCCTCCATGTCTTTCGCCGCCGCCATCTCCGCATCACGAACGTGCAGTCGCATATGACGCGTCAGAGCGCCCTTCCACGTGAACGACTTGGGACACTCGTCACACTTCCACTCCTTCTTGCCGCTGTGGACTGGATAGTGGTTACCGAGCGAGCCCTTGTTGAGGAACTGCTTGCCACAGATCTCGCACGGGAAGAGCGGATCGCCCATCCCATGCTCCTGCCGCTGGTGCAGCTTCATATAGCCGAGCCTGGAGAAGACAGCGCCACAGAAACACCTGACAGCGTCGCACCGGATCAGCTTCTGGTGCTCCTGCTTGTGACGCATCGTCGCAAACCGCTTGCCACACTTCTCACATTCGTATGGCCGGATGTCAGTGTGCACGTGGAGGAAGTGGCGGTCCAAGTCCTTTTCCCGCGGGAACGATTTCTCGCAACCTTCAGCCCGGCACTTGAAGGCACCGCCCGTGTGCACGAGTCGATGAAGCCTGAGACTCTCTTTGCGTAAGAAGGCTTTTCCGCACGTCTCACACTGAAATCTCTTCAGGGCCGTGTGCTTCTCCTGATGTTTCAGCATTTTGTGCCTCCTAAAGAACTTTTTAAGACAGTACTTGCACTGGTGCGCGTCGTCTCCCATGTGTTCCACCATGTGCGCTTCCAGAGAAGCCTGTTTGGGGAACGACTCGCCGCACTGCTCGCACTGGAATACCTGAGCAGTGTGTTTGGTCATCACGTGTCGCTTAAGCTTGTCCCTACGTGGGAACACCTTGTTGCAGACATCGCACTCGAAACTGACCGTCTGGTCTAGGTGGGCGCTCAGTCGGTGCTTCTCAAGCTTTTCCGGCTCCAAAAACACCTTTCCACAATCTTCGCAGTCCAGTGCATTCTCATCGTTGTGAATGAGCCGATGGTTTCTCAGCGCTGTTTTTGTTGGGAAAATCTTTCGACAATCAAAGCAGTCCCAGGGCTCCTCTTTAGTGTGCGGGGTCTCACTGTGCTTGGTGAGATGTGCAGCAAACTGGAATGTGCGGCCACAGATCTCGCACTCCACCGGGGTGTGTGGCCGAAATGGCCTCGGCCGCCTCTCACCGTCAGCCTCGTGGTTTCGCACATGCCTCACCAGGTGGTCCTTCCTGGACAACATCTTGCCACATATTTCGCACGAGAATAGCTTTTCGCCAGTGTGCGTTAGCATGTGTTTGTTGCAATGGTCCTTCCTCATGAAAGTTTTGTCGCACTTATCACAGTTGTATACTTTATCTTTCTTGCCTTTTGGATCAGGCGGTGGGTCAGAATAGATCGGCTCCTCGCCCCGGTGCGTCCGGTGATGCTTGTCCCGATGATCCTTCCTCCCAAACTTCTTGCCGCAGTATAAACAAATAAAAATCTTGTTCCCCCGATTTCTCTTCTTCTTTGGCAAGTTGCTCGGGTTACCGGCGACTGTTTTCACTTCACTGCCTGAAGCCGCCGTTGGCCCCGGCTCCTTTGGCAACGGAGCTTCAGGAGGCGACGAGGCAGCCTCCGACTGGGCTTTCTGCGCTTTCGCTGAAGTGCTCTCGGCAGCTGGACTTTCGGCCTCATGGGTTAGCGCATGTTGGTCTCGCAGCATTTTGTCCAAGAACTTCTGGTCGCACTGCTGGCAGCTGTAAACCGCTTTAGCTGGCACTTTTCTTTGTGGACGACCAGACTGGGGACGTTGTCGGAACTTGGAAAGGGCCTCATCTGGGTTGGACGGCTTCGGGGGTGGATGGGCGACCCTCTGATGCTTCTGCAGGTTGGTGATGATTTTGTACTTCTTGTCACACATATCGCATTCAAACTCTGTCGTTCTACTCTTTCTCGGCACGGCAGGAGCTACCAGTTTCTTCTTTCTCTTCCTTCCACGGTCTTCTGAAAAATAATTACCGTAAAATGAGGACAAAACGGCAGACACACACATACCAAATACTCCCCAGTTTTCTGCAATATGATGAACCGAACACTTTTATGTAAGTTTAATTGCTAATATAGGGCAAATACAAGGATGACAAATATGACTGCACAGCATGCCAACAATGAAAGTGATGATACTCAAGGTTTTAAATAGCACGTTGACATAAAAATTATTTCATGGACTTTTCCCTCGTTTAGTTTTTACGCCACAAACTCCTACCGAAGATCTGATCACGAAAGTGGGGAAAAACATGAATAATTGAGTTGTGAAAATATTAAAAGTTAACAGCAAATTCACTATTCGTGTATTGCACACTTCATTAAAAACAAATACAAAGTCAAGTCAGATCCTGAATCATCCGTTTATAACTTGTGCAGAGCCAGAAGAAAAAGAAATGCCTAACTCCCACGAACTCGCACACACAGAATATTATCGACGACCACAGTTTCACTCTCCTCAGTCAAAACAAAAAGGCAGTGGCAAAACACAGACCACCACGCAGCTTACTTTTCGATGTGCTAGCCAGCGGCGTGGTGTCCTCGCTCTGCCCTGGGTCGCTGGCGAAGTACAACTCGTCGTGCTCCTGCTTCAAGTCCGAGTGGCAGCCGGGGTGCCAGAGCCCGTGCTCCGGCGCCCAGTCCGGGTCCCGGTCGGCGTCGTCCGGCGGATCGTCGATCCATTCCCGGGGCTCCAGCTTGATCACCGTCTCAACTGCCGGAAGAAACCTTATCAGAACTGAATACATGCTGAAGACTGGGCCCAGATTGGCAGGTAGCTGCAATAAAATAGTGTAGTCTGTTCCAAATGCCAGTAGTGGTAGGTTTCAAGGCAAACAAGTTCCTTAAAATTCTCGCCCATTTTGACAGGATTCGGCGCAGCACAACTAAGATCTAATCTTGATTACAACAAGCGGACCATGCAGAGGAGAGGGCGGAAAGTTATTGATCCAAATATGAAAACCTGTTAAATAGTCCCAGATGACCTATCAGATGTTACAGGTACAAACTTGCCATGTGAACCTGGAAAGGGGCCTAGTATGCTAGGATTTGGGGAATACGAAGGTATTATAAGTTGTATCTACAGAAATAGAACCATTTTTCGCCCAATTCCCATTTGCCCTATGCATTTCTAATGGAGAGGCCATGATACGTACCTGACCCTAGGTTATCGATATGAAAAATCCCGGTATATATGTTTTAGCACTCGGTAGGCCCAAAATGTGATATGGGTTTCGATAGGATAGATTCACCCTGTTCTTCCTTATGCTATCTGAAACTTTTTTTGGAGGTAAGGTCAAGTGACCTTACCTTTTTGGTGCCGCCGGAAAAAACCCGAGGGGGTGTTCAAACCCCACAGGGGGTGTTCGCCCCACAGGGGCGAGTGTTAAAGGACAAGACCACCGTGGTTATCAGGGCCCTTCGTAGTCACCTGGGTCTACTGTGATTATTAGAGGAAGCCTCTGTAACTATAGGACCCTTTGAAACCGGTTGGACCCACAATGGATTTGTAGAGCCCGCATCAATAGAAGTCTCTAGAGCAGCTGGGCGCTTCGTAAGCAGATTCGGAGTGCCCTAGCGACCCTCTGCGTTCAGAATGGTCCCCTGAAACTAGTTACAAAGGCCCTACGATACCAGCAAAAAATGTTGTGACCAAAAGGCTCTGTAGAGCCCTCTCTGGTCAGCTGGGCTCTCTGTGTCCAGCGGCACCGGTTACGTCCGTCAATGAACAATCATTTCTAAGACCTTGTGTCCGTTTGGAAGAAATGTTATTCAAGGTGCAAGCGGTTCCTCCTGGGAGCAGGGTCAGGATCACTCGTGGCCGGATCATCACAATCGTCCTGGAAGGAACTGGATGCAGGTCGGGGCTTCATCAGAACACTGAAAATACAGGAATACGTTTCATTCGACATAGTGATGAAAGAGTATAATCTTAATAATAAGCTGATCTTATAATATAATAAGCTGATGTAAGTCTTTCCATGCATGTTCAATGCACACCACCATGACATTGTCCTTTGCATTACAGTAGGTACGGACTACATAAAATATATAGAATTGGTCCATTATCAACTGCCAGTAAGAGGACCTGTGCATTTGCAATATAAAAAAGCCTCACTCCAGCAAGGGGCTCAATCATCACCAGTGAACTGGCTCTTGGGAAAAATACAAACCGCGTTAGATATATTGGTAAAAATAATTTGGAAATATCTTTTGACCGTTCTTTACGAGATTTCTTCGTTCCCGAGTTAGAATAGTGGTCTTTTTGACCCTCAAGCACTGCCATAACGAAGGTAGCTTATACCCGCCACCTGGGCGAAAACCAAAGAGGGAGGGGCTCTAAAATTAGAAATCTAGGTTCCTGTTCCGCCGACTGAAAAACTATTCATCACAGAAGCAATGTCGCCGCAGCCCCCCCTCCTGAGACTACTCACCGGGAAGTGAGATCATCGGGAAGGATTGGTGCGCGGCGGTTCGCCGTCGCTTCCTGCGACCGGCCACGCCTTTGGCTGCCTCGTCGCTTGACGAATCGTAAGAATCTGCGTCCCAATCACTGGCATACATTTTCTCGCCCTCGTCATCCGCGACTGGACTGTCAGCCTGCGGTTCATCAGCTTCACCATCGCCTTTTTCCACTTCTCGGATTTCATCCCCAGAATCTGACTTTTCTTTTTCAGCTTCCGAACTATTGACATCCGCTAGCTTCTTAACAACGATCCTTAGCTCCCTTTCCTCTGTTCCCAAGCCTTCTGCAATCTTTTTTAAGTTATCATGACTGACTTCGAGTTTCTCACGATCTTTACAGCTTTCATTCCTCAGCTCTGGGTCCTGGTCGCTGGATTCTACACTCCCGCTATTCAACTCTGGCTGCTTGTCCTCTGATTCTGTCTCCCCCTCATTGGAAATTGGCTGAGACGTCTGCCCTGGCTGCGTTGAATGGACAGATTCGACGTCCGAAGAAGCGGAGGACTCATCACCCGAAGAAGATATCTTCAGCTGCGGCTGATCCATCTCATCGTCACTCATCGTCTTTTGCGGAGTCCCTCTTGAGCTCAGGCTAGCAAGCTTTGAAGTAGAATGATCTTCTGGGGATGAGAAGTTAGGAGGAAGATCACAGGATGCATCCACTGTGGACGCCAACGTAATATTTTCTTCGCTGGCCATGCCAGCTGCATTTACTTCACAGTCATTCCCATTATCCTTCATAACATTTCCATCACTGACATCGAAGAAACTTTCAGAAACTGGGGATGGTTGCTGTGGCCGCTCGCCCCGGTCACTGCATGCGACCTCCAAGGGAATAGCCTTATCGACATTGGTCGAAAAAGAGTTGGTCGAGTCTGGATTATCTTGCAGACTCCCAGCAGAGCGAACCTTTTCCTCTTCCATTGAGATGGCTTGAAATATATCAGCAATAACAGAACTATAAAAGATTAGACTATGTCTTGAATTCCATCGGAAGTTAAAAACTAATTTAGAAAAGGAGTAGCAGCCAGTGCAGAGTAGTTCGCGCGTTTAAGATGGCATCTGACCGTAGATAAATGCTTGCCCCTTCCTGAAAAAGAGAGAATCATGGTTACATGGAAAACACGCGCATATGGCCAGCTCGGTATGCATCTGCCTTGAGAACTGTCGTGCTGAGTTCGGACCTCTAAAAAAGCTATTCTTTGCAGGTTTTAAGATTCTGAAGAAAAACAGTGTTCCCCATTTAGCAAGGGCTCCTGTCTGATTTATTCATGGCCGTTATGGCCCTTAACAATAAACATTACGAAAAAACGGGAAGTGTCTTTCGAAAAAACCGGAGTGCTCATTTCACCATTGAAATGTGCTACCCACATTTACACAGGCCAGGCGCGGGCTTCGCAACACAAAATGTTCACCAGAACCATAAAATCGTCTCCAAATGAAAAGAGAAGGCATACCGAGCTGCGGTAAGCAGCTGGTGTCCACATCTACCGAAATTCACAGATATCTGCTACACGCTATGTTTGCACCCTCACAAGGATTGCAGCAGAAACTGGTGAAAATTACCCAAATGGAATAAATTTCTGACATTTGTACCGCACTTAACTCTGTTGTCACAGTTTTTCTACTTTGACTTTCTTATGGTGATGCTGGGTGACACGCACCTTCCAGAATATTTTTCCGTGCCAGCTCCACACCTGGACCTTTGAGCACGCAGTGAACACACAAACGCACCTGCACCGATCGTCTAGCACCCGCCAGCGACGGATCTAGGATTCCCGAGGGGTGGGGGGGGGGACAGCCCGACTATCATTTTGGGGAGGCCTTTAGTATCATAAAGGAAGCGTTTGTGAGGCTAATTCCGCGTATTTGCGATGCCACTTGAAACAGCAACAACAAAAACGACACAATGGGAAACGACAAAATTTCTCAAAGTGTCTATTCAAACAAATAACAAGCAAACAGGGAACCTCTACCCGGACAACATTTGAAGTCGAATTCATGCAGGGACGACCTTTGGAGATTTTGAGTCCATACACATATATTTCACAGTAAAAACATCCATCAAGTACACACACCCAGACGACAGCACTTAATCCACCTTCTCCGAAATTTAAAAAGTTTTAGGACATCTACAGCAAATCCAGTGCTCCACAGACCTGAGCCAGGAATGTAGCACCACACCCCACACAGCAGCATGAAGGTAGACCCAAAGCAATGGGTAGACCCATGCGAGGCACATAATTGGAGCATTCCTCTCTTCTAGAGGTATCACAGTCAACACGGCAGCCGCAGCGGTTATCGCGACGAGAAAGTCCCACTGCGCTGGTAGTTAACATAAAAAGAAAAAAGAGGTGAACAGGTGAAAAAAAGGAAAAAAGGAAAATAAATTCGTGGGTTAGTCCGTGGGCAAAATGCCCCGCAGCGCCGACCAGCGGCGAAGTACCGGCGGCGCCCGCCAGCGGCTCCATTAGGTCACCCCTAGCCGGGGCACCGCCGATAGTCCAATAAGCCAACGAGCAGCATCACAGTGGCAGAGGACGCGGCGCGGCACCAACCGCTTAACCGTAATCGCCCGCGGGAGGCTCATAGCAGCCGTGGAAGATGCGAGCTGCGCAGCGTCACGGCTCCACACGATCATCAGCTGCTGCCAGAGGCACGTTAGTTAAGGGAGCGGGTAGGATATTGATCCGCTGTGCACGCAGCGCACGTTAATGCGGAGAGAGTGAGAGAGAGAGAGAGAGGGGAGAGAGAGAGAGAATCAGGTCATGATCATATGCGGCGATTTGAAGGTATGGAACTTTAGTACAGAGTTGGCATTTTTGCCAGTTGAGAGGGGTTTCTGCCGCCAGCCGGTTTTTACCGGTTTAAACCGGCAAAAAGTGGCAGAAAGTGGCAAAAACTCGGGGAGGCCAAATTTGTTATTATTTATGGAAACTGAACTTTAAGCGTTTTCCAATAGTTGTTACCAATATCAATCATGCCGATAATTACACTGTATTTCCGGTATTCTGAGCATCTTATTTAGCATTATATATTTTTTAGTCTTAGTCTTAAGCCTTAGTGCAGCTTACGCCGATAGGATCGCATACTATCCACATTTTAATCAGTTCAAATGTTAATCCTCGATAATATTATCAGCTGAATCAAACAGGGGCTAATTTTAATGTCTGGTGGTAGTCTAGATGAAATAAGACGGCTTTCTGGACTAGAAAGTCAAGCCGCTCGAGCTCAGTAAGAATCCAGCCCTTGTGTTGGGGTCTCCGATGCAGTTCTCCATCGGAGGCAAGGCAAGCGCCTTTTAGGTGCACGACATATTACTGCAAAGACCGTAATTATTTTACGTGTCGTATTTGGTGACAATTTTGAGACTTCTTCAACGCCGAACAGTGGCGAACATAAGAAAGGGTACAAGCTGAGGATTCCCAAGCCCGTCCAAGTGACTGGTGCACTGGATCTTTTATGGCGAAGGACATTATTTCAGCCTGAATACAAGGAAACTGCATTATTAGCAGTACTTTTGAGCTTCTGTAAGCTATACTTATCAAGTAAAGATCAGCATTGACAGACCTGTTCTGGTTAAAACATTCACTTTTTTCAAACATGTTGTCTCCTCGAGCTACTTTGTTCGTCTCTTCTGATCATAAGCTCTCAAACCTAGTGGCTTGTACCCCCAGTGGTCGGTTATACCATACATTTATCTCTTGGCAGGCGCACACCCAGGATTTTCATTTGGGGGCGGCAAGCTGATGGGGGGGCGGCATATCACGCGCAGGATTTCATTCCCTGGTGAGGAGTCGACAGTTTAGAAACAGGGGGCGGTTTGAATCACATCTTGCGCGAATGCTTCAATGCTAGGGGCAGGGACGGCAAAGTGAGAGTAGAACGGGTACTAAAAGCCAGATCAGGCTCATTTCTGCCCTCCATGGGTGCCTGCGTCTGCCTCTCCCCCTTGGGTGGGCTACTTTCTCTTTAAATAAAATATCTTAAATAAACTATATAAAATAAGATAAGGTTTAATGGACCCAACTGTTATTTAATAATATGCATACGATTTCTTGCGATTAGACAACAAATCTTTATATTGACATATCTACATTTTTATGTGGTATTTCACTTGTGGCGTCATCTAAAGTGTATGTACCGGTTCCTAACTAACAATAGAAGCAACGACACTTCATCCATTGTAAAACTCTTCATATCAGAAAGGTGAGGTCACTTGGGGATCCAGGCGGTCTGTTTGGGGGCGGAGCAAACTGATCAGCAAAAAACTGATCACTTGGGGCCGGGTGGCCTAGTGGTTTCGTTGTCAGTCTTCGGATCGGATAGCATGGATTAACGTGGGTTCAATCCCCACGGCGGGAAACCGCCTTCCGTGTCCGATCTGACCCCGTGGAGAGGATCCTTATCCTCCACGCGCATTGACGGGGGGCGGGTACCCGCCCCCGTCGGGTTTTTCGGAGAAAACGTAAAGACGGCGGCGCGTAGCGCCGCCGTACTTCGCATACCTTTTCCCTCATCATTTTTAAAACTTTTGTCAAAATTTTAAGGTTAGGTCATCCCAGGTCAGGTCACCAGTACAGGTCAAGTGACTTGGTCTCAAAAAAGTTTAAGATGGCATAAGTCGGAACAGGGTAAACCAGTGTCCCAAAACCTGGGGTGCTGGGTGCAGAACGACACCCAGTCAAGCAGAATTTTCCACTCACTTTTATTTTTTCTGAATTTTCCTCTCACTTCCAACAATACTTACTCCTATTTAATTTTACTCAACAATACTTACTACAAAGGCCGGTTCCATTGCCTCCTCTACCAACGTCCACTGGAAAAAGAGAGCAGCAGAATCGACTAAAAGATCGCCAAATTAACTCGGCTCTTATGCGCTTCTTTGGCTTTTCTGCAAGAAAACCTGGCGATTTCTATTTTTCTAGCCAATTATACCTGGCATCCTTATATCCACCGATTTTAGTGGAACAACTGAATCGAAATTCTGGCGCGGGCAAGACGC
Source organism: Lepas anatifera (assembly GCA_034440635.1). Classification (NCBI taxonomy): domain Eukaryota; kingdom Metazoa; phylum Arthropoda; class Thecostraca; family Lepadidae; genus Lepas; species Lepas anatifera. The sequence goes on from JAOTON010001952.1 coordinate 39,982, forward strand.
TCAGTGTCCCCTGCCCCACCGGAGAAAGTTCCAATGGGTGAACACCGCCACTAAATTCCACCACTCACAAAATTGGTGAGTAGAAAATTAGACACCCTAGCCGTGTGTTGCCAAAAAATGAGCTGACCGCTTTGAAAGATACATTTCTGGAAAGCAGTTTATCTGTGCACATGACTTCTAGGCTTACGTCCTTGGAAAGTTGTTTTTGTATTTCTGGTACCGAGAATAGTGAAAAACCATTTTTGGTCATCTTGTTGTTAAGAGCAATTATCTTGAAATTTGTATGCTAAGCAGCATATTTTTTGACATTGTATGCTAGAAAATTGACAATTTATTTCGAAGAAAATAATTTTTATCCATATCAGCCCTTAATTGCTGCGTCCACGTCCTGTGACACCCAAATCCACTCACGACACCCAAGGCATAAATACGCTGATATTTAAGTTCAACTGAAAGTGTCCGGTACTTGAATACATTGAAACTCTACATTTTCATTGAATGATTTTTTGGGCAACAAGAATGCATCCAGTTACCCTTCAAACATCGACACTTTTTTGTATGGCTGGTCTACGGCGTGGACTTACCAAATCGCTGTCTTTACATCTAGTAAATAAAAGCGGTATCTTTAGGCTTTTTGAAAGGCCGGTTTCATATTCGTTATTGACAAAACATTGTTAGTCTTCCTCTTGGTGTGCTTTTAGCTGTATAATTTTCTAGTCTATAAGGATTTAGAAAATGAGTTTAGAGCAATTTTTGAAATGCAAATTATGTTGCTCATGCGACCAGCAAGCGGAAAGTTATCAGAAATTTAAATTAGTAGTGGCTCTGACGCTGTCGCAACCCGCCGCGCCTGGCTGATTGTAGACGAAAGGAAGAAACAACAGAAAGGAGGTTGTAGCTTCGATTAGATATTGATAGAAAGCAGCATACTCACATGAAGGTGAGTATATATGTGAAGAGAAGGAGGGGAATTGACAGGTAAAGAAAAGAAACTTTTTAGCAAGAGTCTGGAAGAGCTTATTGCCATGATAGAAAGTTTGTAGTTTCGTCTGGGTTAGTTAAGTGTAAACCAAGGCTCTACTGGGCCCTAGCATAGGTGTATGCGAGGTGCAGTGATTGAGGTCAGGAGTGGCCTCCAAAATTCCGATAACTATAGGTATAGGTATAGGAGGGCCGTTGTCCCGGACAGAAAAACTATACAGTGTATGCTTAGATAATTAATTTTGGCACTAGGCATTGCATGAAAAAATCACTTTTCATTTTTCACCACCGCCGATCTCGGAGGTCCCCTCTGCAGAGTTGTCTAAGGGGGCCCCGATATTTCGTCTCAGGGGCCCTTTAAAGCTGGTCGTGTGAGAGAGGAGAGGAGGTGCAAAAGAGTTGGTCTAGGGAAGCCCCATGAGTCTTGGTGGCTCCCAGAATTCTTTTCCCCGAAGGTTGGTCTCAGAGGCCCCCAAAAAGTTTTTTATTTGTGGAAATTCGCCAAACCCTTAAAAAATTGGAGACTGCATCAGGGGGTTTCAGTTAATAAAGATTTACCTGCTTAACCCAAATTTTTCACATGGTAATGGTCAAACAATGCTGCTTGGGGACGATTTAAAAATATTTACTTTGAGAAAATTAAAGGAAATATTCATCCCAGAGTTCAAACAAGGGCTCTGAGAGTTTTCCACCTGAGTACCCAAATTGGAAATTTTTACTCCGCCATACATTTTGAGGGGAATTTTCCACTCATTCGCCATACATTCCGAGCTGAATTTTCCACTCAACACCCTAGCGCAAAACCTATTTTGGGTCACTGGGGTAAACTCATCCGATTGAAACTCATATCACATAATGGCCCCATCGAGTTCTCTAAAATATGTTCCGGTATCTTTGATATCGATGATCTAAGGTCAGGTACGTGCTATGACCTCTCCCTTGGAAATACATGGGAAAATGGTTTTAAATGAATAACTCAGTAATCGACAAAGATAGAGCGTTTATTTTAACTGCTTTAGATTTTCCTTGTCATTGCAGTTCTAATGATATGCATTTTGCCCAATTTGACCTTGACCTGACCTCAGGTCAGGTCAAATCCTTAATTTGACCTAGCAAGGTCATATTATATATTATTCGATCCGGCTTACTGCGAGGATTCATATCGTTCAAATCGTTTTGCTCTATCTTTACTTGTTCAGATGTAATGGCCGAAAAACTTAATTTACATTACGGCATGTTTTGACCTCTAGTGACCTTAAATGAGACCTGACAAAAAATGGTTGAAATATTTTCGATGGAGAAGTAGATGGGCTATCCAACGCCGTCTACCGTTTTTCGCTACCTAGCGCGGTTTTCGAGATCTTAGGGGGCGGGTACCCGCCCCCTGTCAAGGCGAAGGTGGCTCAGACCCACGTCAATGCGTGTATTTAACACCCACGCCGATACTCCCTGTAATTGGGCAAGTGTGCCTGTTGAGAGTGGCCCTAAATAAATAAATAAAAAACCCGATGAACAAAAAATGTCACACAGCCTAAATGACTGCTTCTAAGATTTCTTGCTACCGGTCTGTGGGGGGGGGCAAAAACACTATTTTCGACTTTACAGGGCTGGCCTCTTCCCTCCCTCTGGACCTGCCAATGGATTGGTTCCAGCCATAAGACACCATTCGGTTTTAAAATATTATTGAAGTTGTGTGATGAAATGGAAGAAGAGAGTACTGAAGCCTCCTAATACGCAGTAATTTACGTTTTCACCCCAGAAGATGCCCCTACATTCATATCCAACGCGAACATCAGTTAATATTTAGCATTTCATAGTTCTTGCCACTTTTTGCCACCGGGTTTATGCCAGCCGGTTTAAACCAGTGGTTTAAACCACTTTCTGCCGGCTGCTGCCAACCCTGCTTTAGTATATGACAGAGGGTGACAGAGAGCAAGCCTGTTCGACTCCCTAGATACCAGAAATAATGAAATAGCCACGATGAGACTTTTAATTTGGCCAATAATTGTATGCTTTACACAAACATACAAGATAACCTAACCTATAATATAACTCATTACGATGAGCACACAGAGCAATAATTTCATAACATACTTTCCTGGGTACGTACTTAATTTCGTTTTGACGCAGGAAAGGGGAGATATATTGCTTTGATAGGTTACTTAGTACGAATCAATGAATATTTTTTTCGCAACTTTTTTAAAGAACGGTTCTTATTGAGGCACGTCATTTAGATTTCTTATCTCAGCTGCTACGGTCATATTCCAGATCCTGGGAGCTGCTATGAAGATTGAGAATTTCCGGTACATAGATGAATAGAAGCTGTTGGTACATAGTTGGAGCAAATGGGACATTAACCCTATTTCCGTCAGGCTCCCGGCTACCCCCTATTTCCGGCAGGGGGGGCAATATCGGCCCCCCTAAGATCTCGTAATCTAACCGGCCGATTTTGAAAATTCAAAGTGCTATAGATTCCCCTGACGCTAAACTTTATTTTGAAAAAAGAAAATTTCAAAATTTTGATTTTTAAGGAAAAAGTCGTGCAAAATATACAATTTTTGTGTATTTTTTAGATTTTCCATAACCCTTGTCTCTGTTGTACGATTTTCACAAAACTAGTTCAGATTTACAAATAATTGACCCAAAATTGTCATATACTCGAGTTACGCAAAAATTCGAAATTCAATGGCAGTTCCAGGACCAGGACTATGAGGGGAAATATATACAACCTAAAAGTTTTTGTTACGCGGATTAGAAGCCGTGATATACTGCTTGGCATCTTTGACACATAAATAAATGAAAAAAGTGAAAAACTCATCAGGGGCGGATGCAGTAAGGTAAAACAGTGGGGTAAAATACATCCCAACAATATGCGAGTGGTATGCATGAGTATATTAGTCCCTCGACTAGTTGAAATTTATTTCTGATAATTTTTACCCTCCCATGGCAGCTCTGGGAAAGGGGGTGACATAGGCGGATCAAGGACTCTCGTCGTGGGGGGGGCGGGTGGGGGTGATTGGAAACACATTTTTAATATACAACGATATTGAGTCGCGGCGGTGATACTGGCTGGGAATATGCATTTTGAAAATGTGTAGTGACTGGACACGCCTCTGGTAATCTAGAATTTGGTTATAACTATTTTGAATTTTCATATACCCAATTGTATTCGCCCTGGCACGGCTGTAAGCAGTCTTCTCACTTACTAACGTTTAGTCCTTCTTGATAACATTCCCCCCCATTTTGAACTGCTGTAACCGCCCCTGACGAATACAAATAGTGACAATTGTGAATGCACTATCATCTCACATAAAAAATGATATAATAAAACCATATAACTGGTATCAGGATCAGCAGAGACGGCTTCCTTTTACAAAGAACCCATCGCATACGATAATACTTGGTTTGTGGATAGAACCTCCCCAAAAACCCAGCCATAGCTCCGCCCCTGGTAAATATATAATATTGACAATTTCAGAAAACCTGCCTGTACTAGTTTTAGGAAAAGTCAGGAAGTTTCAAAAATCTATCGCAAGCCGTTTCGGAGATATTCTTGAAAAACCTTGAGGGGGGCAATATTAGCCCCCCTGCCGGAAATAGGGTTAAAGTGTTGAGTTTGTCTAGTATTTCTACGTATTCGGTCATGTTCGAGGAAGGAGAGGCAGGACGCTAGTGGTCTAGGAAGTTTATCGCAGATGAATTTGTGCATCAGGCTAATTTTCATGAATTCAGCTAAGTGAGGCAATTTCAAAATGCTATATTCTTAAAAAATTGGGTTTGTGTGTGTACTAGTCGGTCAGCGCCGTCAATAATTCTCACGATCCGTTTCTGAAGTGTTTGAAGCTTGAGGAAGTGAAGGGTAATTTTGAGGACTAGTTGCTGTTCCAATTTACCCTTTATGTGCAGAGCCGATAGTGATATATTCATAATACTTTACATAAGGGAGAAAATATTTTGGGGTTAACACATTTATGAGAGGACGCAAGCACAGTTCTTCAGGGCATCTTGCTGAACTTTCAATTTCTTTCACACAGATTACTTACGAATTTTTCATTGCAGCCTGGACACAACTTTTCATTAGAAACAAAGTGAAAGAAACCAATTTGGTAGGATAAGTAAATTATCAACGTCAACAGCATACACACAGCAGTAATCCTGTTTTGAATATTATTGGAACAAATTTAAATGTTATTGGTCAACATGCTCAAACCCTGCTTCACTAGAAACATGATTTTTACCCAGACTCCTTTCAAGTTGTTTGGCAGCATTACGTCATCAGGGCTGTACGAGCACAACAGTTTCTATGCAGGGCATCGGAAAAATTGCACTTTTTCGAAGCTCTAAAAAGCCAATTTTACAACTGGATAAAAATCTATATAGTTGAATAGAAAGATGAAAAAACTTTATTTTTGGAACCATCTGAAGTTTTCAAAAACTCTGGTGAAGAATATTATTTTTACAATTTTTCTAGAGCGTGTCAAAATAATAGCAGCTTCAGCACTAGCAGCTGTTTGCAGCAACATTTGAACATATTTTGCTTGGCCGTTGATTGCTGACGATGTTGCCATGACAACTCCAAAGATTTAACAGTTTGAAGTGCCGTTTTGAGCGTGATAGTCATGATGACTATGCTATAGAAAATTAACCGGCAATCGCTCATAATATAATGCAATTGAAAACGCCAAAGAGTATATTAATATTTCGACAATGTGTCTTCAGTCAGAAAAGTTTTGAATTTGATAATTCAAAACTTGATAATTCAAAACTTTTCAAAGCTTTGAATTTAAAAATTCAAAACTTTCTGACGAAGACACATCGAAATATTAATATACTCTTTGGCGTTTTCAAGAACATTATATTATGAGCGATTGCCGGTTAATTTTATACAGCATAATCATCAACTCCAAAGAAAATAAACAACGCTTGATCTCGTGGGCAAAAGTAAAATATTTATCTCGGCTTCTAATAAAGTGGACGGATTTTAGTTTGCAGGTTTTATTTTGACGTTAGTATTATTATTCTACTCTTACTCCAAGCGGGCGTGCATGATTAGAAATTTCAGCGAGTTTTCGTAACATCAAGCTTCATGTATTTGACTCCAATAGGCGCATGTTTTCAGCTTCACCCTTATCGACGCTTATTCTGCATTTTTTTAGTAAACAGTCAGATTATCAGTGTGTGGGTGTCAGGTGTGGGTGCTAATAATTTGAACTTACATGATGGAAGGTATCCAAATTTGCGATTGGGAAGCTAGAAATTGCTTCTCTTTGTATTCTGTTGCTGATTTATTTGTGTTGGGATGTTCGTCAAAATCATTGTTCATGGCTGCGTAAGTACAACTGGGCTTGAGTTAATGCGTAACCCTTCAACTAGTTCTGTGAAGTGTTTTGATATTTTCGTTAGATTCACGTAAAATACGCTGCTCGCAGTTGAGACCGATACTACTGTTTAAAGGGCGAGGGAAGTCGATTTCGATTTATGCTAGATTGCTGCCAAATTATGCCAAAATTTGGTATGTTCCAGCCGAACCTCCCAAAATTTGGAAGGTTCTTCTAGAATTTGGTAGGAAAGCTTGGTGATGTCATCAGGGGAGGACTAGATTTAGTAGGAAACTTGGTTGTACCCGTAGTTAAAATACCCTGATTTTTGCCTGCCCACTTTGTTGCATTGAGGCATATTCTCATTCCAATAGAAAGATAACCACATATTGGATGGGTGTGAGTGCACCCTGGGAGTTTTGAGTGGTAACAGAGCAAAATATGGCACCAATTGATACCCAAAGCATACCTTAAATGAGCTATAAGCATCCTTAAAGGGAATGTGGCACCTTGGTCGAATCCTGGAATTGAGTGCAACTAGGCGTATTTTAACTCAAAATAATGAAACCACTCATGATTTCTTTGAAAAATGTACAATAAGCTCAATATTTTGAGTTTAAAAATACTCCTCTAGAAAAAGAAATAAATATCAGCCTGTGGATGATGTCACGATCTGCCAACCACTAAAATACTTGAAACACTTCAAGTGCTTTGATTGGCTGATACTCATCGTGACGTCAGCATATGGCGTCACACCAGCAGCTCACAACAATGGCCGCCCGGCGACGGGCTGATGAGGGGTTGGTGTCAGGTAGATTTTAGTTTTTTTCTACGTAAATATCGAGTTCAAGACAAATGACATATGGAGTACTGGATTTTCCGACTTGCTTTACAACTTGGCTATCTCAGTTAAGATCACTTTATGAAGGTGCCACATTCATTTAACCAAAGCTGAGAGCAGTCTATGTTTCAGCGCCCCAATGCAACGTTTCAGCACCAAGACTGAAAAGGGTACCAAGCGCGCCAAACTCGCTGAGAGAATCAGCAGCAAGTAGCAAAGCAACATGGATCAATGAAAGACTCACTCTATAAAAAATAGATATATAATCGCGCAAGAACAGTATATACGTAGATGGTGGTGTCATAGATCAATAGTTATATGTATATATGTTATAGAAGCCGGGTGCGGAAGACAAGAGGATCTGTCGAAGGAGAGGAGCACGGCCGTGAGCACGGCAAGGCTTTGAAGATATCTGCATGATACCTTGCTCCAAGTCTGCACCCTGCATGCTGAAGTATTGAGCTTCCAACCTCAAGCTGCACAAGCCTGGTTCAAAGTTTTGCATGACGCTTGTCCTTGTTCACTAATGCTTGCTTGAACCTAGTCCTACCAGCTTGTGACTCCCCTGCTACCTTTGTACTGCCTCCCTGTCTTGCCCGCTTGAGCCAGATACTGTGCATGTGATTTGCTAGTATTGTGATTTGAGGCATCAATGTGTTGTTAAGTAAAGGTTCTTAACTGCCTTTGTTGCTAACTTCCCCTTGCATTCACATTTTGCTGTAAAGCATGCCTCAGAGACGCCAGCATGGAGGATCAAGACGCGGGCGTAGTGCTAGTGTTGCAGCTAACACGCCAGATCCTGCCCATGGAATGCAGCTTTGCTTGTCTTGCTCGTGTGATATAGGTGATGACGTCATAGGCTGTGATGAATGTGAATCATGGGTTCATGGTACTGTGATGTGCTCTGGCCTAAGCAAAGAGCTTATAGAAGCCATTCACAAATATGATGGAGCCAATCTTAAATATGTTTGCACTAAATGCCGTGTGACTCACTCATCTGCTAGGGAAACTCCCCATCTAGCTCCACTGAAGCTCACATGGCTGAGCTGGTTTGCCAGCCGTTTCAGCAGATGAAGGGCATCTGCTTTGTGATCAAAGAACTGTCACACCAAGTCAAAAGCCTGGCATCTCAGCCAACCAAAACCCCTGCACCGATTCCTGCCCAAACTGATCAAGTCCTATCTGCAGATCAACATCCATCCTTACAGTCAGCAATTCGCAGTGAGGTCAAAGAAATGCAGGAAAGGGAGAAGCGCCGCCAGTTTATAATTGTGCGAGGATGCAATGCCACTTCCCACAATGACTTGGAAACTAATCTGGGCCAAATTGTGCGGGACCTGACTGGCAAAGCAGTTCAAATGACCAACATATGTAACATTTCTGGCCACTCTGATATCTTCCGTGTGAAAATGAAATGAAAAGTGACAGTGTCCGAAAGCTGCTTCTCGACAATGCAAAATCACTGAAAGGGTCGCCCAATGATGGGGTTTTCATCAATAGAGACCTCACTTATGCCCAAATTACAGAACTCTACAATCGTAGGCAAACACGAAGGACCCAAGACCCTCAAGGTCCGAGGAGTGCTGCTGCCGTGTTGCCTGCCCCAGCTGGTGACACTGCTGCAGCCTCAGTGGATAGAGTGCTGGCTAGTGTACCCGTGCAAACTACCCGGGGTGTCGCTCCTGGTACCCTGGGAAACTAGCAACCAATACTGACCTGACTACATCCATAAGAGTAGCCAACTTGAACATTAATGGTCTTTGCTCCAAGCTGAAAGTGCTTAGCAATAGTGTTAGCTCTTTGAACATTGACATTGTATGTGTCACAGAAACTCACCTGATTAATCAGATCAAGGATTCTTTTGTAGAAATCCCAAATTTCCGTCTCATACGAAATGATGTTTGTGGGTCTATTCACAAACATGGAGTTTGTGTTTACCTCCACAAGAGAGTGATGACTGCAAATGTGGACTCACCCCTTCCCAATGTCCTAACATTCTGTTTATCTTCTGCTCATGTGTTTGTGGTCGTCATATATCGACCTCCGTCTAACACGCCTGTGGACAATGAACGGCTCATGTCCTTTCTTGGTAGGTTTTGTACTGGAAAAGAGGTTTAGATTGTAGGTGACTTAAATCTTCCAAACTTGGACTGGACTAAAGATGACCAGTCAGCCACTTGCTCTCCAATGGAAAAAAACCTTCCTGGACACATTCACATCACTAGGCCTTACACAGTGGGTCACTGAACCTACCTTTCCGAGATCAGGTAATATTCTCGACCTTGTTTTTACATCGGAAGGAGATCGCATAGGTACCATCCAAGTGATTGCACCCATTCCTGGCTGCGACCATTGTCCCACAGAATTTGATTATATCTTCATGCACTCCATTGCCAACCCACCAAATAAAGATGTCAGTCAAAGAAATTGGCAGAGGGGAAGGTACGATGCCATCAGGGGGAAGTTGTCTGAAATTGAGTACGAGCGGGGTCTCATTTTACGTTCAAACAAATCGCCAAAGCTACTCCACTCCTAAATTAGGAACAAAAAATCTAGTCGCCTCTTGATCGGTCCCATTAGGCTTGAGACTGGCTGCCTTAGCGATAAACCAGGCCCCATGACTGAAGCATTCGCTCAATCTTTCTCATCTGTGTTCATTAGGTCTCCCCCACCTAACCCGATAGCCCACTAGACTTTTCAGGGATTGCTAGCCGAACTAGACATCACTGAGAATGCTGTACTTGAGGTTCTCCATGGTATTGATGGGAATTCTGCCAAGGGTCCCGATAACCTTCACCCCTTGCTCCTTAAAGAATGTGCTGCAGAACTTGCTTATCCCCTCAATGTAATATTCAACCAGTCTTTACTCGAAGGTCAAGTTCCGGAATTGTGGAAGTCATCCCTAGTTATTCCTATCTTTAAAAAGGGGTGCGATATGACCCTTTAAATTATCGCCCTATTAGTCTAACATCAGTATGTTGTAAAACCTTGGAGCGCATTATTAGGTCCCACTTGACTTCGTACCTGGAGAGCAACGCACTAATAACCCCCCATCAATTTGGCTTCCGAAGTGGAAGGTCTACTATGGACCAGCTATTGCTGGTTTATGATTGTGTTTCAAGGTCCATGGATGAGGGAGGGATATGTGACGTCATTCTCTTTGACTTTAGCAAGGCCTTCGACGTTGTTTGTCACGAGCTCCTCATCGCAAAATTGCGGAGTATTGGAATTGGAAGTAACCTCTTGAAATGGCTAGCCTCATTTCTTATTGGTAGAAAAATGAGGGGAGTATTCAGGGCTCCTCCAGTGCACAGAGGGAGGTCCTGAGTGGGGTGCCCCAGGGATCTGGTCTGGGCCCCCTGCTTTTCTTAAAATACGTCAATAGTGTAGCCTCTCAACTGTCGTCCAATTACACAATTTTTTCAGATGATTTAAAGATGTATGCATGTGTCCAGCACAGCTCCCGGGGACCCAAACACAGCCTCCCACTATTATCCACGCTGGCCGTCCAGACAGACATCGACAACCTGCACAATACAGCATCTTCTTGGGGATTAAATATGAATGTCAGTAAATGTGTCATGTTGCGCTTCTCCCGGCCTAGCCGTGACCTCACGGTCCCAACTTACCGAGTCAATGGACATCCGATTCCTCCTGTTGAGTCTCACCAGGACCTGGGGGTGCTTGTCGATACCAAGATGAAATTCCATGCCCATATTAGAACTATTTCTTTAAAGGCCAATGGCCTTGAGCAAAGCTTTCTTAAGTCCACAGTGAATCGCTCCCCTGAGTTCATGCTTTTTCTTTTGACTACCCACATTCGTCCAATCCTTGAGTATTGCTCATGTGTCTGGTTCACTGGGTATATTGAAGACTTACATATGATAGAAACTGTACAAAGGCGGTGGACTAAGCAGATCGGAGGTCTAACTTCCCTGAGCTACGCCGATCGGTTAAAAACACTCAAGCTGTATTCTGTGCAAGGTAGGCTTCTGCGCGCGGACATGATCCAGTGTTGGAAGTTGTTTAATGGTAGGTCCTGTATGTCACCTAGGGACTTCTTTGAAGTCTGCCCAAATTCTCGCACCAGGGGGCATTGCTACAAAATAGCTGTTCCAGTCATGGGCGCCAAAAGCGGGGGGACGGGGGGACGCGTCCCCCCTGTTGGCCAACCAGGGGGGACGTCCCCCCAAAATTTTTGGGTCAATAATCATCAAGGCTGTCAGTTACCGAATATGCTCAAAATTCGCCTCCCCGGTCAACACCAGCCCGGGTCTGTCCCCCCTGCGAAAATTCCGTGGCGGCGCCCCTGGTTCCAGTCACTAACTCAGATGTTAGGAAGCGTTCTTTCTCGGTATGTTGTGTTCAACCTTGGAACTCTTTACCTTCTGCGGCAGTGTGTGCCCCTGATTTATCTAGTTCTAAGGCTGTTCTGGATAAATGTATGCACGATAGACGTTATGCTTTTTCATAGGGCAGAAAACCGATTGTAATTTCATGTGCTTCCTTTTCAAATTGCCTACAACTTATACTTTTGGAATATTCGCGATGTTAGTGCCTAGAACTCGGAAGTTCTCAAGGAAGATGCTTAATTCCAGTCACTCAATTGAAGTACCTGGGCTCTATCTCGCTGTTGGACTGGCGCATCTGTTAGTCTGGTTTCCTTTTTCATCCTTGGATCTTACTCAACCTTCCTTTCTCTGCATCAAAGGAAACTAACCAGGTAAGAATACCAGGTAAGGGGCGGCCAATCATGAGATACACTAAACACAAAGGGGCACCCAGACCCCGTTCAAGTTGTTTGGCAGCATTACGTCATCATGGCTGGAGAGGCACAACAGTTACTATGCAGGGCATTGGAGAAATTGCACTTTTTCGAAGCTCTAAATAACCTATTTTAGAACTGTATCAACAAAACTTATATGGTTGAACAGAAAGCTAAAATATTTTTATTTGTGAAACCATCAGACGTTTTGCAAAAACTCCAGTGAAGAATATTATTTTTACAAATTTTCCAGAGCGTGTCAAAATAAAGACAGGTTCAGCACTAACAGCTGTTTGCAGTAAGACTAATCTCGATTTTGATTGGTTGTTGATTTCTGACCTTTGATTGGCTGTTGGTGGTACCTGCAGCAGAAGACAATAAACACCGGTGATCTCTTGAGCGAAGGTAAACTTATTTCTCTCGGCTATTAAGTAGTCCGAGTTGATCAAATAAATGCATGCCCTTTCAACGAATTCTTTGAAGTGTTATGATTTTTTCATTAGATTTACATAAAATACGCTGCTCGCCGTTGAGATCAAGGTTACTGTCAAATGGGTGAGACAAGTTGATTTCGATTTATACTAGATTGCTGCCAAATGCTCCCAAACTTGGTATGTTCCAGCTGATCATTCAAAAACTTAGTAGAATCTCCTAGAACTTAGTAGGAAAGGGCGGTGACGTCATCATGGGAGGACTAAATTTAGTAGGAAACATGGTTGTACCCGTAGTTAAGTACCCTGAGGGGCACCCAAGCACAAAGTAGGACACTCAGAGGTGAATGAGGGCAGAACAGCTAACAGTGAGGCGGCTCAATCACGTGAGTGAGCACACAATGGTAGAAAAGGGTGCACAACCATGCACTGTAGGGTATCCAAATGTGGATGAGAACAATACCTTGAGCAGTGGACCGCTCTAGAACTGTAAAGGGACGGTCAATCATGGATTAGGGACGCTGAACCCCAAAACAAGGGCAGGGCAGAGGAAAATGAGAGGTCCACATTGAAGTAGAGTGCCCTAAAGTTGCACAAGAGCAGCCACTAAAAAGTGTGAAAAATCATGAGGGAAAAACAGAGTTATATGATACAAAACAGTATGAGCATCAGTTTCATTCATGTGTCCAAGTGGGCATGTGGGAGAGCTGGTATTTGAACTACCTGACCATTATTGATGGTTCAGAGTTCACTTCCTTCTGGAAATGGGCTGCCATACTTCATTTTGTGATGAAGGAGGCCCACCCAGTGTACAACCCACCCCCAGATGAAATGAAATCAGAGGGTGAGCCTAAGGCATATGTAGTGCCAAAGCGCTGAGAGTTTTATGCTCCGGAAATCAACATGATCATAGATGCATGCAGATTCAACTGTAACACCAGCTGGCGACAATCGACCACGAACTCTGTGGTTTTGCGGAAGGATTTTTTGCACATTTTCCGCTACCTGGGAATTTCATTTATCTACTCTTCTGCATTTTGAAGTTGTGGTTTACTGCAGAAAAACTAAAGCAAAAATTCCCACAATTTCAACTCTGCAATTCTGGCCACTGAATCGTCTAATGTTTTACGTTTTTGTCTATATTTCAAGTCTTGTCACCAAAGCCACTACCAACAGTACTTTACTAACTCTTACTTACCAAAGTATCAGCGGCGCGCGTTGTTTTGTGTATTGTTGTGCAGGAGGAGGGTAGACAAATTCGGGAACTAGCCCCAAAGTGGCATTGTCACTTTGCAATGCCACGTTTTATGTTTTTACCGTAAGATACTCTAGATAACTCTAGATACCGTATGATACCCCTAGGTACTTGACAAAGGTCGATCATCTAGGGTACGTATTGCAGCCATAAGACATATATATTTGCACTAAACGGTACATAAAGCGTACAGGGACCTAAGAACATAGCCGCGCAGCCATGACACCCCCGGCCCGGGCCCCTAAATAGCACCGGGGGCATCGGCGCGGCAGAGCTTGGCATCCAAAATCGATGGGAGCGATGAATACAGGTTAAAAACAGAAGCATACCAAACACACCTTCATGCATAATAGCTTTCCAAGCTCGGCACAGTACAGGTGGCCGGAGCCGGACAGCGCGCGGGCGGCAGAGCCGCAAGGCAGAGGCGGCAGAGCATGCGGGCAGCCGCCGGAGACCGCTACGCAGAGGTGCAGAAACTTGCCAACTCGGCTACCGGAGTTTGTGACACATTTACGAAAATTGAGGTGCATAATTGTGACAAAATATCGATCCTAACTGTATGGCTCAAGAGCAAACCCAATATTTTCGAAATAGAGAATGAAGCGTGTAGGGAATATTTTAACTTAGCAGCTCTGTTCTTCAATTGCACAGCGTACCATTAGTAATACAATATTGGTACTGTGTTCAGTTTCTACTAAAACGAGGGACCCCCGCTGCAGAAAACCCGCAAACCGCTGTCACAGTTGCCAGATTTTAACATGCAGCCCAATGGGGCTGATTGTTAGTAGTTTGCAGAAAGTTGTCGCCTAGATACCGGAAATGTGACAGTCAATTTTTTCGAGAAATACACAATTGTGGGCCTATTTAAGGCATTAACGATAACGGAGATACTTTATCAAGTACTTCTCTGTCCATTTTTTCAGGTTAAATCATATTTACAGTTTGAGTGTCTTCGATTTATTGGCCCCTATTTCTTCGAATTTAGTATTAAGTACGCCTAAAAGCTACTAATAAAAGTACTAAGTGAGTGAGAAAATAAGCATAGCTGGGCAGCAATTCTACTTAAACTGCGCAACAGCGACAAGACAAGTATAGAAATGTTTATGTGATGTAGAGCCTGCCAAAAATTTAAACAGGCGGGAAGCCACTTATTTTGAGGGCATATTCATTAGGTATATTTAAGATAAGTGCAGGCTAAAACTAGCTAGAATAAATATTGCTGCCCATGGCTAATCTAAGATGAATGTAGGCTATTGTAAGACTGATGCACTTTCCCATATCAAGCTGGGTTTTTCATTCCTTAGCCTGCTTGTGCCTTAGTTTATTTGTGCCCTAGATTGGTTAGATAGATTTGGAGCTGGAGGAAGTGGGAGAGTTGGCACCAGCAACAGGCTGGCAACAACAGTGATTCAGGTGAGTTTTCATGATCAGATTATCATATCAATATTGTACAGATAGCAAATGTGTGCTAATGCAGTCCTCCACAAAGTGTTAACACCCACACTGGAGAGGGGCCTGGAACTAACGTGCACTGGAGGGGGGCCTAGTAGACCTTCTCATTCAGAAAATCACAGCAAATCTCAGAAAGAAATAGACTTGAAAAACGCTGGTTGGGGGGTGTGTTGCTTACTAC
This sequence comes from Lepas anatifera, assembly GCA_034440635.1. Classification (NCBI taxonomy): domain Eukaryota; kingdom Metazoa; phylum Arthropoda; class Thecostraca; family Lepadidae; genus Lepas; species Lepas anatifera. The sequence continues at coordinate 55,206 of JAOTON010001952.1, forward strand.
CAGTGGTGGCAAGCAACGCACAGGACCTGAACTGCATGGAGTTAAAGCAGGATTTTGACTACACTGGATCTTTCTTTGGTATGTGAATTCCAATACCTCTGTACCTATTAGGGCAATAGACATAATTTTACATCTATGCAGGCTAGTTGCCTCAGAGTTTTTACTGCAAAAGGGAATGACCAGGCAGGTGATGATCGTGAGTGGGATGCAAATTTTAAGCATTTGATGTGTTTATAAAAATGCTACCTAAGGTCCACTTTACCAACACATTTTAGGTAGATTCAAATACTATGTTCACATTGACATTTTTCCCTTTTGTTGATATGTGAGATAGAAGTTTAGTGGGGGGAAGCTGTGGTTAGGGTTCCCAATTGTGTGTACATGTACACTCCAATTAATAGGTATGTTCCCAATTATGACTATTTTCATGATAATTGCTACATGTAATCATGTGGAAAAGTACCATAATTGGAAACACTCCTTCCAAAAATGGAAACTTCTTCAAAAAGGAAATGCATGTCATTGGGGGAAACTGCAGTCAGAGTTGCCAATAATAGTTATGACCCCAATACTGGAAAAAATGACCCATAATTGGAAATTTTCCTTCCAAAAACAAAAACATGATCTATAAATGAAAACTCAGTTTACTTCTTTCATGCTGTAATGGTTTGGTGCTAGAACCTTGTCTGCTGCAAAAAGTAAGGGACAGGTAGAGGACATTCAGCATATTGGAAATAGTATTCAAGTATACAATTGTTATTTCCAGCTCTGTGTGACAGAGGAGGCATACGTTGCATTGAGTTTGTGACAGCCAGCATACTTTCTGCACCTCTGCCGCTACGCAGTCAGGCGCCCCGGCCGACAGCCGCACAGCAGAGCGGGACCGCGCAGCGGCGATCCAGCGGTAAAGTTGTCGGCGGGTAGAGGCGACAGGACTATTCTGTTGGAAACATCAGTATCTTCCAGGGGCGGACACAGACTCGAGTTTTGGGGGCCAAACCGATGTCTGCCTCTCCTCCTGGGGGGAGTGAATTTTTTCTCTACAGACCTGGTGTAAACACCTTTTTCAAAAATGTATCCGGCGTTTGGGGGCCAAAACATAGTTTGGCCCCTCCAGCGCTTTTGGGGGCCGTGGCCAGAATTCCCCGGCCCCCTGCTTCCGCCAATGGTATCTTCTGGCACAATTCATCGTTTAGTTGACTGAGAACAATCTTTTCTGAAAATGTCATCATTTTTCGTACTAGTTACAGGGAGGATCTGGACTTTGGAAAATATTTCCCTGTCACCCAGACCGTTAACATCATCCTGAGCTTGGAAACACAGGGTTCATATTGTCGAACGCAGATGGGACCGCCATATATGGCGCCATATTTTGGGTCTTGTTAACAAGACCCAAAATCTTGAAAAACATACTTTTGAAAGAGCGGGGAGTTTGAGGGTTTCAGGCCGATTGCATATGGTTTAACCCCCTCCCCTTTCCACGTCCATGAAGTTAGCGACGGATTCGTATTCGGATTCAGCGACGGATTCGCCCGAAATGGCGTCTGCTGCGATTTCGCTCAAATTCACACCCTAGGCTCCCCGTGCCCTCAGCAACTCACCCCTAAAGTGATTTTCCGTCACACTCATCCGTTCACCCGCTAGAGGTGAAAAACGGAAATTCACCCACAGTGGCGTCCCCTTCGATTTCGCTCAAAATCACACCATAGGCTCCCCATGCCCTCAGTAACTCACACCTAAAGGGATTTTCCGTCACACTCACCCGTTTTCCCGCCAGAGGTGAAAAGGTCAAATTCACCCAAAGTGGCGTCTCCTCCGATTTCGCTCAAATTCACACCATAGGCTCCTCGTGCCCTCAGCAACTCACCCCTAAAGTGATTTTCCGTCACACTCACCCGTTCACCCGCCAGAGGTGAAAAGGTGAAATTCTCCCGAACCGGCGTCTTTACCGTCGGATTCAGCGACGGATTCGCCCAAAATGGCGTCTCCTGCGATTTCACTCAAATTCACACCATAGGCTCCCCTTGCCCTCAACAACTCACAGCTAAAGTGATTTTCCGTCACACTCACCCGTTCACCCGCTAGATGTGAAAAAGTGAAATTCACCCGAAACGGCGTCTCCTGCGATTTTACTCAAATTCACACCATAGGCTCCCCGTGCCCTCCGCAACTCATCCCTAAAGTGATTTTCCGTCACACTCGCCCCTTTCACCCGCTAAAGGTGAAAAGTGAAATTCACCCAAAGTGGCGTCTCCTCCGATTTCGCTCAAATTCACACCATAGGCTCCCCGTGCCCTTAGCAATCCGACGCTGAAGACACCGGTTCGCTTGAATTTCACTCTTTTCACCTCTAGCGGGTGAGCGGGTGAGTGTGACGGAGAATCACTTTAGGGGTGAGTTGCTGAGGGCACGGGGAGCCTATGGTGTGAATTTGAGTGAAATCGCAGGAGACGCCATATCGGGCGAATCCGTCGCTGAATCCGACGCTAAAGACGCCGGTTCGGGAGAATTTCACCTTTTCACCTCTGGCGGGTGAACGGATGAGTGTGACGAAAAAATCACTTCAGGGGTGAGTTGCTCAGTGCATGGGGAGCCTATGGTGTGAATTTGAGCGAAATCGGAGGAGACACCGCCTTGGGTGAATTTCACCTTTTCACCTCTGGCGGATGAACGGATGAGTGTGACGAAAAATCACTGTGGGCGCGAGTTCCTAAGGGCACGGGGAAACATGGTGTCAATTTGAGCGAAATTGGAGGAGACGCCGTTTCGGGTGATTTTCACTTTTTCACCTCTAGCGGGTGAACGGGCGAATGTACAGGAAAATCACTTAAAGGGAGATACGCGAAAAAATTTTTATTGTGGTTTCTTGATATTTGAAAAATCCTGATCCTGAAACCAATAATCATTTTTGCATCTTCTACCAATTTTTTGGGAGGCCACATCACAATTATGGAAATGTTTATCAATAACAGTTAGAGTATTAAAGGGATATTGTCGCAAAAATTTTTATTGTGGTTTCTTAATATTTGAAAAATCCTGATTCTGGCACTATCAATCATTTCTTTATCTTCAGCTAAATTTTTGGAGGCCACTCAACAATTATTCAAATTCGCTAACAATATCAATAATAGGCTGTAACCTGCTCTTCACCTCTATTCTATCAATCAAAGTTTTAAGTTCTACAAATGATTTTTTGGGAGTAGAAAATGTTTTTATGCTGTATTCGTATTCAATTTATTTTTATTAACCCTTAAAAATACAAATATTAGATTAGTTTGGCCAAAACATTCGGCTTGAGAAAACTTATCAGGAAAGTTTTAAAATCGGGCAGGTGTCGTACAGCGGGGATGGTATAGTGGCCTCCATTCCCGACTCTCACGCGGGTAATACGGGTTCGAATCTAGGTCGTGGAAGTTTTTACTGTAAAAAGATTTTTTCTGAATTTCTTCTTATTTGTTCATGCGTTCTAATGGATGAAGCATAGTCGGATTCATGTTTGCCGATCGGGGGGAGGGGTAACTTCCGCGGAGGGCACCATCTGGACCAGGGGGGGCACCTTTGACCGGCAAAACCATCAGATGGACGCTAAATCCTATCAGTGTGCGCCGATTTTCGCATCCTGGGGGAGGGGATGGGACGCGACATTTTAGGGTTCACCGAGAGTTGATCAGAGAGGGGAGGGGGGCGCGTGCCCCCTTTGCCCTCCTGGATCCTCCTATGGGATGAAGTAAATATTCTAAGGACAATTTCTTCTGGTTATCCCTCCGTCCGGGTAGTTGAGGGAAAGGGAATATTAGCCCCAAATATTTTTTCTAATCTGACCGGCGTACCAAACTGGAACCGGCTTGTCTCCAGCTCCCTGCAATGGTTCTCAATCCGTCGGATTTCCCTCTATTGGAGACCAGTTCCCCTGTTTTCTGACCAGCGGGACACACTGTTCGCCGTTCGAAAATGTCTTTTGTGTCCTTTGCTGAAGGCCATTCTTGAAGGCTGACCGGTTTTCGTGCAAACCAAGAACCAGAAACCGACCCAATAAAAAGCAGGGGTGACTCTTCGAGATTATATGTGTTAATCTCGAGATTAATGTGTCTCGAGATTAATTAATCGTTTAACCCTCGCCCCACCGGGGGTCATCGATGGCCCCCTAAGGTTTTTCCGGGATGGCAGAAAGACGATGAGGCGCAGCACCGTGGTTGAGGGCTCTACCTCTCACTGCATTTTCCCACCATCCCTGAAATTTTTACCCCGGGTCACCCAAGGTCAGGTCACCAGACGAGGTCAACCAAGGTCACCTCACTTCAGCTTTAGAGCACTGTAAGAGCTACATTTCGGAGTCGATCGATTTGAAACTTCCTACACTTTATGACCCCTCCAGGGTCTACAAGGTGTATATCCGGGATTTTTCGATTTCGTGCCCTGAGGTCAGGTCACGAGGTGACCTCTCCCATTGAAAAAGCATGGGAAAAGCTGTCTTATGATCTAAAAGTCACAAAAACGATTGAAAATGCTGAGCTTGATCAGAAAAGCGTTTTTGGACACCCTTTCACGGATTCCAGGGGCCATATTTGCCCTTTGACATCCCCAAGGTCATCCAAGGTCACCAGGGGTCAAAAACAGTATTTTGACAATAACTTTGACCTGTATAAGCTAGTGCGCTGAAACAAACACCATCGTGTTTGTCTCGTCATGGCTTTCATTTGATATACGGCAAGGTCACTTTCCGACCTTTCGTGACCTCAGGTCATACTAGGTCACGAGGTGACCTCTGGAGATCAAACTACTGGTGGGAGGGCTTTACGCTTTCATAGCAGAAAAAGTACTGGCAATTTCCTATCAAATGTTCTTTCCCACACCTCAATAGCTCTAAGGGCATAAGAGTTATGCCCAGTTTGCTTAAGCATTGCATATTTGAGTGAAAATAGCCGATCTTGACCTAATTTGACCTCTGGAGGTCAAACCATAGACCTGAACACTAAAACATGTGAAGTAATTTCTTACTGAATTCACGCGAGCTTTCTAGTGCACTTTGCAGATTTGCGCTAACGCCCATATTTTCGGAGTTAGAGGGGGGCCATCGATGACCCCCGGTGGGGCCAAGGTGGCGCCGGACCCCCGGTGGGGCGCGGGTTAACACGCGCATTGACGGGAGGTGGGTACCCGCCCCCCCGTCTGGTTTTTCGGATAGAACATAAAAACGGCGGCGCGTAGCGCCGCCGCACTTGTATCCATACGCGTATATTAACAGTAAAAACGCAGCACATGGTAAAACATACACTCCTAACACTAGGCAAAGAAAACTAGGCAGGGGCACCGCCACGGAATTTAAGCCATCACACATTTATTAGGTAGGTACTTAACACACTCGGGTTAAAAATAAACTCGGGTTAAAAAACTTGACATACCTTCTCTCATCATTTTTACAACTTTTGTCAAAATTTTAAGGTTAGGTCATCTCAGGTCAGGTCACCAGTACAGGTCAAGTGACCTGACCTCAAAGTTTAAGACAAAATAAGTCGGAACAAAGTGAACTCATCCGATTGAAGTGACCTGACAAAATGGTTAAAATATTTCGATGGAGAAGCGTATGGGCTACCCAAAGCCGTTTACCATTTTTCACTACCTACCGTGGTTCTGGAGATTTTAGGGGGTACCCGCGCCCCCTGTCAAAGCGAAGGTGGCGCAGAGCTCCGTCAATGCGCGTGTTAATCTGGTAAAACAACGAGATAAAACGTTAATCCGTACGAGATAAAACATGTTCGAGATTAAATGTGGCGGTCTCCCAGGGCGGACCACCCTGAAAGACCGCCTGGGCCTTTCACGGCAGGAGAGTGTGGAGGTGGAGCGCCTGCGCACTGGCCACTCCCTTCTCCTGTGCAGCTACCGAAAGAGGATCGGCCTGGACCCGGAGGCCACGTTACAGGAATGCGACGATGGAGAGGACGAGATCCTCCACCACTTTCTGACCCGGTGCCCTGCGTGCGCTGACCTGCGCTGGGACATATTTGGACGGGACGACCCGCCCATCCGGGAGGCGCTGGTGGACCCGCGACGGCTGGCGATGTTCCTTCGGCGGTTGGGGCGCCTGCAGGGGCCCCCCCCCCATATGGCCGGAACACTCAATCAATCAATCAGATTAAATGTGTCCGTCGACATCTAAATCTTTGATATAATTGTAATTCTTTGGTCTCCGGAGAATATAAAAACACGTAGTCTAGAGAACCAGAGAATAGCTGAATGTGATACGGAAGAATAACTCTTGATATGCGTCAGAACTGGGGAACCAGAGAGCAGCCACCACGATCCTTGGATGAACTAATCAAAGTGTGGAACGCACCACGAACCCAAACCTGATCACTTTTTGTTTCAGGGGGAACGTTTGTTGTGTGTTGCAGGTTGAGATGGACTGGCCACCTCACTCCTCTGTCTGTGGTGGTAGCTCTTTCTAATTTTTTTCGTATATAGATATACAAGATTTAAGAATACATTGTTTTTTACTTCAAGTTGAGTTAGTTTCTGATCAGGGCACATCAAGAAAATATACCTCAAAATTATAGCCTGGAACAGTTCGTATTAAATAAAAATGATTCTATAATTAATCTTAACATTGGTAGTCACAGAGTCTAAACCTAAGAAGACGCATCGCAGCTTTAAGACAAGCAAGCTGCTAGCCTCATGAGTGACATTTGTTTATGAAAATGATAAGCGTTTATTTTTAATACTTCGGAGTTCGGAAACGGTCCTTTCTCATAATAGAACAAACAATTCCAGAAGCACTTCATATATCATACCATTATATAAAATAGTATATTAACCGTTATTTTTATTGGATTGTTTATTAGATTATCTACGTTGATAAGATATTTCATGACCAGCCTCCTCGAATCATAGTTCCAAAATGGGGCTAATACACTGATAAATATTCAGGTACATGCCTTCACCAAAATTCTCATAATATAATAGGTGAACACACACATTTTTAGTCAGAGTGCTAGGATAACCTCGAATCGAGTTCCAATATTTGAATGTTCCAGTACTGAACTGCATTATTCCAGCATTCGATTTCCAAATCAGATCTAAATTTCAAGCCTTGGTCACACTATGACCAAAAGTTTTCGCTCATTGTATTATGAGGATTCTGACGAGGGGCTGGGCCCGAATATGTGATCACAGTGTGATCACAGGCTCCATTTTGCGTCAAGAATTCGAGAGGCAAAGCCATGAAACATCTTACCAATTTATAATCATGCTCCTCGGCTACGCAATGCAAAATTCATCTACTTTTAAAAACCAACAGATATCAGTTGATCAATGAGGCTTATATTCAATCTCACAAAAACATGAGAAAATATAACCTACCAGGAAATTACCAGCGATTGATAACCCTCGGCAGTTGAGAAACGCGTGCAACAATCAGGTCTGCGAGTCCCCAACGAGCAGTCTTCCGAGTGCAACGTGGACTAGAGGATATAACTCAGTACGTCAGTGACGGATCCAGGCCAATATTTTTTGTGGGGGAGGGGGAGGACATGGTCCAAAATCGTGAATACACATTTTTTTAAAGGTCGGTGAAAATCGCAGGGTTTGGGAGGAAAGTTAATTTTCCCTGAACCCACCAGTGGGTATGCAGCTCCTAGCTTCCAGTCCTTGAAGTGCACTCTAAGAAGGCTGGGAGCGAACCAAATACTGAGTGTACATCAAAAGCATAACAGATTTTGCATCTGTCCACAATAAAAGCTACACGGTTTGATAAAATGTTCACCGCAATAGTCTGAGCACAGAGGTGTCACTTATTATTTTCGCCGACTTTCGCACGTACGACCACCAACAAAATCTGACCACTTGATTTTTACTATAAAGACCCTTTGCATTACCAGTTTTCTTACCTTTAGGCTAAAAAATACTTTTAATGGCATGTTTTACTGAGGTCCTCAGAGGATTTGCCTTAATATACCGCGATAAACACCACTTACGCACATACATGAACGTATACTGCGGGCACACAGGCAGACGACCGAGGTGCACTCAGGCAGGTTCGTGTTCAATGCAGAAAACTGCTGGCTGTGGTACTCTGCCAACTCTGGGATTCCATTGCTCGTCCTCTGAAGCTTGTCTTCCAGCAGCAGGCGTAATTTGCGATAGTCACTGTCGAGGGGCAGCACCTGATTATTTCTGCTTTGCGTTCAGCTTGCTGGGGTAGGCTCTTCTTAAATTTGAAGATATTTTCACAGCAGGAACAAATGGGACCGAATAAAGGGTACAAACAAAATATCACAAGCCCACAATGACAGCAAACAAGACATCACTGAATCTTGTTTTAAACATGTGCAAAATATATATATATTCAAGAACAAAGACATCCCCAAAGACGATCTATAGTCTAGATCATGGGTTTGTGGAGGGGTCAGGTGGAACCATGCAAATTCATGTTTTTATAAATTACAATACATTATTTCAACACTGGCCCACAATATGAAACAAATATTCCAAATTTCAGGTCTATGGGAGAATCGGTCTGATTGGGTTCATCCCATTCAAACTAACAAACAAAATGATCATACACAAGCTGGTCCATTGGGACGACAGCTTGATGATACACAGCAGCTACAAAAGACAGGTTTTCTAGTAAACAAATTTTTTCTTTAAGTGACCCGCCTAATCTTTCATATATTCTTCCAGGAAAACACAAAAATTGCATCACCCAAGACTGCCCCCCTGTCATTCCTACATGACTATCCATACTCTTTGTTCACAATTATATTGTTGTATTGGGTACACTCCTAGTGTTTCAAATCATAATATATCTTATCCTAGTTTTCCTTCAGTTCATTTTTAATATCAATTATAAAAAGCATGCAGATGGGCATTTTCAGAGGGCAGATGGATGAATTCATCTGCAGATGGGCATGAATGCAGATGGGCATTTTCCGAGGGTAGATGGATGAATTCATGCTACAGTCACTTTCATGTCTGGAAACAAACAGTAGCACTTGAAATATGAGTAAATGGATCTGATAAGTAGATAGGAGTACACTGACTTCTATGTACTGTATGGTACCAAAATAAATGGAAAATCTGTTTCAATCTGTAAAATTAATCAAAAACATTTTCATACTTAAAAGAAGGTAAGCTAAGCAGCAAATGCACTAGCATGCAGACATTGTGCAGAGCCAGTATTTGTAACAGGTAGAAATTTGTAATTCAAATTACAAGCTTGATATAGACTTTTACTAGAGTGCACAAATATTGTAAATATAAAGTTAGACCAAAAAGAGAGGGAATATGGGCAATTCAAAAATAATATGCTTAAATAATCATTGGAGAATTGCCATCACCAAATAATTTTGACCTATTTTGATACACAAGTTCACCTGTGCAACAATAAAATGAGGACTTTTTGGCATTGACACTGCTCATAAGCCTTGTTCCGTCTGCCAGCACAGCCTTGTCCGCGAGCCCTCAAGCCTCTCCTCTAGAAAAGAAATACCACAACTGTCTCTAGTATGTGCTATGGCTAATCAGACAAAAATGAACCAGAATACTTATCTGCCAATCACAAAAAAGTATGCTACCACTGTTGTGCTGTTACTGTTTTTCCAGCAGCACCACAGCAGGTAGCCAGCCTGTAAATCTAAGATTGGTTCTAAGATTGGTTCTCAGGGAGAGGCTATAGCCATGTGACAGACTCAATCCAGTGTGCAAAGTATGGCATTTTCAACGAGATCTCGTCAGGGTGAGTGTCCTAGGAGACAAGAGTGAGTGGTGTGAAGTTCATCAACCTGGTGTGAATTTCCCAGACTGGTGCAAGGAAGGTGACACTGAAAACCAAACAAATAATGGCTGAATGGTTATAAAGACACAGGAGGGGACCTTATAACAAGTATTTAACTAACTAATACAACAGGTAGCATTGCATTGTGTGGGTAGGAAAGGGTGCATTTTTCTCTATGGTATATAGCAGTTTGGTGTGAATTTTTGGTGTCTGGCAGTGCAATGATTTTAGGTGGCTGGTGTGACTCGTCCTAGCCTGCTGCCATACTTTGCAGACTGGGACTCAATGCTGCTCGCTGATTGGTGTTGACAGACGAAACGTGACCACAGCTATAACAGAGGGCCAAAATGAATAGTTATCAATTAAGCATACAATTTTCTTTTTGGCAACTTCATGAACCTAATTAATGCAGAACAGAAACATTAAATGCATTGCCCATACCTGATAGGATTAGTGTTTGACTAACTCACTACACTCACTACACAAAACCTCAATAAGCATTGGTGGCCAGCAAAGATGGATGGCAAAAATTCAAATTGTTTCATTAACTTTTCACGCATAGATTTTTTAAGGTTAAGGTTAAGGTTAGGTATTATGGGCTGAGGTTAGACAGAGTCTATTTGAATGCCCACTTCATGGTAAGGACGTGTTAGGACAGGATATGTTTGTCCAGTCTTGCTTTGAATGCATTAGTAGATGGCGCACTTATCACATGTTCAGGTAAAGAGTTCCACTTGTTTACAACCCTGTTAGAGAAGAACTTGTTTCTTCTGAGATGTGTTGCCCTCTGCTTCTTTATCTTGAGAAAATGGCCTCTGGTACGTGATGGGTTCAAAAGCGAAGAAGTCGTCCGGGTTTGTTCTCAATTTCCCTGTTAATATCTTGTAGGTCTCTATCATGTCTCCCGATTCATCCTGTCCCTGATGGTCGTCATCTCCAGCTTCTTAAGGCGTTCTTCGTAGGGTAATTGACTTAAACCCTGGACTGTTTTTGTGCCCCTCCATTGAACCTTTTCAAGTACATTCAAGTCTTGAATCAAATAGGGACCAACAGCCTGAACACAATATTCAAGGTGTGGCCTTACATACACATTAAACAGTGGTTTGAAGTTTTGCAGGGTCAGCTTGTCAAATGTTGTTTTAATTAGTTTGAGAGCCCCACTCGCTCGATTTGCAGCTTTTGCAATGCTCAGATGGTTTAAGATTTGATGTTATTGTAACTCCTAGATCTCTTTCAGAGCTTGTTGTTTCCAATTGAATAACTTTGTTGTCAGAGTTTGTCATGAAGTATCGGTGACCTGGATTGTGGTCTCCACAGTGCATAACCTTGCATTTTTGGCATTGAATTTTAAAAGCCACTTCTCAGACCACTTGCTGAGTGAGTCTAGGTCTGTTTGGAGGGATCTGGCATCTTCAGATGTTGTTATTTGCCGGTAAATTTTACTGTCATCAGCAAACATCATCATTTTGCATTGGACTATGCTCGGGAGCTCGTTCACATATATGAGGAATAATGTGGGTCCCAGGACTGAACCTTGGGGTACGCCGCTGGTAACTTTATTCCAACTGGACGTTTCACCTCTCACTGAGACTTGCTGCTCTCGATCAGTCAAGAAATCTTCGATCCAGTTCAAAATTTTATCTCTGATTCCATATGCTTTCAGCTTAATTTTGAGTCGTTGGTGTGGTACAGTATCGAAGGCTTTTTGGTAATCGAGGTACACAACATCCAGTGATTGGTTCATATCTAGGTATTTGGTCCAGTCTTCAAGGCATTCAAGAATATTTGTCTGACATGACTTTTGAGGAACAAATCCATGTTGATGTTTACTGAGTAGATTATTGATGATAAGATGCGACATGATGCCTTTTTTTGATGATCCTTTTTACCTCTAAGAAAATCTCAATTGACCACATCAAAGGCTCAAAATATTCTACGTGCAGATTACCGACGATATGTTGATCCACGAGAACGGAGAGCCGACAATCTCCTTGTCCGAAAAACCATCCAAAGCTTTCTTTATGCCTCAAAGGAGGCTCTTCTGGATCGCGCTACCCGTATCTTTTTATTGTATCATTTTAGCTGCAATGCAATCATGCAATAACGAACAATTATTAATTATAATCTTTAGGGTATTCGGGCCTGACCGCAGCGCTAATTAGTGTTATAGAATTTGTATTCATATCTTCGCGTTTGCCGCGGTTTTTGAAATGGTGAATATCGATAGTTCATCGGTAGCCATGATGACATCACATTGATGTAAGATAAGCCCACGTGACCAGATCCTATAAGGACTGGGCTTCTGATTGGTTGATGGTATTTCTTTAAAGTCCTATATTTCTCTTTCAAAAGCGTTTTGGAAATATATTTTTATAGAATAATTTTTGATGTTATAGGTTTTAGCTACTGAATTGCTTTAAAAGAAATGTTTGACATTTTTTCATATATAAATTGATAGCTCCAGCCGGGTCTACGTCACTTTATCGTTACCATAAGGACTCGGTAAAGTCGTCTATAAATGTTGACTTTGAGGCCGATTTTCAGGCATTTTGAGCCTGAAATTGCAAAAATGAGAATATGACTTCTGAAACAACTTTTTGTAACCTTTTGATCTAGCCAATAAAAATTTTTGCGACAATGTCCCTTTAAACCCAGCACTCCAACACTAGCCAGGGACAGTCTTTTCTCGTTGCCATGGTTACTAAAATTGTGTTTTGATGTTTCTCATACTATGTATTTGTATTCAGAATGTATTTTTACACTTTTTTAGTCATTAATTTTACAAATTTATCCCACAAGAAAGATTTGAAAAAAGATTTAAACCTCTACCTACTGTCCGACCCGCATATTTTTTTTCATACAATGAATTCTACATACACGGAGTAGAATAGTGACGATTTCTGACACATTTGGAACCTTCGATGGTTGTGTTTCCTAAAAAGTCTATATCTGCCGTTTTGAATCAAATTGTACCAATCAAATATTTTTATTTCTCTAGAAACATATTTTTAAGATAATTTTTAAGGAAATATTGCGTTTTTTTATATCCAGAGAAATTCAGTTTCTTCGATCCAACATTTTCATCTCTTTTATGATTCATAAGCGGTGCAGCTGAAGCATTTTCGGCGCATGGTTGATGTTCTGTAAAAAAGAAGGAAGGGCAGTGGAAGGAAATTGATTATTTATTGGTTGCTGATATATGTGGCGTGGGTGCTGCCCATTTTTCATAATTGTGATCGATATGCGTATGTTTTTCTTTTCGGGATATATGTGTTATCATTCTCTTTTGTACAGGACAAAGCCGTGGAAATTGTGTATCCGAATTTTGGCGTTATGGTCATATTTTTTAAGAGCTTTCACAGAATTGCATAGTAAGTGCAGGCAAAATCTTCTTCCTTATTTTATACCCTGCCAATATATTTAGGGAATAAAATGTTAAGATTTCCATACATTGACATGGAATGAGAAAGTCAAACAGGCTTCACCAGTTCTTATGAGTAGGGTGGAAACTTGCAACATTTTCCACACTAGTTTCACCTGCAAATGTAAATTGAAATAATGAATTCCAAACCAAGAAGTTTTCTGGAGTGCAGACACAAAAAATTAGAACCAAACCCAGGGCGCTCTATGGCCTTGCCAGGCTAGTGCACCCCCTAAGCCCAAATAACTACAACTTAGAACCAAACCCTGAGCATTGTGTTGATTGACACATGTAATAATCTACTTCCATTTACACTTGGCTGGAAGGGCTTGTTTATTATTTTGTGACTGGTGCTCATTATTCTGGTTTTAGAACTATACATAGCTGTCATGCTCTAGTCACAATTGTAGTTGACTTTTTGATTGGGCAGCTGGAGTGTCTGAATTTTTTTCAATTGATTGTTTTGTTATTTATTATCACTACTTGGATGCTGAATGATAATATATTATATTTGTGTATGCATGCTTGATCAATATGCATGCTTGATCAATATGCATGCTTATTCTCTACAAAAATTTTTGTAAATAGTGTGTAGATTAGCGATAGTTTCCAATACGTTTAGGACGTTTGGCACTTTTTTCCCTCAAAATCACAAATTCACCATTTTGATTCCAATAATGAAAACAAAATAATTTTGCTACTTGCTATCATTATAAGGTAAAGTTTTGGATGCATATGGAATGCTTGGTGCTGTTTTTCCCTGAAAAGTTCTGATTTGCTATTTTGGCTCCAATAAATAAAACAAAATTGTATTTCTATGTATGTAAGGTAGCATGACAACATAATTGTCCAAAATATTATTTTTAAGATTTGGGGAGCTCTATTACCATGATGAGATGTCTATCTCTTGTATGACTCATAAATGGCACAATGAGAGTTTCTCAAATCAGTGGCTGATCCAGGGGGGGCAACAAAGGCATTTGCAACCCCCTAAATAGAAAAGCTTGGGGAAAAACTTTTCCCCTGCCCCCAAAGCTGTTGACCTCTTTTGCCCCAACCCATTTTTAGTTTAAAAGCAAGGTTTTGGTGCTTCTAAACTTAACTTCAAACAGAACCACTATACTTTAGCATAAAATTTGGTCTTGGAGAAAGCATAAAATTTGGTCTTGGAGAGCAAAAAGAAGCCTCTTGTGCCCACATCTTTCACTCTGAGACATTTTTAAAGAAATTAGTAGTATTTTTCTCATCAAATTTTGGGTTTACCTCGAGAACCTACCATCCAGTTAGATTGTGGCAAAGTGTTTCACTGTGTGACTCTTCTGTTTGGGCTTGCCCCCAAACCTACCTGCTAGATCTGCCACTGTCTAAATTATTTTTCAGCACTCCTCTGATTTTGATGTTTCGATATGGCCAAGCTATATCGATATAGGTAGAGCTGCGCTCAAAAATATCGATAATATTTGCAGATTATCCTAGAAATATAATTGAACTGGTTCAATTATGGTGTGGTATTTAAGTTTTTCCCTAGAAATGTAGGCAAAACTTTTTGAAGTTCAAATATGTACACAGTCGTGAAATTGTTTTCACAGAAAGTGGAGGGTGAGACCTAACTCCCAAATCAGGTAGCAATTGGCTCCAATCTTTTAATGCCCAAATGTGTAGTCATGCATTTTTTGAGGCAAATGTTTAGCACTTCATGTGTACTTCAGTTTCTCCGGGGCGTGTCATTTCTCTTCATAAAATAAAAAAGGCGTATTCCTCAATTTAATTTTCAATTCAGGCCAAAATGAAGTGCTGGTGAGGCCGAAAAAATATTAAAAGGTACGTTCTCCGTCTAAAATTTTAGGATTTAGGGCACTGCATGTGTCGGTAGTATGGTGATAGCAACCAAAATCCGACATAAGGGACTCGGTCCCAGGTGGTGGATACAAGGGGGTTAGGGGCTGAAGACCTAAGGTTTGCTTACCTGACTCGGGGCTTGTGTTCTCCGACAGGGTTGGCCGTCTCACGCCGTGTCCGTTGACAGTAGCTGGTTGAGCCATCGAAGTCCGCCGGAGCGACTTCGAGAAGCAAACCGCGGCCATCGATACCATCAGTGCATCGACAGTTCTGCCGCCGTGATAAGGCGGTACAGTGGTGATAAAGACGAAGATAAGGAGTGCTACGGCGGTGCAACGGTGATAAAGGCGAAGATAAGGTTCGACAAAGTGAATTGATTTTTTAATCATACCTTCTGAGATCGCCACAATCGTGCGCTCACCCTTGCACCCGCATTGCAACCTGATTAGTGACCTGATAACGCCATATGGTTGGGATGATATGCCAGGGCCTCCTCACATGGTGCTAAAGGTCACAGGTCAAGGACCTAACAGTATTTTCAATGCCATTGACTCAAGTGGTTCTGGTCAGATGTGTCATCCAGTCTGATGCATATTTTGTCATGACGTCAGAGTTAGAGGGAATGTGACACCTTGATGGAATCCTGGAATTTAGTGGAATTAGGGGTACTTTTACCTGAAAATCATAGAAGCGACCATGATTTCTCTGAAAACGCACAATAAGTTCAATATTTTGATTTTTTAAATGCTCCTCTAGGGAAAGAAAAGTATCTGCCTGTGGATGTCATGATCTGGCAAACACTACCATATTAAATACGTTTCATGGGCTTCGATTGGCTGATACTCACAGTGATGTCAGCATATGTCACACCAAAAGCTATGACAACTGTAGCCTGCTGCTAAGGGTACATGAGGGGTACATTTCAGGTAGGTTTTAGCTTTTTTTCTACGGAAATCTTGAGTTCCAAGACAAATGATACATTGAGTACGGCGTTTACCGACTTCCTTTACAACCTGGCCAGCACAGTGCCCAGCACGGCTTAGTTTTGACATGGCCTCGCTTGATATTTCCATTACTCATTGCGTTTTGAGCTGTCTAGCTGGCTTCACCTACCATACGGTTTTCACCCGCAGAATCCCGGTCTCATATCTGGCCATTTGCGACATTTTCTTCCAGTACGATTTGGTTTGCTGCTTCATCATTGACTACATTTTAGTTGTTTGGCAAATTATTCAGAAGTGGATGTAACCTTGTACCGCTCGCAGCTATATTTTCACTGAACGACCTTCCGTTTGTGTTCCCGGCATTTGCTTGAGAGCCTGATGATGTGATTGATGCGAAGCTTATTGTTTGTTTCTGTCAATGATGAGCACTCGATTATTACGCCCCGACTTCGATAACTCGATAACCTTTCCTGCGGACAGCGACTTCGATTACGATAAGTACATTGAGCAATATTCCCCGTGGAATATTGTCCGTTTGTTGTGCCGAGCAAGAATTGTTGGTTGGAATATATATATTGACTCTTATTGTTATCGTTTCATCTGGCCGTTTCATGCGAGCTATCGTTATGAGATATATCAAAGAGACAAAGTGCACCGGTGTCCCAATCCCCTCCATTCGGCACCGACGTCCACAGCATCCACTATCTCGCCTCATTATCGGCCTGCATTGTGATACGCAACTTCGTTTTGTTATCTTCGTTCAATACCGCTTCAGCGTGGAGAAACTAGCATTAAACAGTCATATCGTTGACTTAACTATATTGGAAAATATTCATAAACAATGGAAACGACATAACCAGCTCCTTCTGATGGTATATCAGATATAATGTATGTCATAGCAGGGGCATGTAGTTTTAGAAAGATTGAGGGTGCCCAAAATTCCAACCATGTTTTCACCACTATATTAAAACTGATAGTATAGAATGAAGCTTGTCTTGGAATTCCCACAGATCTATTGCACCGCCTAGACCAGTTAAAAAATCTTAAAATAAAAAGCACAAACTTGAAGAACATTTTAAGATCGCTTCGAGGTTTAACTAGAGATACCCCAAAGGTACCAATCCACAACACTGCACCATAGATGGCAGAAACTAGTATTAGACGCGCCTACTTATTTTTTTTCATACAGACCACAGGAAAAAATGACACTTTAAACAAACACACTTTAAATAAACACACTACTATCGCTTTGCATCATCCTTTTGAGCTTAGCTCAATCTTCCCGACATTTTTCGTCCTGCTGTGTACATCCTGAGTTATTTTTCGCGGACGCTCGGCCGCCACGGTCATTTTCGTTTCGTCCGGGTTTTGAAGGATCTTACTCCTTTTGAGGAGAACAAAAAACACAAAGCCAGATCGGATGAGAAGGGAGGTTGCTGGAGCACGGCAATTTCTTTACCAGATAGGGTGCTGAGGGCTCGGAGAAGCTTTACCACAGTTTTAGGATGCCCAGGGTATTGAGCAGGCATAGGCGTTGTCATCAGTCGGCGATGAAGGTGGGAGTAATTTCCTTGTCACAGCTCCCACTTTTTCTTGCCGATCGAACGAGATGTTTCCTACTCTCGACAGAACATACTTCATAATATTTAGTTTCAGTCAATACACTGAGGATAAAGGCAAACAGCATCGCCTCGATGATAACGGCACCAACCCGGTACTACGCACTCATTAACTCAGCTATCGGTGTTGCCATTCGGACAAAAGTGTGAGCGTTGGCCAGGACGGCACTACGGGAGTGCAGGCGAGTCCCCCATCCAGAAAGTCGGATCACGCGTTACTCACAATATTGCAGCGGGAGAAAGCTCACTGTAAAAAGAACCAGTACTGGAATACTATCGCTATCAGACGGTGCGGCACGAAGCTGCGGTCACAGACTTGGGAGTCTACGCAGACGGTGATACCGTCCGTTTCATGTCCGGAGTTTTCCAAAGCTGACCAAAGGGAGAACATCTCGGCGCGGTGGCGGGAGCACAGCCGTCCGAATGTGGTCTTGTGCCCAGCCAGTCGGCAGTTTTGTAATTCGAAGGCGGAGTTCTTCCGTATTCTTAGCAATCTGCTGTTT
This sequence comes from Lepas anatifera, assembly GCA_034440635.1. Taxonomy (NCBI): domain Eukaryota; kingdom Metazoa; phylum Arthropoda; class Thecostraca; family Lepadidae; genus Lepas; species Lepas anatifera. The sequence goes on from JAOTON010001952.1 coordinate 73,301, forward strand.
ATGGCCACAGTTGAGAAAAGAAATCATAGTTATCGAGCTTCGTGCCGGCTCAAGACTCGCACGTACCCCGGTACCTCGATCTTACTCCACAGCCTCACACCTGGTGGGAGAAAGAAAAGTCAGAAAGGAGAAGACTGGAGCAGTGGTGTCGAATTTGATCTGCCTCTTAATCCTATCATACGAGTTCTGAATAGCTAAGGAGTGCATTTTGGAAATGTTTTGACTTATAATTAAATTGACTAGGCCTGATCTTGTTGAAACTGGGTTCATATATTCAGTTCAGAAATGTATTCGATTAGGATAATTTTGCATATACTTTCTTTAACCTGCACAGATATTCATAAAGTGACAGATAACACGCGCACTGGATGGGGGAGGGGCTCAGAGCCCTCCCCCACCTATTTTCCGAGATGACCGGAGAACCATTCGTAGCCAAGAAAACGATATTCGGTCTCATTTGGAAGAATTCAACACCGTGTCAGTTGATGAAAGAATTTGGAAAATCGGTCGCAAGCATGTTTACTTATAGGATTTGTGTGTGTGTGTGTGTGTGTGTGTGTGTGTGTGTGTGTGTGTGTGTGTGTGTGTGTGTGTGTGTGTGTGTGTGTGTGTGTGTGTGTGTGTGTGTGTGTGTGTGTGTGTGTGTGTGTGTGTGTGTGTGCGTGCGTGCGTGCGTGCGTGCGTGCGTGCGTGCGTGCGTGCGTGCGTGCGTGCGTGCGAGCGAGAGAGAGAGAGAGAGAGAGAGAGAGACAGAGAGACAGAGAGACAGAGAGACAGAGAGACAGAGAGACAGAGAGACAGAGAGACAGAGAGAGAGAGAGAGAGAGAGAGAGAGAGAGAGAGAGAGAGAGAGAGAGAGAGAGAGAGAGAGAGAGAGAGAGAGAGAGAGAGAGAGAGAGAGAGAGAGAGAGAGAGAGAGAGAGAGAGAGAGAGAGAGAGAGAGAGAGAGAGAGAGAGAGAGAGAGAGAGAGAGAGAGAGAGAGAGAGAGAGAGAGAGAGAGAGAGAGAGAGAGAGAGAGAGAGAGAGAGAGAGAGAGAGAGAGAGAGAGAGAGAGAGAGAGAGAGAGAGAGAGAGAGAGAGAGAGAGAGAGAGAGAGAGAGAGAGAGAGAGAGAGAGAGAGAGAGAGAGAGAGAGAGAGAGAGAGAGAGAGAGAGAGAGAGAGAGAGAGAGAGAGAGAGAGAGAGAGAGAGAGAGAGAGAGAGAGAGAGAGAGAGAGAGAGAGAGAGCAGTGAGCAGTAAAGGAAAACAAACAACAAAATCAAGGAAGACATAAAACAAAAGACAAATGAACAGATCAAATCCAAAATAAACAATGAAATAAGACATCAACGCAGTTGGTATTGGCAGCACCCAACTTAAAGGGAGATAGTTACTGCTTACGATAAATAGGACCGGTTTTTAGAGAAATTGATAGCCTTACCCAGGGGTACATAATTTAAGCAGATAAGAGGTGTACCGGTAAAGTCGTCTAGAAACGTTGACTTTGAGAGTGATTTAAGGCGTTTGCAGGCCAAATTCACGAAAATGAGAAAAGGACTACTGAAATAAATTTTAATGACCTTTTGATCTAGCCATTAAAAAATTTTCGCGTTTCTCCCTTTAAGTGAACAGACGAATAAAATGGTGGTCAAAACAGAAAATACAGGCAAAAATATGGAGAGAACATAAGCATGCATTGAAATACACCTAGAAATGAAAGAAAGGCAGTGACACTTTTTTTAGCCTAGTATTAAGTATGTAGTTTATTAGTTTAAGTTAACTAAGTAAAGACTTTAAGAGGAAGTAGACTTTAATGAGAAGGTCAAAGTTAGGGGCCCACATAAGGTAGATTATATATATATATATAATAGATGACTATATATATATGTAGATATATACTATACATATGTCTATATATATACTTATATATATATGTAGACTGAATGCAAAATTTAGCACAAGCTTGTCTTCAGACCATGTTTCAAAATGAACAAAGGTAAAATAATTCTGTTGATTAATTTACAACAGCAAATACATGCTTATTTAAGACCGACAACTATTCAAGGTTCTGAATGAGTCAGAGGCCATCACTATTCTACTAAATGTATACAAATTTCAAAGTAGGAAGATAAATATATGCTCCAGTGCTGTTGTGAAAGGGCAATTCTCATTGCTAATACATTGGTAGTACCCTTTTTCCTTTGCATGGCAGAGCAGCAAATTACAAAGTTAATCAAAATTCTGACTAGACCATGAAAGCTCTGTATAGTTCTAAAGCCAGAATAATGAGCACCAGCCCCAAAATAATAAACAAACTATCCCTGCAAAGTGTGAATTAAGAGAGATTAATACATAGGTCAATCAACACAGTGCTGAGGGTTTGGTTCTAATTTTGTTATGTCAGCATTCCAGAAAAATTATTGGTTTGGAATTCCTTATTTAAATTTACATTTGCAGGTGGAAGTACTAGTATGGAACATATGGCACATTTCAACCATATTTATAAGAACTACTGAAGCCTGTGTGACTTTCACATTCTGTGTCAATGTATGGAAATCTAAACATTTTATTCCCTAAATATATTGGCAGGGTATAATATAAGAAAGAAGATTTTTACCTGCAATTACTATGCAATTCTGTGAAAGCTCTTAAAAATACGACCATAATGCCAAAATTCGGATACACAATTTCCACGGCTCTGTCCTGTACAAAAGAGAATGATAACACGTATATCCCGAAAAAAAAAACATCCGCATTTCGATCACAATTATGAAAAAAGGCAGCACCCACCGCCACATATATCAGCAACCAATAAATAATCAATTTCCTTCCGCTGCCCAGCCTTCTTTTTTACAGAACATCAAGCATGCGCCGAAAATGTTTCAGCTGCACCGCTTATGAATCGTAAAAGAGATGAAAATATTGGATCGAAGAAACTGAACTTCTCTGGATATTAAAAAAACGCAATATTTCCTTAAAAATTGTCTTGAAACTATGTTTTGAGAAAATTAAAAATATTCAATTGTTACGACTTAATTCAAAACGGCAGATATAGGCTTTTTAGGATACACAACCATCGAAGGGTCCAAATGTGTCAGAAATCGTCACTATTCTACTCCGTGTATGTAAAACTCATTGTATGAAAAAAATATGCGTCCGACCCGAACTAACCGGAAATGTGTTCGGCTGCAGGCGGACTGGCAGGTTTTTCTGCAACGCGCACGCGCAATATCGTATTTTATAGAATGCAGACGGCAGCGAGCCCGTAATATGCAGAATTGCTCCTGCGCACCACAAAAGAGTTTGTAGGTTGCCAGCAGTCCAACACACCTCTGTTCGAGTTTTGCAAAACAAACCCAGGAACCGACCGGGAGTAATGCAAATTGCCGTTGAGTCACTTTAGAACCCAACTAGAGATGAAAATCTGTCCGGCGGTACCCCGAAGGCTGTAATGGGCTCGGCTTGGTAAAGTAAGGACATTGAAGACATAAGTGTCGCCACCGAAAAAAGTGGGGGGGGCCAGCCAAACTTCAACCTGATGCTGACAAAAAACTTTCAACATCAGGACCAAAAACGCTTCGAATTTGGGCTCCTCGTAGCCTTCCGCAGCGGCTGGATATAAGAATGTCCGGTTTCCCTAATTTTTACTGAGATCAGGAAATTTTTGGCCGAAAAGTGGGGGGCCAGGTCCCTGGCCCCCTTTTTCCGACGCGTATGAGTGAAGACCCGTTTTTAGTGTTTCAAGTGTGTAGACTATGCTGCTCTGAACAGAAACATACAATGGCTGATCCAGGTTTTCTATTGTAGGGGGAAAAAGGTGCATTTAGATCAGAATCTATGAGCGCCGAGGATGGCCAGGGGTTGTGCTGTAGAGTTTATGTGTATCGGAGGGACCAAATGTGTATCGGAGGGACCATCGCCCCCAAAGCGTTGGAGGGGGACCAAACTATCTTTTGGCCCCCAAAACGCCGGAGAAATTTTTGAAAAGTGTTTACGCTAGGTCTGTAGAGTAAAAAATATTCGCTCCCCCTCGCCCCGGAGAGCGATCATGTTCTTGGAGATGTAGCTTTATACTAGGTCTGACAAGCACTGAAAGAGATGTTTACACAAGGTCTGTAGAGCAAAAAAATATTAGTTCCCACCTAGGAGAGGCAGAAATGGGTTTGCCCACCCCCTAATTCTAGATGCCGTGGCGGCGCTCATTGGCACAAGTGTTCTGTCGTTGGAGCATCTTACCCTCTAGCCCCCAGCGGAAATGAAAATGACCTTGTGGGAAATTTTCACTACAATTTTAATGTCTCCTAATTTAACCCGCGCCCCACCGGGGGTCCGGCGCCACCTTCGCCCCACCGGGGGCCATCGATGGCCCCCCCTCTAACTCCGAAAATATGGGCGTTAGCGCAAATCTGCAAAGTGCAATAGAAAGCTCGCGTGAATTCAGTAAGAAATTACTTCGCATGTTTTAGTGCTCAGGTCAATAGTTTGACCTCCAGAGGTCAAATTAGGTCAAGATCGGCTATTTTCACTCAAATATGCAATGATTAAGCAAACTGGGCATAACTCTTATGTCATTAGAGCTATTGAGGCCTGGTAAAGTACATTTGATAGCAAATTGCCAGTACTTTTTCCTCTATGTGGAACGTAAAGACCTCCCGCCAGTGGTTTGACCGCCAGAGGTCACCTCGTGACCTAATATGACCTGAGGTCATGAAAGGTCAAAAAGTGACCTTGCCGTATATCAAATGAAAGCTAGTAACAAGACAAACACGATGGTGTTTGTTTCACCGCTCTAGCTCAATTAGGTCAAAAGTTATTGTCAAAATACTGTTTTTGACCTCTGGTGACCTTGGATGACCTTGGAAAAGTCAAAGGGCAAATATGACCCCTGGGATCCGTGAAAGGGTGTCCAAAAACGTTGTTCTGAGCAGTCTGAGTATTTGCAATCATTTTTGTGGCTTTTATATCGTGAAATAGCTTTTCCCCATGCTTTTCCAATGGGAGAGGTCGCCTCGTGACCTGACCTCAGGGCAAGAAATCGAAAAATCCCGGATATACACCTTGTAGACCCTGGAGGGGTTATGAAGTGTAGGAAGTTTCAAATCGATCGACTTTGAAATGTAGCTCTTACAGAGCTCTAAAGGTGAAGTGAGGTGACCTTGGTTGACCTCGTCTGGTGACCTGACCTTGGGTGACCCGGGGTAAAAAATTTCAGGGATGATGGGAAAATGATGCAGTGAGAAGTAGAGCCCTCAACCGTGGTGCTGCGCCTCGTCGTTTTTCTGCTATCCCGGAAAACCTTAGGGGGCCATCGATGGCCCCCCGGTGGGGCGAGGGTTAACACGCGCTTTGATGGGGGTCTGAGCCACCTTCACCTTGACGAGGGGGTGGGTACCCGCCCCCTAAGATCTCGAGAACCACGGTAGATAGCGAAAAACGGTAAAGCGTTGGGTAGCCCATCTATTTCTTTATCGAAAATATTTGAACCATTTCTGGTCAGGTCACATTTAAGGTCACGAGAGGTTGAAACATGCCGTCCTAAAAGTCTGCGAAGTATGGTAGCAGGCCAGACGAGTCGCACCAGTCATCTAAAATTCTCGCACCGCCAGCCACCAAAAATTCGCACCAATCTTCCATATACCAGGGAGAAAAACGCACCCATTCCTACCCACAAGATGCAATGCTATCTCTCTTATTAGTTAGTTAGTTAGTTGAGGACTTTTCATAAGGCCCCCTCCTGTATCTTTATAACCACCTAGCCATTATTTGTTTGGTTTTCAGTGTCACCTTCTTTGCACCAGTCTCACAAATTCGCACCAGGTTGGTAAAATTCGCACACTCGCTTCTGTCCCCAAGTGCACTCGCACCAACGAGATCTCGTCAAAAATGTCATACTTTGCACACTGGCCGTCCTAGGGATAACATATAAATTAAGGTTTTCGGCCATTACATCTGAACAAGTAAAGATAGAGCAAAACTACTTTTAAACTATAGGAATCCTCGTAGGAAGCCCAATCGAATGATATATGATTTGACCTTGCTAGGTCAAATCAAGGATTTGACCTGACCTGAGGTCAGGTCAAGGTCAAATTGTGTAAAATTTATATTATTAGAACCGCAAAGACAAGGTGAGTCTAATGCAACTAGAATGAACGCTTTATCACCATCCCTCACTGATTTATTCAGTAAAAAACATTTTTCCCATGTATTTCCAACGGAGAGGTCATGCCTTGTACCTGACCTTAGGTCATCGATATCAAAAATACCGGAAAATATTTTAGAGAACTCGGTGGGCCCATTATGTGATGAGTTTCAATCGGATAAGTTCACCCTGCTCCGACTTACACTATCTTAAACTTTTTTTGAGGTCAGGTCACGACCTGTACTGGTGATCTGACCTGAGATGACCTAACCTTAAAATTTTCACAGAAGTTGTAAAAATGATGAGGGAAAATGAATGCCAAGTACGGCGGCGCTACGCGCCGCCGTTTTTCTGCTGTCTCCGAAAAACCCGAGGGGGCGGGTACCCGCCCCCCGTCAATGCGCGTGTTAACAAACTACCAGCCATTTGTTCAGCGGGAACATTTTTCAATGGATATTTATTTTCAGGCATTTTCTCAAATTTTTCAAGTTAAATCAGGGCACAACACAACAAACGTGGGAGGCATTTTCTTTCGAAGATCTAGCAACTTCACCAGAAAACGATATAATTTGTGTTAAAATGCTTAGGCAAATACCGTGGAACAAAATTTATGTACCAATGCAGTGATTTATATTCATCACGGCAGCAAAGAAGCTCCTTTGACATCACATTGAGCGCAATTTTTCGGAAAGACTATTTAATTCAGCACCATCTCGGCAGACATTTCCAAATGAAATATCCCAATCCATAATCATACATTTAATCATGATATAGGTGAGCAGAGAATCGACGGTATACAAATGCTAAACGAAATCGTAACGCCGTGCACATAATTTGTGTGGTGTCGCGTTCATTTCCACACGTATTCTTTCATGGTTTGCGCACTAACGCAGTCTCAGCCACTGAGCCGTTCGTCACGATAAATATATGACGAATACTTCACTTCTTGTTCAGATGCACCAAAAATAGGACACTGTGTACAAAGGTCACACTACTATACATAACAGGGAAGCCAACAGTTTGATTTGACTAGCATACATAACTGATAAGTTTACGGCGGCAACAAACTACGCAACACAAAATGTACAGATCACGCATAAAATTTTGCCCCTGCCCATTGTTGGGTATGCAGGAGTGCCCTTCCCTTTCCCATGTGCCCATTTACTTTACGAAGAAAAACAAAGAAGAAAAATGTATAGCAAATATTATGGGCCACACCACTCCCCGCTATTTTTAGGTTTTTAAATGTTTTTGCGCAAGGGACATCCAAATCACAAAAAACACATGTAAAAAACCAAACGTACACACAACTGTTATCACTTCTATCATATATATATAGATCAATGCACGTTCCTAAAATATATAAATAATCCTTTATCAATCACCGACTCGTACCTCTGACGCGGCGCTACAGCGGGTAAACGCCCGATTAGTATACGAACTGGGTGCAGATACAGTATTATCAATAATAGCTGGCTACCTGAGGATACTACTCAATCACTTTTACTAAATGTAGTAACGCATTCTCTTCATTTCCCGACGACTTTTCTGTTCTGCCCTTGCCTTTCGCTTCCCCTCCGCATACAACCGTTGCAGCCACTTCACCCGCATGTGTGTTCTCGTCACCGCGTACTTTCGCGCTACCTTTTCGTGAAGGTCCGGGAATTTAACCAGCACATCAGAAGTCAAACGGCGAATGAATCCTGGTTTCCTATCGATGTTGCTTGGTCCATGCATATCACAAACTAAAACCTCTAGCTCCCCTACTTGCCTAAGCCACTTTTCACTTGGTATTGTGAGACCACCCCGATTGAGACGTTGCAACCACTCCAGTTTCCCACTTTCATCTACTACAGGCACGGTCGATGATATGTATCAGAGAGAGCTGTCCACAGGTTTGCATTTTGCAACAACAAAGCCCGCCACGTAGGCCGGTGCCTGCTTACAAAGTTTTTGGTTCGCGTCCCCTGCTGACGGAGCAGCTCGTTCCGCGGCGTCGTCCTGGTCATCCTCGTCCAGCCAGTCCTGCTCCGGGTTGTCCGGTACCGGTGGAGCGGGGCACGGCTGCACCCTCTCCATCTGATCACACAGCAGCGATGTCATTCAGCACTTCAGTAATGACTGTCGGGGGGGGTGTCCAGTTGCAGGGTAGCCGCACTCAGGTATGTTGATTCTTCTTCTTCCAGCGAGACTGGGGCTCCATCAGCATGTGGTCTAGCATGAGAACACGAGTCTTCGCCTCCACCGCCGTTGGGTGGGTGCTGCCTGCTCCCAAGCACCTGACCTGAGAGAAGAAGTTTGTTACCATGTCCTGATTCACCCGAGACGTCAGAAAGTACTTGACACCGTAGATGTTCTGAAGCATGCTGTGGAGACCTCGCAGGGCTGTTAAGGACATGATGAACCCGTTCTGGAATGGTACCTGCTCTGGCATCCGACTCGGGAGTACCGAATCAGCCGCATGAACTCGAGCAGAGAAGTATACTGAGCATTGATGGTGTGCTCCAAGCCGAATGCTGACCGATGAGCCTTGCCGTCCAGGAAGCACCGAAAGTTGCAGGTGTCGAACATCTCGTCGCAGGTGATGACGAACTGAGCCTGCTTGACGAAGCGCTGACCGAATAGGTGGAGTAGACACTTTCCCACGCGCTCGCTGAGCATCTGGGCCGCTGGACGTACTCGCTGTCGCTCCTGGCCAGTCACCTGACGGAAATTTTGTGGTATAAACTTCATCTGACGATCATCAACTGATGGGCGATTGTCAAAACGAACAGTTTTATTGGATATTTTGCTATATCGAGCGAATAACTGACACTTAGCCAAATATTCACAATCTAGTCATTTATCATGATTGTTCAACTTAACAGATATTAGAAGATGAAACATGTTCAGCTCTCACACATTAATAGATTTGTTTTAAATCTATTTTCACCTATCAGGAAGGTTCATAATGTCCTTTTATTCAAAAGAGGACCACTAAAATTATTGCTATGTTCCCCGTTGCCAGTGAAAAATATATTGATATGTTCATTCGGATGAGTGACCTGAGATTCATTTGATAGCAATGCAATCCATTTTGCCTCTGCAAATACTATTGTACACAGTATATTAATAAAACGGTACAAACCAAATGGAAAGGTGCACTCTCGAGCACTGAATAATTTAAAATCCTATACAAATGATTTAAATTTCACGTCCAGCACATATAAAAAGAACGCAAGTAAAAGTTTGATGCACAAAACTGATGGCCCATACCTTTATATGCTTCAACTGAAGGGCGTGGCAAAGCAGAAGCTTGGCATTGTCCTTTGCCAAAAGCTTCTGGGGGAGGCCCTTGTCTGCTACCGGTGCCTCTTGACCCAGTAGCCTCAGACCCTGGTCCAAGATGTGGTTCCTCAGCAGCTTCAGGAAGTGAGGGACCATCCACAGATCTTAAGCCACTGGCAGCACCTGAAAAAATTCATACAAGCATTAGGAAAGGACAGGCAAAAAAATATGGAATGGAAGACTTCAATTCCCAGGACTTAAATGTGAGCACAAACTTGGCTTAGGGCCAAAATGTTTTATAAGAATGCTATCCATCACATTACTATATTTCAAGTTATTACACAAAAGTGACAGCAGAAAAAGAGGCAACAAAATCATTGTTTGCTACAAGTATGGTACTTTTGACTAGGCCTAGTCAATGTGAGTGCCCCTGGAGACAGGAACAAGTGGTGCAAATTTTATTAACCTGGTGCAAATTTGAGACTGGTGCAAGGGAGGTAACGCTGAAAACCAAACAAATAATGGAAAAATGGTTATAAAGACACAAGGAAAATTGCATCATGTGGGTAGGGACCTGTCTGCAAAGTATGGCAGCAGGCCAGACAAGCTGCACCAGCCATCTGAAATTCTTGCACCGACAGCCACCAAAAATTCACACTAACCTGTCATATTACCAGGGAAAAATGCTCTCATTCCTACCCACACAATGCAATGCTGTCTCTCTTATTAGTGAGATAGTTAAGGACTTTTTCAAGCCCCCTCCTCGGTCTTTATAACCATTCAGTCAATATTTGTTTGGTTTTCGGTGTCACCTTTCTTGCACCAGTCTCACAAATTCACACAAGGTTGATTGACTTTGCACCACTTGATCCTGTCTCCAAGTACACTCGCACCAACGAGATCTTGAAGAAAATGCCATACTTTGCACACTAGGGTAGGGATGGGTGCTTTCTCCCTGGTATACTGCAGATTGGTGTGAATTTACGTGGCTGGCTGTGCAAATTTGTGCCAAAGTTTTAGATGGCTGGTGCGACTCTTCTGACCAGCAGCCATACTTTCCACAATGGTGAATATATATAAAACATATATCATGTTTGCTACAAAGCAATGAAAAGGAGAACAGAGAAAATGGCAATTATTGATAAGCAACCTCCCCACACACCAAAATGGATATGTGCACCAGTTGGAAACAAAAGTTTCTTCTGGAAATCAAGTTTATGCCTCCAGATATATGCAGGATCTGCGCTGCCCCAAATGCCTCAAGAAACCAGCCACATTCTCCAGACAGAATATCATTGAGGACAGAAAATAGAGCTGTTGTTACCCACATCATACATCTCCAACATAGAGGAAGGATAAGACTTCTAAATTTGCCCCACCTAGCATACGGGAGAAAAAGAGATGAGCTTGCCATAGTACCTAAACATGTATAGATCAAGGCATGTTAAGGTCTAATTTGAGCTATCTGAATGCTCTGTTTAATCTTTAATTTAAAAGGTTCAAGGGCCACATAGGTTGCCAAAACCCAAAAAATGTCTTGCTTATCTTTTAAGAATGACAAATATTAAAGAACATCTATCTTTAAAAGTAAACAAACTCACAGAGTTTTTTTTTTTTTTTTTTTTTTTTTGGGGGAGACAGGTTGCCAGGAACGGTCGTCGAGGAGGAAACCAGACAGACGGCGGGCTCAGAGACGCGACGGACGCGAGGCAAGAAAACGCGGGCGACGAGCGCAACCTCGGGCGCCGCGCACGACGGGGACGGCGGGCACCACCGAGCACGGCCGACGCGAGCGGCGGGCATCACGAAGCCCGGTCGACGGACACGGCGGCGGCCGAGCGGCACACAGACGGGCGGCGCGAATTTTTAGTTCACTTACAGTTGGTACAAAAATATTTCATTCATCATCAACCTTAGCACAATATCATATTTTCTCCAGAACCTACATGTATGATCGCACACCAACATCCAACAATCTCCTTCCCTTATGCTTTCTGACTAAAAACAACGTTTTATGGCACTTGCTCAGAGTACTGTTGTAACTAACTATGGTGTCTCTATTGGTTTGCCAACTATGATAGCAAGGCGGATGGGCCGATGGGCTTTATTTTTCTGAAGTCATTCACATATACTCGGTGGTACAAAGAAAAAAAAACAGACACAAAACAGAAGATTTCTTCTGCATCAGCTCTGCAAAATACTATTTGTACTATTACCTGTGGAAGATAACATGAGAATACAAGAACAACTCTCACTAAAATCTTCGAAATCCCCTATATAACTATACTTTTGTTTCCCTTGCTTCAATACAGATTAAATATGTCTCTTTTCGTTCATATATGTCTCACTGCGTCCTCGGGTCTTCAAACGTTTTCTGCAATATCCCCAGAATGACGAAACTTTTGCGTCAGGAAGGTCACGTGACCCCCCTTTGAGTTGGCTATGCCTTCTGATTGGTCAGTTGTGATTACTTAAAAATCCTATATTTCTATTATAATATTATTTTGGGCTGTAGATATTCTGAAATAATTTTTGTTTTTATCAGTTCAAAACTTTCAAGTCACTGCTTAGGAAAAATACGAGCATTTTTTAGAGAAATTGATAGCCATAGCCGTGTGTGCGTCATATACATCGATATGAAGTGTATCGATAAAGTCGTCTATAAATGTTGACTTTGAGATCAATTTTAAGGCATTTGGAGGCTGAATTCGCAAAAATGAGAATATGACTTCTGAAACAACTTTTTGTGACCTTTTGATCTAGCCAATAAAAATTTTTTCGCGTATCTCCCTTTAAGGGGTGAGTTGCTGAGGGCACGAGGAGCCTATGGTGTGACTTTGAGCGAAATCGGGGGAGACGCCGTTTCGGGTGAATTTCACTTTTCATCTCTAGCGGGTGAACGGGTGAATGTGACGGAAAATCACTTTAGGGGTGAGTTGTTGAGGGCACGGGGAGCCTATGGTGTGAATTTGAGCAAAATCGCAGGAGACGCCATTTCGGGCGAATCCGTCGCTGAATCCGAATGCGAATCCGTCGCTGAATCCGAATGCGAATCCGTCGCTAACTTCATGGACGTCCCCCTTCCTGGATCCACCCGTGACTAGGACATCATCTGATACCCTGACCCGGACATACCCACGGAGTGAACACTGCACAGTAGCAAGGCAAAAGAGTGTCTCTCTTGTTTTGAGCCACAGGAGTCTAGCAAATTCCCTTGCGCGGAATGCTCTCGAAATATTAGCAAGACTACTTTACATAAGGCTGCCCATGGAAAGTATTCCTTCCCCAAGGTGACGTCAGACACTACTCTGACAGTGCGATGGCTCCGGTCACTAGGGCATAGGCTTTACGGAGATTACAGAGCCAGCTTTAGAGCGCCTATATTTGTACTTTATTGGAATCAAATCTTCTTAGAAAGAAACATTCTAATATTATATTTAATCTAATATTATTGTGAAATAAAATAAATCTTTCTTATACATATTTTATCCTTAAAAGACGTCTTAAATTGAACGATTTTAGCATGAGATACTATGGGCTAAGCAAGATATTATTGCCAGAATGACGTCATAGAAAATGTGGTTCCGGATGTTATTCCAAATACTAGAACATAATAAACTCAAAAATGGTGCGCTGAAGACCTTTACCGAGCAGTGTGAAAGAGCAAGGCAAGGGATAGGCACGCGCGCTGGTGTTATCCGGGGTTGTTTTGTTCAAAGGTGTGTTGGATTTGTTCAGCTACGTTATTATTCTTCGTAGTTTGTGTTTATTCTTCAAAGCCCTTAAAGATATAAAGGTCTGTTCTGTTCGGCTATCTCCTAAACTCTTATCTAATCCCCGTGTTTTACCCTGTGCAGTCGTCGTCGCCGTAAATATCGTGCGCCCGTCTTACTTGATACTTGGGTGGTCGGCTCCATCCTTTGTATGCAACGTCAACACTTTGACGGCCTTAACCAAACATACAGAAAATGTTTTTTTCTACCTAGATATATGCCTGCTCAAGGGCCAATCTGCAGAAGGTGGCAGGTTTTAATGAGATCTTGTTGCAGCAGCTTCAGAGTAGATCTATGGGTTTGGGAAATATTTTGTCCATCTATGGGGCTGGTGTGGAAGCCTTGGGGCAGAAATTGGCCCTTGGTGAGCACTGTCAATGAAGGCAGACACTGGGGCACTGAAAAGAATATAAATTGAGGAAAGAAATGTTAATTTTTGTGGCCATTTGTGCCATTATTTTTTCGCCAAAGTATAAAGTAGAAATGTATGACCCTATGGAAAGAAAGACCAGCCCCAGCAACCAAATTTTTGCCCTGGTCGGGGCAAGATTTGGGGGTTTGGGATGCTACAAAACCTTGTCTAGAAGCCTGCCATATCCTGCAGACTGGCTCAATCCTCCTATCCTTTGTAAGTCGACAGGATTTGATAAAATAGTACAAATTCTTAAAAACCTTACAAAACATTCTGCCAATTGGACAACAGTGGAAGCGTTATTGTTCAGCTGTACCCATTTCAAGGGCTTCTTACATCTTATAAATCATTTTGTGGAACTGCCTTGATATGTTCCATTGCCTTTCACAAAAAATTGTGAAGGAAAGGATGCCAGGAAAGAAATGTTTTCTTTCGTTTTTGGAATTGATGACTTGGCTTGTTTTTAACCAAGAAATTTAGCAGCCTTATGATTACCTTTTTCAGGCATTTAAATAGTCCTACCTGATTTGCCTTTCAACCGCAACATGCAACCATTGTCACACACCATATACTTCATCTTGTACCTTGTACCTTGTGGTTATCAGACTAAGGGAGGCTACTGAAAGCCTGTTGAAGTCTGGTCCCGACGAGCTCTTTACCAGGGTTATCAGGGCTTAGTCTGTGTCTGGAGTCGTGAATTTAAGGTCTGACCAGTGAGAGTCCAGCCTGGCCTTGAAGGCTCCAGTTGATGGTGCGGTGATGACGTTGGCTGGAAGACTATTCCAGTCGTTGATAACTCTGACCGCAAATGCGTTGTGTCGAACCCTTGTGGTTGCTGTGGGTTTAACGAGCTTGTGTAGGTGACCTCTAGTCCGGGAGCTACCGTCACGCTCGAAAATGTCCGGGGCAAGATCGAGGTGCGAGTGTAAGATCTGGTAGACTCGGATCATGTTGCCGCGTTTACGTCTGTAATAAAGCGAGGGCAGGTCGAAGTCTTGAAGGCGCTCACGGTACGGCTTGTCTGATTTCCTGAACCATTCGGGTAGCACGCCTCTGAACTTTTTCTATTCTTCTCTGGTCAGTCCGGTTGAAGGGACCCCAGGTCAGATTTCCGAACTCCAAGTGAGGTCTCACAAGCGTCTTGAACAGGAGTGGCAGAGATGACTTATCGATTTTCCTAAACGATCTGCGTATCACTGCAAGAGTTTGGTTCCCCTTGGAGGCAGCTGTGGCTGCATGTTTCCGGAATTTGAGCTCACTGTCGATGTATACTCCGAGATCCTTTTCGGTGTTGGAGCTTTGTAGTATTCTGGTTCTCATTGAATAGTCTAGTTGCAGGTTGGCTTGACCCACATGAAGCACGGTGCACTTATTCTCATTGAAGGGGAGCTGCCATCTGTCAGACCACTCTGTAGCTCTGTCTATGTCCTCTTGTAGCTGAGCTGCAGAGGGTCTGTGAGTGATGGGTGCGTAAATCTTGGTGTCGTCAGCGAATATTTTTGTAGCGGAGCTTATCTCGTCGGGTAAGTCATTTATGAAGACCAAAAACATCAGTGGGCTGAGCACAGAGCCCTGAGGTACGCCACTGATTAGAGGGGCCCAGCCTGACATACTGCCGTTGATGACTACTTGTTGTTGTCTACCAGTGAGAAAACTCTCAATCCAGCAAATAAGTTTCCCTGACACACCATCGCCCCTCAACTTGTTGAGAAGCCTTGCATGTGGCACCACATCAAAAGCCTTACGAAAGTCCAGGTAGATACAGTCTAAAGTGTTGCCGGCTTCTATGCAACAACTGCAATCATTGATTACTTCGAGCAGTTGGGAATCACATGATTTTCGTGGGAGAAAGCCATGTTGGTCGGGACAGAATAGATTGTGCAGTGTCAGGTGCTCAATAAGGTGGTCGCGGATGATGGCTTGATACCGTACATGTTTATTACATTATTAAATTACATCCACTCAACTCAATACAAAACTACACAAGTTGACACTCACAATCAGCTACAACTGTACATTGTTTGCCAAAAGGTGACCCACATATCCAAAGGTGATTCCATCGTAACGTGAGGTCATGTTTTGCACAAATTGGCAATTGAGACGGGGGCGAAGTAATGGGTTGGCTGACGAGGGTTGCAATCTTGGGAGTTAGGATTTGGTTAGGGAAAAACTCTACAAGCAATGGAAGTAAGGCTGATTGGTCGATAATTGCCGGGCTGCTGCCTACCACCCTTCTTGAAGATTGGAACCACTGATGCTTGTTTCCATTTCGAAGGCAGGAAGCCCATATCAATGGAACTGCGGAACAAAGTGGCAAGGGGCCCGGCAAGAGAGGAAGCCGCCTCCTTCAGAACGTGGGGGTGTAGTTGGTCAGGTCCAGGGGCACTTGTGGGCTTCAGACGGTTGAGGTGAGTCTCAACCACTTCTGGAGATATGTATATGGCTTCGAGTGGATCACCACAGAATCTATCCATAAATTGAGGAATATTGGTTCTATCTTCACGGGTAAATATTGAGCTGAAGAAGTTGTTTAGGATGGTGGCCTTAGCTTGGTCAGTGTTCTGCAGAGTGCCATTTTCATCTATTAGGTCGTCCACTCTGGATTTTGTTTTCAGCCTTGAGTGTACATGCTTCCAGAAGGGCTTTGCAGTCTGCCTGAGACAGTTTATTATTTTCTCCTCATGCTTAAACAAGAGTGTCCTGGTCAATGCTCGGAGTTGATT
Organism: Lepas anatifera; assembly: GCA_034440635.1. NCBI lineage: Eukaryota > Metazoa > Arthropoda > Thecostraca > Lepadidae > Lepas > Lepas anatifera. The sequence goes on from JAOTON010001952.1 coordinate 89,595, forward strand.
ATTTATGGAGGAGTATCTTCCGTAGAGAAGCAAACGGTCGATCTCCCCTGTTGCGTTACGGTACTTTAGCCAGGCATCGCATTTCTTCTTTTTGAGTCTCATGGCTTCAGGTGTGATATATATCCTATTTGCTTGTCTTTTCTCTTTCACTTCAGGAACACACTGTCCAACCATCTGGTCCAGAGCTTGTAGGAAGGCATCGTAGGCTCGGTCGAGATCGGGTTCAGCGAGGAAGCTCCAATCGTTGTCATCAATTTGGGTCCTCAGCTTTCCAAAATCTCCCCTGCCAAAGTTACGTCTTTTTTGTTTAGACACCGGGATAGGTGTATAGCATCTGAGCTTGAACTCTAGGATGAGGTGATCACTAGAGCCCAATCTAGGCAGAAACTTCAGGTGGGGAGACCATGTCTTCCTCATTGGTAAGGATGAGATCAAGGGTACTAGGGGGCGTACCATGACGATAGCGAGTTGGGTTATCAACATGCTGGAAAAGAAATAGGTCATTTATGAGCTCAAGAAAGCCATGGGAGATGTGAGAAGGAAATGCTGACAAGAGTGAAGTTGACCAGTCAGTTTGAGGCAGGTTGAAGTTCCCTGTTATCAATAAGTGGGAGGGTTTGGAATCCACCACTGAGTGAAGCAGGCTATGAAGTGCCATCAATGAATGGTGCTCAGATGTGGATGGGCTTCTATAAATACATCCCACAAGTAATCTATCGGATCCCTTCAATCTCAGTTGAACCCATAGGTGCTCCACTGCATCATAGCCTTGGAATTTTCTTTCTGCCACATGAAGGGAGTTTTTGGCCATAATGGCCACTCCTCGGACTCCAGACGATCCCAACCGAGCTATTGATGGGTCAAAGTTTATGAACAGCACATATTCTGGGATGGAAATTAAAGCTGGTGAGATGGTGAGAATCTGGCCTCGATTCACACTGGTTTTACCTCCCTTTGTGGTAGGATTGATGTCAAGTGAAATACAATAGTTGATTATATAAATAGAGTTTTATCCTCCCAGTCAAACCAGGACAAAACGCTGGAAAGACCCCCTTCCAGTTCGCCAAATATGACATATTATGGTGCTTTGCCAGTCTGCCGAATTTGGCAGATATTGTGGCCCTTTTTCAGTCTTAAAATGTAGCAGATAGTGGCTTAGTTTCCATGGGCGAGAGGCGATCGGGTCACTTGCCACTTGAATTTGTATGTCATTTTTTTAGTTAAACTGTTCGGTCGGGGACTAAGAATGAAATTTACCATAAATTCCACGATCGATTTTGGGTTTTGTGCGTTCGCGATATCCTGGAATCGCGGACTGAAATTCTGCAATGAACAGCACTGAATATGAGTAAGATTTGAGTAAGATTGGTAATGCTTTGTACTGGATTGAACCTAATTGGTTTACACCACAAATGAATATGAATACAAATGAAGTGTGTTTGGCTAAAAGGAACTATTATAATTTATTAGAAACTTAAGTGGTTAAGTGCGTGACGGTGGGAGGGGTGGATGGATACATGCACTAACCCCTTCAGTTGAGGCTAACCAAAAGTGACACTTCTTTGATTTTGATATTTGTCTTGATATATTAAACATATTTTATGTTTCAAACTAGCCATTGAAGACAGTGATATGTATGTATAGTTGCCAGTGCTGGAGGTACCTTTAACTCATAGCTAGGTCTTAAAGAGGTCGTTTTTTTCCTCACGATGTGTAAGTTCAAGGGAAAATGGAGTTTCGATCAAGTGGTTTCTGAGCATGCTCTAGCACATGGCTATTTGAGTTCAATTCCCATTATGAAAGGGCCACATTCTCTTAAATTGATGCAATGTTCTGGTTATCCGGTTATCACTATGAGCATAAATACTGGATGGAAAGCCACAAAATGCAACTGCTGAAGGTTGATACAGGTCTGGGGAAGGGGATTCTGTGGATACAGACTTGAAACAAAGGCATCATGCAAGTGGTAGAGGAAGGCGTCGTTTTTTTTGCATAGCATTGGGTGAATCTTCAATTATTGTGAAACACCTGCTGAGGATGGTCGCCGTGGTTGGTCTTTTATTCTGGTGTCTTGCCTGCAGTTTTCCAGAGACGAATATGATGACTATAGCGTGTGGTAAATCAGACGGAATGCATGGCAGTCACACATGATATGCAGCAGCATGATGACGTTATGATCGTGGTGCTTGCACACCAGTCGACAACGAAATGCAGTTTCATACTCGGCATTCGTGTATTTCTAATGCTTAATCGTTTCCTTCAGGATTTTGTAAGCTTGCACTATGAGTGAGGCAGCGTTGAGGCAATGTTACAATCGAGGCTGTGGAGACAAGTATAAGCCTGCCGAAAACAAGCAAGGTGAGTTGCCTACGTGTGCAATTGCTGGTCTTCTGTTATTGTTTACTGTATTCCAGCTAAATATTATGCTTCTCTTTGGTGCTGAGCATAATAAAAGTTTATGTGACGTGGAAGTTCGACTTATGAATTTGATACAGCCACTGTGTTTAATGAAAAAATGTAATCTAATCCAGCGTTACCAAATCCAATCTATCAAATAGTACCTCCATAAGTATCAAATAAGACCCAATGATGTTTGAGCCTTTGTTAAATCAACGGCGTCACTTTCCAATAAGCTTGTAAACTAGTGAACTATTTTACGTGTCCACGGCCTGTTAAAAGCTGCCTTTCAAATAACAAGGTGGCTTGATCTATTTTTTACCGTAAATAATTAATGGAACGTAGTTATAACGCAGGATTGAAAAAACGGTCTAGGCTCATATTGTATTATGCAAAACAGGTAACACGGATATAATATTGTTGCATATCTGCAATGTTGCATATATTTTGGGATGCTTTGAAAACTATGATATTTGCCGTTGTTTTTTTTCAATGCTGTTTTTGGATAACGTTAAATTTGCAGCAGATGTCTAGGATTTTTTAAATACATCTCAATACATCCCTGACGAAGCTGTGATAATTAACAGAAATTGAAAGCTCCTCATGGACTTCCATAACCGGAATTTTTCTGACTCGCCAGACTCCTGTACATACCACCCAGGCACCCCATTCTTCCACGATGCCTACAAGGGATGGTCGTGCTGTAAGAAGAAGACGGTCGATTTCACTGAGTTTCTCAACACCAAGGTGCGCCCATCGTTACCTGCTCAGTACCTATCTTTTCTATTAAGAAAGAGACGGGTGCAAGAATGACGTTCCGAAAATGAACGGCTTTCCAAGGCGTAAGAGTCGCGCGTTGTCTAATCAATTTAGCAAAGGATTTTTGTTTTGCCCTTGTTATGGTATATGCTTGGTGCAAGTATCCGTCTCTAAGTTATTCGAACTTACATTAAGCTTTGCTAAGACTTGGGTGCTTACATTCCCATGCTGTTGGAGGGGATTGGGAATGGCTCCTCTAGCGTCCGCTGACACCTCTGCTCCTGCGCAGGGGTGCACGCGCGGCTTTCACAGTGACGTGAAGCCGCCGGAGCCGGAGAAGCCGGCCAAGAGGGCTTCACCAGGTGCGGATGAGCAGATCTTCTCACCACAGACGCCCAACCGCAAACTGGAGGCTCCGGCGCCGCGGCCAGACTTTGAGACGCCCATGGTGCGTACGGACAGGGAGGTCTCGACGATATCGATCTCTGCAGAGCGTTACAAAAGAAGTGAAGTGAGATGCTGAATACTATGAGGTGTACTGATTTTATCTGCTCTTAACAGTGTCGGGATGAGGGTGTGGTATGATGTGAGTGGCTGCAGGTCCTATTTGGATCTATGTTGTCTCATCAGTGGTGTGGAAGCTGCGGTAGCGGGTTTTCAGAGGTGTTACGGCGCGCCAGCTGACGTGTTGCAGTGTTTGCCAGGTCGCTCTTTCCTGCGCGGTGTCGGCCTCGCTGAAACAGGCGCTGCAGAAACAGGCGCCCACTAGCTCTCCGGCCGCCGACGCCAGCCAGAGCGGAGGTCCAGCCGAGGTCGCACCAGGCACCCCGTGCCAGCGCGGCGGCTGCGGGCAGGTGAGCCGGCTGAGTCCCACCCGGCTATTGCAGGCGTCTTCGCGGGTGCCGATAACCACAGAGGCAAAGTTTCGTCAAAATCGCGGACGTGATGGTGTAACTTTGGCCGTTCGGCGCGGCGATTTGCTGCGAAACTGCTGCACTTCTTTGTCGTCCACTCTTCCGCGCTCGCTGACGGGGCTGTGTGACGCAGGTATACGGCAGCTGCTCCCTCGAGTGCGTGCACCACCCGGGCGGACCCATCTTCCACGAGGGCATGAAGTACTGGTCCTGCTGTCAGCGCAAGACCTCCGACTTCACCGCCTTCCTCAGCCAGGTCGGCTGCTCGACGGGGAGATCACCTCTGGGTCAAGAAAAGGTCAGCACCGGACACTACCGCTCTGGGTCTGTCTGTATTGATTTTTCATGACTGCGGTGATTCGCATGGCTTCTCGATGTTGTGTGGAGATTCAAAAGGCTGGGGAAAGTGGGCTGGACTGATAGTCGCTCATCTTCTAATTTGGGAAGGGAGCTAAGCAGCCCGTGAGTTTTAAATGGTATTTGCACCTCGCAGTGACCCAAAATAGGTTTTGCGCTAGGGTGTCGAGTGGAAAATTCAGCTCGGAATGTATGGCGAGTGAGTGAAAAATTCCCCTCAAAATGTATGGCGGAGTAAAAAAATTCCCAATTTGGGTACTCGGGTGGTAAACTCTCAGAGCCTTGTTTGAAGTGAGGGATGGATATTTCCTTTAATTTTCTCAAAGTAAATATTTTTAAATCGTCCCCAAGCAGCATTGTTTGACCATTACCATGTGAAAAATATGGGTTAAGCAGGCAAATCTTTACCAACTGAAGCCCCCCTGATGCAGTCTCCAATTTTCTTTAAGGAATTTGTGAATTTCCACAAATAAAAAACATTTTGGGGGGCCTCTTAGACCAACCTTTGGGGGAAAGAACTCTGGGAGCCAAGAAGACTAAAATTTGTGGGATGAAGATCAACTCTTGGGGGGCTTCCCTAGACCAACTCTTGTGCCCCTCCTCTCCTCTCCCACACGACCAGCTCTAAAGGGCCCCTGAGACGAATTATCGGGGCCCCCTTAGACCAACTCTGCAGAGGGGGCCTCCGAGACCGGCAGGTGGTGAAAAATGAAAAGGGATTTTTTTCATGCAATACCTAGTGCCAAAATTAATTATCTAACCATACACTGTATAGTTTTTCTGTCCGGGACAACGCCCCTCCTATACCTATACCTATAGTTATCGGAATTTTGGAGGCCACTCCTGACCTCAATCACTGCACCTCGCATACACCTATGCTAGGGCCCAGTAGAGCCTTGGTGTACACTTAACTAACCCAGACGAAACTACAAACTTTCTATCATGGCAGTAAACTCTTCCAGACTCTTGCTAAAGGTTTATTTTCTTTACCTGTCAATCCCCCTGCTCCTCTTCACATATCTACTCACCTTCATATGAATATTCTGCTTTCTATCAATCTAATCGAAGCTACAGCCTTCTTTGTGTTGTTTATTCCTTTCGTCTACAATCAGCCAGGTGCGGCGGGTTGCGACAGCATCAGAGCGACTTCTACTTTAAATTTCTGATCGCTTGCCGCTTGCCGGTCGCATGAGCTACATAATTTGCATTTCAAAAATTGCTCCTAAATTAATTTTCTAAATCCTTATAGACTAGAAAATTATATAACTAAAAGCACACCAAGAGGAAGACTAGCAATGTTTTGTCAATAACGAATAAGAAACCGGCCTTTCAAAAAGCCTAAAGATGCTGCTTTTATTTACTAGATGTAAAGACGGCGATTTGGTAAGTCCACGCCGTAGATCAGCCATACAAAAAAGCGCCGATGTTTGAAGGGTAACTGGATGCATTCTTGTTGCCCAAAAAATAATTTAATGAAAATGTAGAGTTTCAATGTATTCAAGTACCGGACACTTTCAGTTCAACTTAAATATCAGCGTATTTATGCCTAGGGTGTCGTAGGGTGTCGTGAGTGGATTTGGGTGTCACAGGGCGTGGACGCAGCAATGAAGGGCTGATATGGATAAAAATTATTTTCTTCGCAAGAAATGATCAATTTTTTACCATACAATGTCAAAAAATATGTTGCTTAGCATACAAATTTCAAGATAATTACTTTTAACAACAAGATTACCAAAAATGTTTTTTTCACAATTCTCGGTACCAGAAATACAAAAACAACTTTTCAAGGACGTAAGCCTAGAAATCATGTGCAGAGATAAACTGTTTTCCAGAAAGGTATCTTTCAAAGCTGTCAGCTAATTTTTTTGGCAACACAAGGCTAGGGTGTCTAATTTTCCACTCACCAATTTTTTGAGTGGTGGAATTTAGTGGCGGTGTTCACCCATTGGAACTTTCTCCGGTGGGGCAGGGGGCACTGAGCGTCTTGCCCGCGCCAGAATTTCGGTTCAGTTGTTCCACTGAAATCGGTGGAGATAAGGATGCCAGGTATAATTGGCCAGAAAAATAGAAATCGCCAGATTTTCTTTCAGAATAGCGAAAGAAGCCCATAAGAGCCGAGTTAATTTGGCGATCTTCTAGTCGATTCTGCTACTCTCTTTTTCAGTGGACGTTGGTAGAGGAGGCAATGGAACTGGCCTTTGTAGTAAGCATTGTTGAGTAAAATTCAATAGTAGTAAGTATTGTTGGAAGTGAGTGGGAAATTCAGCAAAAAAATATAAAGTGAGCGGAAAATTCTGCTTGAATGGGTGTCGTTCTGCACCCAGCACCTCAGGTTTTGGCACACTGGCACCTCGCCAACTTTAAATTCCTGTGACATTTGACTGCGATGATAAGTGTCATCGTTTTCGCGTGGACTTAAGCAAGATCTCCCGTGTTCACCGCTGAGGCAGGTCACCAGATAGTGTAAGAGCCCCCCCATCTGCGAGATTACGCGGGCCTGACCCCCCTCCCCGGATGATGGGGGAGGCACAACAACAAGGCAGATAATGTCTGAATGCAGTTACCGTTGCTAGTGTTAGTTCCTGAGATAAAGAAACCGATTGCATAACCGCAGTCGCTTTTATTTTACCCGTAGTTACGTGCAGTATGTTAACCGATCAAATGTAAGCCTATGCAAATCTTAGCAGTAAAGATTGTGAAACTAGACCCCAGTATCTACCCGTGAACCTGGCTCCATGTGCTCCCCTGTGTGTGCCGCCCTGGGTGAATGTCTCGTCCGGCGGCGCTGGCAGGAGGGTGACTCGCGGCGTACCTCGTGCCGCTACGACTGGCACCAGACCGGCTCCCACGTCACGGTGGCCGTCTACGCCAAGCTGTGCCGGCCCGACCAGTGCCGCGTGCAGGCCAGCGCCGTCCGGCTGCGGCCGCACCTGGTGTTCGGAGACCAGCAGCTGTTCGAGGTTGACTTGGAACTGGCTGGGGTGAGTGGGATGGGGAGGAGAGGAGCAGGGGTTGGACCCTGGTCTTCTACGGCATGAGATGGACGCTAGGCAATTATATTATTTCGTTTTATCACAGGAAATGTACTATTTGCATTGTGAACATTGTACTAGTACGTTTTTTAGGGTTTCGTTGATGCCATCGTCCCAATCTGTACCGTTTAGACTAGACTCTATTGTTGATATTGTTGCGCTCGACATGTGAAGAAGGCTGTTGCTGTGGTTGGTACGGCCTGTCGTGATCAGTGTTTTTGTCTCGTTCGCACTATTCCAGCACACTAAATAATAGTTTCAGCCATTGGAAGGTATGCAGTTCGAAGAACACAGCATGGTGTATACCAGTATGCGTCAGTTATGACTGTGCTGCTTTGGACCGCCGAGGAAAATCAATAAAGAATGACTTGGCTTTGTAACTCTTCTGCGCCAATGCGTAGACAGACGAACGGTCGCAGTGTCCCAAAACTGGCTTTGCGCTATGGTGCTGCGTGTAAAATTCATATCGGAAAATAATAGTCAGCGAGTGGAAAATGCAAAAGTTACATTACTGCGACAGTCAATCTAAAACGTTCATTAAAACCCGTAGTTAACTTTAGGAAGAACCTCAAAATTTCCCTATTACCATATTTTTAATGAGTTCAAATATACCAGGGTTATGGAATTCTACAAAAAAATACTTGAAAAGCGAGTGGAAAATTTAGTAAAAATAACGTGCTAGGATTTGGAACTCTGAGCGAAATGAGCCCACGTCAGCTCGCCGTCGCTCTCTCCCGTGTGTGACGTGGCGCTCCCCATTCCTCGGCAGCTGGTCGATCCGGCAGCCAGCAGGGTCTCGCTGATGGGCACCAAGGTGGAGATTGTGCTGAAGAAGGCCGAGCCACGCACGTGGAGCCAGCTGAGCCTGCCGCGCGCCGCCCCCGCCCCCGCCCCGGACTCCACCCCTGCCGGAGCCGGCGACCAGCTCAATGGCGCCGCCGAGGCCGTCACCCAGCGCGTGGAAGCAGTGGACCTGAGTGATCTCTAGCCGGACGGGTGGTAGGTAGGCAGTGTGCACGCGGTGGGACCGTCCCTGGGTTCAAGCGTGCCGGCGACTGGCGCCGAGACTGGCGTTGGAACTGGTGGGTCTGAGCGAAGCTTGTGAAGTATTGGAGCGCGATCACATGCATGAATGACGGAAGAAGACGGGGATGTCGGCCACGATGGACCAAAACAGTGATAGGAGAGCCGGTAAGGCTCTATAAAGTGATCCTGCGGCCGTTTGCGCAGGCTCGAAGTGATGAAACCAAATCTGGTTTTCTGAACTGGACGCCTGGGCGTAGGAACGACATGACTATTTTGGCGAGGGCATTGGCCTTTCTAGGTGGATTTTAACATGCCATGCCATAGGGTGGCTGGTTTAAGCATGCTTTTGGGGGTCATAGCTCTCCCGGGCTGTTGCCCCTACGCCTGCGAATAGTTAATTACAATAGTAAAGCGAGACTAGATTTTATGGTGGCTGTCTGCTGTCATCTCGCCCTCGGTCCAGTTCCTTTTTTATTAACCATCCCCTATACCTATTTTAAAACAATGCGTTTCTGGTTGAATTTGTGTTCATCGAACCACCCTTTAGTGTTTGCCGTTGTTTTCTTGGTGTTAGTGAACCCGCGACATGTCCGGTGTATTCTCCCAGGTTTTTCCGATGGCACGGTGGTGCCACTAGCCGAATCTGGTCACCCGGAGATGGCAACGGTCCGATCAAAGGCGAGGAAGCCTCGTATCCGACCTGGTGATCGCCTGTACATGCGTTAAATTTTCGAATACATTTCGAACTTATTTGATAGCAGATACTACCTGCTCAACATCTGACGAGTCGATGCTCTGTTCGACAAAACGGAGGTGCAGTTAGGTAGACAAGGGCGCTGCAAGCGTATGCTTTGCAAGGCACGGGTGTGGATAAGCTGATCAAACCTTGCATATCTGCAAACCTAGCGTTGGTCGACCCCATTGTGTGTTATACTCTCCCTGCATGTCTTTTGTGGTTTTCTGTGGTAGTGATGCGATACTGCATAGTACTTGATAATTTGCTGTGATAAGTATCGGCATTTTCGAATTCGGCAGTCTCTCGAACAGATGCGCGCGACCGAGTGCTTTCGGAACCAGAGATGCGACGCAAAACGGATCGGTGACCGGTTTGGCACTACCCTAAATTGACACCATCAGTCAGCACCTCGTCTGTAGGACTGCTGCGCTTTCTCAGTGTGACCCTGTACCTATTGTGTGTGTATTGAGATATCCCGCGTGCGAAAACTCGGGCGATGCCAAAGCTAGCTGGCACACCTTGATATGAATGCGTCATCCATTTGTACTGCCCATGAATTATGTTCGTGTCCAATAAAAGACCATAATTGTTTCACTGTCTTTAATTGCAGGCAACCCGATCAATTTTTTGTTTCCATTTCTGTCATTGCTCTTCAGGAATTTAATTTCATGTCACAATCCGAGTTAATGTTCACAGTACATACATCACAGCGCCCAAAACCACGAGGACACTTCGAAATATAAGTGCGTATCATTAATCTTATAAAACATTTTTGATAGGGCCTTTCGTTCGTGAAAACTTCCAATGTGCTATATGCAGGGCGCTATGTCCTCTCCAGGCGATGGCGCTGTGTGTGTTCCCCAGGCGACGGTATGTGTGATCTCCAGGCGGTGGATTGGTGTGCTCCTCAGGCAGTGACGTGTGTTCCCCAGGCGGTGGCGTGGTGTGCTCCTCAGACAGTGACTTGGGAGGTCTTCAGGTGGTGCCGTGGTGTGCTCCTCAGACGGTGGCGTGGTGTGCTCCCCAGACGGTGGTGTGCTCCTCAGACGGTGGCGTGGTGTGCTCCCCAGGCGGTGCCGTGGTGTGCTCTCCAGGCGGTGGCGCTGTGTGCTCCCCAGACGGTGCCGTGGTGTGCTCCCCAGGCGGTGTCATGGTTTGCTCTCCAGGCGGTGGTGCGGTGTGCTCCCTAGGCTGTGACGTGGTGTGCTCCCCAGACGGTGGCGTTGTGTGCTCCCCAGGCGGTGCCGTGGTGTACTCCCCAGACGGTGCCGTGGTGTGTTCAGACAGTGGCTTGGGGAGGTCTCCAGGCGGTGCCGTGGTGGGCTCCCTAGACGGTGGCGTGGTGTGCTCCATAGGCTGTGGCGTGGTGTGCTCCCCAGGTGGTGGCGCGGTGTGCTCCCTAAGCTGTGGCGTGATGTGCTCCCCAGGCGGTGGCGTTATGTGCTCCCCAGGCGGTGTGGTGTGCTCTCCAGGCGATGGCGTGGTGTGCTCTGCAGGCACCGCCTGTAGAGCACACCACGCCATCGCCTGGAGAGCACACCAGGCACCGCCTGGGATCACCCCACGCCACAGCCCAGGAGCACACCGCGCCACCGCCTGGGGAGCAAAACACGCCACAGCCTGGTGTGCTCCCCAGACGGCGGCGTGGTGTGCTCCCCAGGCGGTGCCGTGGTGTGCTCTCCAGGAGATGGCGTGGTGTGCTCTACAGGCGATGGCGTGGTGTGCTCACCAGGCGGTGGCGTGGTGTGCTCCCCAGGCGGTGCCGTGGTGTGCTCTACAGGCGATGGCGTGGTGTGCTCCCCAGACGGTGGCGTGGTGTGCTCCCCAGACGGTGGCGTGGTGTGCTCCCCAGACGGTGTCGTGGTGTGCTCCTCAGGCGGTGGCTTGGGGGTCCCCAGGCGGTGGCGTGGTGTGCTCCTCAGACGGTGGCGTGGTGTGCTCCCCAGGCGGTGGCGTGGTGTGCTCCTCAGACGGTGGCGTGGTGTGCTCCCCAGGCGGTGGCGTGGTGTGCTCCTCAGACGGTGGCGTGGTGTGCTCCCTAGGCGGCTGCGGCACGTAATCGACGCACTTTCGCCACAGGGAAATGTTGTTTGTCTGGTCCATTTATCAGCCTATGAATACGGCCATTCCAATGTTGCGGGTTTCACCCAAAACGGTTGACGTCGCGTTACAATTAACTCAGTGTGAACATGGGGGACTTAAACCTGAACTTCTGCCTCATCAAGCGGGCAATGAGCCGTCGGCAAGGCATATTTTAGCCTTCCATGGGAATCAGTGGAGAAAACTTCCTAGGCTAGCAGCTACCTTTGAATCTGCTCCCGTTCTAGAAGTCGAATATTCATCGTGGAGACAGGAGCAATGATATTGTTTGTATCCCAGTCGGTATCTCCTCGCGATGATTCTAGCACGCATCACTTCGAAACCGGCAAGCGGCTCAAACGCTCATTTAGTAGTTGGCAATGTTTATTTATAAGTAAAGTCGTGAAAAAGAAGGTGTAAAAGCACCAAGATCAACAATTCAGCGGGGTTGCCGGCCGGGGGCGGTGGCCCGTCGGCCGGCCACCGGGGGAAGACGGAGGAGCGACATTGGTGGCGCCAAACCGACTCATCAGTTCACTCGTCAACAATGCAGAGTCCAGGGGACAAACGTTCCCAGTCTGCAATCTGGTTGTTCAACTCCGCAGCTATTCGCATCAGCGGGTCGGAAAGTAGCCATCCTCTGCCGGTTTGGCGCCACTGTAAGGCACGACGGGGGCAGACAGGGGAGGGGTAAGAGCAAACCAGCCCACGGTTGGCACATGAACGGAAGCGGCCTGCGCCCGATCGGCGCCACACAGGTACACACTACCAACGGAGGCGGCCCCCAGCGGCGCCGCCCATTATGACAAAATATGAACTCTGCAATATATATATAAACGGTTTATATATATCTGTAAGGCCACTATCTGGCGCGAGCGGGCGGCCGGGACAGTCCAGGTGTCCGCTGAGCAGCGGACTGACTAGTAGCGACTGTCCCACGCCGCACCCACAACCCGCCGGCGCCTCACCGTACTCTCACTCGCCCTCCACTCGCACTCCACTCATCTATTCATTCATACACAATCCCATTCGCGTCTGACCTGGGCCCGTCCACACTCGCGCCCTTCCGCTCGCTCGCAAACTAAACCTTCACACGACTCCACCGACGGCCTGCCTACCAAACACCGAACGGCGCGCCGCGGCCCCGGCTCAGATCTCTAGCGCAATACAATAAATACGGGGAGGGGGCGATTGCAGCGACCCCGACGCCGGCGACGTCACACGTAAACCGGGTCGTCCACCATGCTCTTCTGCGGCTGCGACGGCCCGTAGCCGTCGAAAAACCGCCGGAACGTGAACTCGAAGAAGCCCGGGTGTTCGGCGTCGTCCTGCGGGTTGGTGGCGGTGCCGTACTCCTGGTCAGAACCAGAGTCGCTGTCTCGCACTCGCTCATCGTCCACCGGGTCAAAGTTGCTAGTGTCCGTCGGAAAGCGGATTTTGGGCACGTACGGTGCGCGCGTGCGACGCACGCCCTTCTCGAAGTCGCAGCTGGCGAAGAAAGGGTGCGCCTTGACCTCGACGGCGCCGTTCTTGCCGAGCCGACGGTCGGCCGAGGTCAGCAGTCGCAGGATCAGCTCGCGGGCCTCCGGAGACATCCGCGCCGCCTTCGGAATCTTCAGCGTCGTCTCAAAGTTGATCACCTGTCGCATTGCGCGCGCGGTCAGCCTTTTTTACTCAGGCTTCAGGATACGTTCAAGATACGGATACGTTATTCAGAAACTCACGATTACAGCGATAAGGACCCGCTGCATTTACTCGTCATGATTGCGGGACGTAAGGTTATGAACGGAATTGAGAATTATCAAACATTCTGGTGCTGAAAAATATCCTCAAACAACGGATCATTTCAATGGCAGCGCGTCTGAAGGTCAAGAGCTGGCCACTGACGCCGCGACCGACCTTGTACTGCGTGTCGGCCGGCATAGTGGCCAAGAAGGGCGGCTGCCCCACCAGCATCTCGTACAATATGACCCCTACGCTCCACCAGTCGCACAGCTGCGTGTAGCCAGTCCGCATCAGCACCTGCCGTATAAAGGAATGCATGTCAACGATGAACGAGAGGACGGCGGAGCTCACCCTAGAACAGGGGAGCCTGTCCATACATGGTCTGTTCTGTGTGATATAACGAACACTTCACAAAACGTTTTTAAGCTAGAGTTTACGTTGTTTCAAATTCAAGTGATATAGTGAATGTAATGTATCAAAAGCTTGGAACCAAATCGAAAAACTGCGTAACGAGAGAGGACCTAAAAAACTACACTCTGACATATTTTCATCGTGCAACTAAAATACGCAATAGTCACGCCAATTTATTTCAAGCAAAGCACGGCTCCGGCCGCAATAACGCTCAGGCCAAAAAGAACAGAACGGATCAAGCTAAGGATTTGCCCACAAGCCGGAAATCTAAAACCTAACAATGCAACTGCCGCTGCTTGCACCCAGCGATCCGGCCTGGCGCACGTCAGTCGCACCGCAGCACCGCCCGCAGCCGCGTACCTCCGGGGCGATGTAGTTGGGCGTGCCGACCAGCGAGTGGGCCTCGCAGCGCTGGTGTTCGCGGCGGCGGCGGCGCTCCAGCGGCTTGTTGCCGGCGTGCAGCCGGTTACTGCAGCGACACTCGTTGTTCCAGTCCTCGGCCAGGTCCATACTGTCCTGCCGCGTGTGTGCGTTCGCTGCGGCGGGGGGGGGAGAGGGTTAAGCATAGCGTGACAGATGCGATCTGTCTGACGGAAGACGGGGATATGGTTATGGCGCATCAAGTTACGTTTGCTCTAGCCGAGGTAATCATTTTTATTGTTCTGCAGGCAAGAGCTTAAGAAACTACAACAAGCATTTAACAGTGAATATAATGAGATACTTATTGCAAAAAATTAGTGCTTTGGCTTAGATCAAGCTCCCGCTGCTGCATTTTTCCTACATCAGCCGATCTGGTATCCGATCTGAGGACACTATAACCCAAGATTACGTTACTTACAAGGTTGATCCACGAGGAATACTTTGTCGCCAACGTGACGTCACACAATTTGGCACCAATATGGTAGCAGTAGCTGATGCATAAGCAGCGCGTTTAGTTCAACAATCGAAAACAACAAACAAAACTAAACTGACGGTGGTTTAGACACTCGCGGCTGGGGAGGGATTGATTATTTTTAATATGTATTCTTTTCTCAAGCCGGGACGAGCTAGAACGTGGACGGTCTGCAAAATAAGTTTTTCTGCCGATGTTTCGTCGAACGTGAAGTGCTCGCTTAGACCGATTGAACTTGCGTTAATTTTTTACAAACCAAACGGTCCCTGATGATGCGAGAACATTTAGAATGACTATTTAAAATGAAGAATAAATATTTCTACGGCCACCACATGCTAATATTTGTATATTTCCGTCGAGTGCATTACTATTTTTCAACACCAGTTGGATCTTATAACTCGGGCTGCTTTGCTTCTTTCCATAACTTTGGCTATGCCTTGTTGTTGTGGCTGGGTGCCATGGTACCAATATGGTATCAAGGTATCGAAAAGTATCCTTTGCCATGGGAGAGGGAGCCCTCTAACCCGCGCCCCACCGGGGATCCGGCACCAGTTTCGCCCCAGCAGGGGGCATCGATGCCCCTCTAAATCCGAAAATATGGAGGTTACCATTGCAAATCTGCAAAGTGCATTAGAAAGCTGATGTGAATTCAGTAAGAAATCACTTCGTGTGTTTAAGCGCTCAGGTCAATGGTTTGTCCTCCAGAGGTCAAGTTAGGTCAAGATAGGCTATTTTCACTCATGCTTTTTTGGGAACAGCTTTTTCCCATGCTTTTTCAATGGGAGAGGTCGCCTTATGACTTGACCTCAGGTCACAAAATCGAAAAATCACGGATAAACAGCTTGCAGGCCCTAGAGGGTTCATGAAGTGTAGGAAGTTTCAAATCGATCGACTCTGAAATGTAGTTCTTATAGAGCTCAAAAGTTGAAGTGGGTTGATCTTGGTTGACCTCGCCTGGTGACCTGACCTTGGGCAACCCGGTGTAAAAAATTTCAGGGTTGGTGGGAAAACGATGGTATGAGAGGTAGAGCCCTCAACCACGGTGCTGCGCCTCGTTGTTTTTCTGTTATCAAAAAGCTTAGGGGGGGCATCGATGGACCCGGTGGGGCGAGGGTTAAGCGGCTTTGCAGAGCCAACTTTGAATGCCCTTATTTTTAAGAAAAAAACTGACAATATCGCCTTTAAATGGTCAATTTCGAAAAGAAATTTGATGTAGAATTGTGGAAAAAACAATGTATTCCCTGCGACTCATATTGCTTTTGTGAGAGCCGGCTGAAATCGACGAATTCTAACATGAGACCTATTGGGTGAAGGAAAGCTTTGTCGCCAGCGTGACGTCACAGTAAAGGCGGCTCCTGATTCGTGGCTGAGGGCTGACTATAACCTACCTGAGTAGTATTTGGAGTTGTGCGTCCACCGAAAACCGGTACAGAGGCCAAAGTCGGTCAGTTTGATGTGTCCCTCCCGGTCGATCAGTATGTTATCTGGCTTGATGTCCCGGTGAATGAAGCCCATCTTATGCACGTACTCCAGGGCGCATGTCAACTCCGCTATATAGAACCTGCGACAACACACACGGAGGTCAACAGGTTACTACTACTGTCAGAGGTGTCCCAAGCCTCCGCCCTGACCACGGAACTACCTTTACAAAACCGAGATCCTCAGATTGACCACAGCAGAAGCTACGGCACTACACCATAGTCTCGTCTTTGCATGTACACCATGTCGGTAAATTGCGAGAAAACAAGGAAGTGCTAGGCATCTGATATACACAATACACAGCAAGTGGCGCTTGACGGGGTGTAAATAAGCCAACGACTTACCCCGGGCTTTGACATAAAGATTGGGCGAGTGGTCCCTGATGCCCATCCTCAACTCAGACACATTTGACGGACAAGGTAGGAGAAAGAACCGGCTAACGCTTCACACTAGATCATATCCTTTTTTTGGAGTTATTGACTTTTTAGAATTAAGAGGAGAAGCGTCCCTGAATAATCCACAGGTAACTTGCTCGGGAGGTGGTTCAGATTCCTCCTAGCAACAACTGCGGGTACATCCAGCGGGACAGACCTGGCCAGCGGCTCCTCGAAGATGCCGAACTTGATGAGGAGCGACATCAGGTCTCCGCCGGGAATGTAGTCCATCACAAAGTACAGGCTGTCCTTGTCCTGGGGAGCGCGACACAGCGATAGGGCTTTACACAATATACACAACACGGGAAACACAAAAAATGCACCAATGCCCGGCGAGCAACGCGTTTTGACACGACATAGAAGCTTGGTACTTGTGAGAGGCTACTGTAGCACTAACATGATTTTAACCACAGCATCGCCTAAAAATATGCAAGTTGACCTAAGCTGTCTATGTGCCCTAAAACCTAGCATATTGAAACATAAGTAGCCATGAATCATTCAAATATGGTCTATTTTGTAATTTATGTCAGGCAGTGTCAAAAGTATAGATAAATCAGAAAAACAGCAGACTCATAGAAGCGACCTCTCCCGAGCCGGACGCCGTCTTACCTGGAACGAGTAGTAGAGTCGGACGACCCACTCGTTTTCGGCCTCCGCCAGGATGTCCCGCTCGGCCTTCACATGCGCCACCTGGTTCCGCTTGAGCACGTCATTTTTCCGCAGCGTCTTCATGGCGTACAGGTGGTTGGTGTCGATCTTTCTCACGAGCGTGACCTCGCCGAACGCGCCCACCCCGATCACCTTCACCTTCTTGAACATGCGCTTGTTCATCTTGGCGCGCTTCAGCCGGATGAAGTTGGACTCCTTCTGGTAGAGCATGCGCCGGATCTGGTTGCGCGTCTGGTCGTTCATGTTGCTCTTGGACATCTCCGACTCGAGCTGGCGCCGCCGCTGCAGGCGCTGCTCGCAGGACTTCTGCACGTTCTCCACGTGCTGCTCCATGAAGAACTTGAACGCCTGCGGCGAGTAGAGCTTCACCTTGCTGTCGCGCCGCTCCTCCTCGCGCTCGCGGCTTATGCGCTTCCGCTCCGGGATCGGCGACTGGTGCGTCATCTTGAAGTCGCCGGCCGCATCGGGCGCCGGCGGCGGGGGCGGCGGCGGCGGCGGCAGTCCGCGGCTGCTCGGCGCGCCCGAGCTGTAGCCCGTGTCCTCCGACATGACGAAGCTGACCGGACTCTGCGGGTGCGACTCCTGTGAGCTGGGACTGTCGCAGCGCTCGGCAAGGGGCGGCGGCGGCTTGCGCGGCAGCACCGCCGGCGGCCGCTGCGGCGGCAGCGGCGGCGGCGGAGGACTGTCGGCCGGCTTCTCGTCAGCGTCAAGTGGCTGCGGGAACGGCAGGTCGCCCGTCATGATGGCGTTGGTGATGCTCGCCAGCGGCGTGTTGGACACGTCCACCTCGTCGCCGGCGGAGGCTACCAGCGTCACGTCGGCCGCCTCCGCCAATCCCGACACGGCCTGTTTGGAGGCGGCCAGTGTCTGCTGGTAGGTGGGCGGCTGGCCCGCCGGCGGCGTCCCGTCCGCCAGCTGCCGCTTCAGCTGCACCGACTCCGAGTACGTCGGCGGCTGCACTGGAGGCGACACGGGGTAGGACGGCAGCGCCGGCGCCACCGCCGTCTGCAGCACCGGCTTCTGCACGTGCGTCGACTTCACCGACTGCATGATGATGGGTGAGTGCGACTTGGCCTGGAAGGAGGGCAACGCGTGCAGCGGCGGGCCGCGACCGCCCTGGGAGACGGGCGTGGCGCTGCCCGAGGAGCAGGAGACGGGCGAGATGCTCGGACTCTGGATGGCCGCCAGCCGGTACTCCTGTGTCGGACTCTGGCGCGTCTGCATGGAGACGGTGTAGCTGGGAGGCGGCGGCGGCGTGGCCAGCCTGCCGCTGGCCGCCGAGCCCATGGGGTAGGGCGGCGGCGGCGGCGGAGGCTCCAGGCTGAGCGCCTGCATCTGCTGTGTCAGCTGCTGCTGCGCCGCCGGCCCGTTGTGGACCACCATCGGCTGCCGACCCACCGGACTACCGCCGCGCGCCGGCGCCGCGCCCACCGCCACCGCCGCGCCCGACACGTTCACGTAGTTGGGCTGGGGCGAGCAGACCGGCGACATGCGGCGCAGACGCTGCTGTACCCGGCTGGGAAGCTGCGGCGACGGTGGCGCCGGCGGCAGAGAGCGCGGCGGAGGTGGCGGCGGCGGCGGCTCGGCCGCGTACCCTCCAGCGGCGGCATACTGGAGGGAGCGTGGCGGCAGAGCGGGGGCGCCGCCCGGACTTTCGGAGCGCGTACTGGCGTTGCTACTCTCTAACGCCGGGCTGCCGCGGCTGTAGGTGCCGTCGCCGCGCTCGAAACTCGAGTTTCGTGTCACCCGACCGCTGGCGCCACCTGCGGAACACGCACACGGCGTTAGAGCAAACGAAGGCGGGAGATGACTGCTTTTTTAATCGACAGGAATATGGCAGCACATTTTCGCACGGAGCGTGACGCAGGTTGACTGAATATAAAACCAAGCTTATTTAGGAACACAAATGGTAAAACCATGTCCAGTCGGAAAAAAACAGTGTCACACCCTTACACGAACCACTTTACCTATTTTTCCTGCAAAAGATGTTACTGGATGCAAAAAGTCTCCAACGGATAGGAATACGCTTTAAAATAAAGTATGAGTCCACTTGGAACCAACACAGCGCTTCTGACCCCCGAAAATTGAGCCCCTACTAGTATCCGTTTTTTCGTCAGATAAATCACGAATCCGCCCCTGGAAGTCATTGTTACAAATCCGCCCCTGGAAGTCATTGTTACAGTGACAAATAGGGGTGCATCGCTGCTGTTTTTTTCCCCAAGGCAAATTCATAAAAATAAAATCAAAACCGCAAACACAAATACATTCATTCTCTGAAACCCTCTTCCGTCCCGCGGATTGTACACAGCACATCGGCGTTGACCAGGTCAAGCTGCAATGCAGCCCACACAGCTGCATGGTTCCGCTGGACCCGACCCCACGCCCCAGGCACGATAAACACGGGGCTGCGGCGGCCGCTGAGTGCCAGCGCCAGGACCGGCCCAGTAGGTTACACCGGCCTGGAATCCGGAGCGCGTGCGGCGTGCGTGGCCCTGGAATGCAGCACATCTCAGTGGGCGTGGCACGGAATGTGCGCTGCTGGGACGCAGCTGCGCCGAGGACGGGTGCCCGCGGCCGGCGGTCGCCAACAGAGCTATCTCCGGACGGTGGTCACGAACAGAGCTATCTCCGGACGGTGGTCACGAACAGAGCTATCTCTGGACGGTGGTCACGAACAGAGCTACCTCCGGACGGCGCCGCAAAGGGCCGGAGAGTCGCCGATGACGGGGCGGAGCAATGGCTGTGAAGATGAGAGAAAAGAAGCCAAGATATACCGCTTAAACTGCAGAAATCGCCGTGACACTGCACAGTAAGTATCGAAGAGAAGCTGCAGGGGGTAGCCAGTATCGAGGCCCCGGCGTCTATCTCTGCCCTAAGGTCTCCACAGATCGTATGTACCGGCGTCGCCCACTGATGACAGTGTACCGCCGGTCGTGAAGTCCCTGGCTACCAGAGCGGCGCACACCGTCCCAGCCCTCAGCTCCGCAGCTACAGTAGGGCAGCACGCTGAGGCTGGACGAGAAAGCAGCGGCGCCGGCGCTTCTGAGCGAGGTACGGGCGGTCACACTCTTAGTTGTGTATAGCTGTGTATTACATCCTCACCGATGCCGCCGGAACCAGTCACTGCGAACACATTTGCTTGCCTTTTAAATGACTAGCACCAGTCTTCACATCCGGAATAAGTTTCAACCAGGGATTTGGCGGTGTCCAATGACAACACTGGTTTGCAAACATTGGCGGTGGAACGGGGGAGGCACCGGGGCACGGTGCCCACCCCCTTAAATAAGAAATTTCAACACTAACCCTATGGCGTTGGCTCGTAAGAAATATGTTGAAAAGTCCATGGTGCCCCCTTAAATTCGAACGTTGCGCCGTCACTGTTTCCAAGCAAAACATTTTATCAGATTTAACAAGAGTAAGAAAACTAAAACGCCAAATATGACTCAAAAGTGAGCCTTAACCTCACCTGGAAAGTGAAAAGCATTAGCTAGGACGCTCCGGAGCAGCTGTGAAGCTCCCGTGGAGAGAAAACTGTATGGCATCACCAAAAGTCGCTTTGAACCTTGGACGCGACACGAATCGAAAGTAGCACCATCGCCGAGCGCGGCAGAGCTGGCCACCATGATGCAATGTCATCATGATAACCGTCTTGGCGGGGATTCATGATGGATCGGACGCCGGACTGCCTTTCCGGGCCCCTCCACGCCAAATACAGCTCACGAAGCGCTCACTGTGCATTGCAAATGTTACCCTAAATGTTGAAAGTTGGAAGTCATGATGTCTCTTGCGGTCTTGGCCGGCAGTCAAATAATCCGTATAGGGCACAATGTATTCTTTTGGCCCCGGGTGTAAGACCACGTGACTTCATTGAGAAAGCGGCACGGGAAGTGCACTCGGAGGCAGAGCCATCCTATATGAAGAGTGATCTTCGGTTGAATTATAACCCACAGCACGTAACGCATATCAAGTTAGGGAGCCAGGTGATGTGAATTAGCCAGTCTGACAAGTTCCGGCGCAAAATTAATTAGTTGGCAGTACCCACTGTATGGGATTTATCGACAGTTTGAGAGATATTCAATCACAATAAGGTTGAGAATTGCAGCAGAATCCTCATTTGGGATCGACGTTTTTTAACGTGATCAAGCCTTACACTCGGGTGATGGCGACACGCGCAAGAATTCAGGTATACCACGGGAATGCGGTTTGCCACGGCTCATTTTACATCAATTCCAGCCCAGCCCACGTCCGGACTCAGCCCATGTGTGTTGTAAAGAAAATCCATGGCCGACCCAACCAGAGCAAATTAGTGCGGTGGGTGGCTTCTCTGATTCTGCACTATATAGAATCATATTCGAAAGTGATTTCGAAGCTTATTTCTGAGGACAATTCTGGTATCAGATGTTCGAATTTCATCATCCCTCTTGGAAAGAAAGCTTAAATCAAGCAGTTTGGTACTATCGCATCCAGTTTTCTGATACGTAGAAACTGCAGCATTCCCTGTTCAAGAGCATGCCCCCCTCCCCAGAGCCCATTGGCTTTCCATCGGTTTGGGGCCCCGTTCTAACCCAACCCCAGCCAATGTGGGCTACCCTATGGGCATCGCAGCCCATGGCGAACTCTGCACTGGACTACTGGACAACAACTGATAGTACAGGTCACAGCCACATGAACGGTAGGGTAGATTTCAGCACACAATTATGTGAGCGTCCGGCTTGAAAGGGCCCCAGCAAACCCCTTCTGGGATCCATGCCTCACTGACCCAACTCAAATTTAGTAGATGCCTCTGAAGTCCTCCGTCCAGATGATCAAAATTGTCTGCACATAACTCAAAGGTGTATGTAAGAAATACTGTCAAGCACTTTCAACTGGCTTAAGTTTAGCTCTACTTAGGGTGCTTACGACGAATTTCCATGGAAAATTTATACTCATAGCTTAAACTAAATACTGCATGAGTCAGAAATAGCGTAAAGACTGAGAAAGCCTGAAGTTCTAAAGCCAGAGACACCACTTCCTGCAAGCACAAGCTGGTCAGTTTCCTGGGTCTCGTCGGTATCCACCGTGAGTGTTTTCATCCATGCACTTCATCCATAAATGATCTTGTACCATCAGTAATATATCCAATAAATTAGCGTAAACCTAGCTCAGCGAATACTGAAAGCAGGCCGATCCAATAATGAAGTCAGGGTCGTCCCATCCAGAGTGGCCGAGGACGGTCCGGCGATGCTGTGAGCAGTCGGCGGCGGCCCGGCGTTTCTGGGGGGCGGCGGCGGCGGCGGCGCGTTTGGAGAGCCGCCAGCCAGCATTACAACACCGCTCGGAATGTCGTGTCGGGGTCACGCTCGAGGTCACAGTGCCGCCGCACTGCCGGCACAACACGCGCCGCCGCAGCTGGCCGCAGCTGCCGGGCCGAGATGCGGAAATGTGAGCGGCCTGACAGCATGGCTCTGCAGCGGCGTCCTGCCGCCTATCTCACTCAGCTCGGCGCCACGCTCTTTGGAGCTGTGCGCTGTTCGTTCAGCCAGGCTAACAGGCTGAGATCGGCTGGTGACACGAACATAGGCGTGGTAGTGCCACCCGGCGATGTCAGTGCGTGTGTGGGCGACCGTGCCGAGCGCTGAGGGGCGGCTAAGACGCTGGCGTCGGGCAGGCGAACTTACCGGAACTGACCGGAGGACTGGGCGCGCCCGCGGACGCCACAGCGAGCCGCCGCCGTCAATAACCCGGATCAGCTCGTCCAGATTGCGGGCGCCGGTCAGACGTAGCAGCTGCGACTGAAACAGAGGCCACACAACGGGCTAGTGGATGGCAGAGTGGAGCTGAAACAGCGCACAGCGGTTTCCTCGGGGGGCCGAGTGGGAATGAAGTACAGCGCATGGCGTGTCGGCGTGAGAGAGTTAGAGTTAAACGGAGCACAGGGCAGATCTGAGCTGGGGACCGGCCGCGCTACTGTAACACTGAGGACACTGGTTGAAAAATACCGGAAATGAACTAGCAACACCAACAGATTGGTTCCCGGAATGAAATTACGACCGGACACACAAAAGACCCTTGGGAGACTTCCAACAGGTGAAAAGCTGATACCTAGACAGACAAAGTAACGGCATTACAACATCCTCGCTGTAGTTAAAGACACAAGCCCTGCACTTTCCGAACACACCGAGCCTACGGACCAGAAACAAGGTTTCAGGTTCACAATCCCAGGAAGTTCACGCGCGGCTCCAACGTACGCCTATAGCCGCCACTGGCCGCACTCGAAAACAACTCGCGGAATGCAGTCTCAGCATTATTACCACCAACTTGAAACATCCGCCTTGCGAAACGCCACAATTGGTGCGAGGTCACAGCCGCAAACAAACGAAACCACAGCGGCGAGGCGTTGCGGGGCGTCCGTCGTAGGCAGCAGCTCAGTTGGCAATCGCTGGCCGGGACTGCGCCCGAGGGACCGGCTGGTGCAACTGAACACCAGTCATCCGCTCCGGACATTTTACACAAATAAAGCTCAGGACCTAGGTCCTACCGACGAGTGAATCCCGAATTTCCTGAATGGCAAGAGGAGGGCATTTTGCCAGGGGCACCATTTCTCACGACGCGGATGAACAGAGGGGTCACACATCATGGCGACGGCAGTACTTGTATCCTGCGAAGGAGAAAATGAAGGCGAAATTTCAGAGGGTACCGGGGCGCAGAGGGGCGGCGAGCACTGCGTCGAGAGGGGGTGCCTACGCACCTTTGCCTCTGATTCTGCTTATGAATCGCGCGAGAGTTTCGGTGCCTATAATGATGTTAATCAACGTTGAGCACTGCATGGAACAGTCTCAGTACGCGAAGGCTAACCCGAATGTCATACAGATAAAGATTACCCACGCTCGAACTATCCTTTAGAACGCTGAATTTTTTTATCGGAAGCATAGGTAGTGTTACTGAATCCCAATCATACGGAACTTACCACTTCTATCATTACAGTCTAACGATCTAGATAAAATGAGAAATGTTAAAGATCAGTAGGAATCACAAGAAAATATTCATCCATGGCACTATCAATGGGCAACAAAGGATACAAAGATAGTCAAAGCCATTTTATAAAGTAATCAGAAACCGCATTCAGATCAATCATAAGCAGACAATGCCGGCACATCTCATAGGTTAACTGAACGCTTTGTTTATCTGGCCCACCCGTAACGCAGCCACATAGCCCTAGTCAACATGTCTGCAGCTGGACCGGCTGAGCACGGTACGAGCGGGACAAAACCGTTTCAGGAATGCGACAGGAACTCCGTGAATAAACACAGAGTCCACCGTTCTGTGTCTAAACTGGCAGATGGGAGCCAGGGGTCAGGTCTCGTCCAGTAGCAACGGGTTGTCCGTGGCGGGACCGCGCTGGCCGGCACTAGTCCATACTCTCGCTGACGGAAAGCAGTACATTACCTCGGCTCCCGGCGCCCCCAGACGGCGCGGCGGGGAGGCGAGAGCCACGCCAATCCGTCTCTGTCCCGATACCATAAACACTCACCCCGGCAAAGCCAAGCCGGACCACAAAAACCGGGCCACACGTCTGGAATCGCAGCGAATAAACAAGCGCGATCCGCCACTCCACTATCGGTGGGCTGCAGCCCCAGTTGGCACACCCATCGCGAATGACATCTGCACAGCGGAGACCGATAGAGCTGGAGATAGGCTGGAGTATATGACATGCAGGTCAAACTGTTCGCTCCTGAACTCCAGGGCGGAGTGATAAATCTCACTTCTGCTATACTCAAATGTGCGTGCTATTTCACATTATGTAATCACAGCCATGACAAAACGACAAAAAAACCGCCCCACTGATATTCGAATAATCGACTGAACATAAACCCAAATCACTGCTCACAATTAACTTAATAAACTCAAAACTAAAAAAACCGACCCATTGACTCATTTTCTACTTGGATAAAAGATCACATTCAGACTTACTGAAACGAAAAAAACAACAGAACCATGATTATCTGCACGAACACAACAGTATCATGATTATATGCAATTAACAAGCAAACTATTTGTACAACCGCGAGTCCGAGAAGGCTGAAGGCAAACATAAAACGGCACCATAGGCTACCACATAGCTCCCCCATCCCAGCCTCTGCGGCTTATGTCCCCTCCTGATCTTCTTCTGTCAGATATCAGTTGACAAATGGATAGAAAATCATGATGCCAAAGAAGCATGACAGAAATTAACACGCACATTGACGGGGGCGGGTACCCGTCCCCTCGGGTTTTTCAAAGATAGCAGAAAAACGGCGGCGCGTAGCGCCGCCATACTTGTCATACCTTTTCCTCATCATTTTTACAACTTCTGTGAAAATTTTAAGGTTAGGTCATCTCAGGTCAGGGTCACCAGTACGCAGTGGCGGATCCAGGGGGGGCAAAAAAGGCAATTGCCCCCAAACGGAAAAGCTCGGGGCAAAACTATGTTTTTGCCCCCCCAAAGCGATCGACCTCCTTTTTCCCCAACTCCTTTCAAGTTTATAGGCAACATTTTGGTGCTTCAACTCTCAACTTCAAACAGAACCAGTTAAGTTCAGTGAAAATATCGGGCCTTGGATAGGAAAAAAGAATCTTGAGCTCATATTTCTCAGCCCGTGAAGTTTTTTTTGCTTCTTGCCTCAAACACCAGTACCGGGAAGTCATATTTTAGCGCAAATTTGCGTTGCCCGACATTTTTTTGCTTTTCGACTTTGGTTTTCCCCTCCCAAACCGACCGGCTAGATCCGCCACTGCCAGTACGGGTCAAGTGACCTGACCTCAAAAAAAAGTTTAAGATAGCATAACTCGGAACAGGATGAACTTATCCATTTGAAACTCATATCACATAATGGGCCCACCGAGTTCTCTAAAATATGTTCCGGTATTTTTTATATCGATGACCTAGGTCAGGTACAAGCCATGACCTCTCCATTGGAAATACATGGGCAATATGGTTTTTACTGAATAACTCCTTAACGGATGGTGATAGAGCGTTTATTTTAGCTGCATTAGACTCGCCTTGTCTTTGCGGTTCTAATGATATGTATTTTGTATAATTTGACCTTGAACTGACCTCAGGTCAGGTCAAATTCTTTATTTGACCTAGCAAGGTCAAATTATATATCATTCTATTCGGCTTGCTGCGAAGCTCATACAGTTCAAGTCGTTTTGCTCTATTTTTACTTGTTCAGATGTAATGGCCGAAACCCTTATTTTACATGTTATCCCTATGACGGCATGTTTTGACCTCTCGTGACCTTAAATGTAACCTGACAAAAATATTGTTCAAATATTTTCGATGGAGAAGTGGATGGGCTACCCAACGTCGTTTACCGCTTTTCGCTAACTACCGTGGTTCTCGAGATCTTAAGGGGGGGGTACCCGCCCCCCAGTCAAAGCGAAGGTGGCTCAGACCCCGTCAATGCGCGTGTTAAAATGGTGAAAGGACACTGACCAGTTCAGTGCTTAGCTGTTGGAACTGCTTGCTGCTGGTGACACGATTATATAAACAACCGAAAAGTGTCTTCGTTGAGCCTCAGTCGGATAATGTACAATTCAGGACCAAAGTATAGATCCAGAATATACCCAAAGGGCCCAATAAGTCTATATCATAGATCCAAATTCATGAATATACACCCAAGTGAGAGAAGTACAATGCAATGTTCCCACACCATGACACGTAAAACAAGTGCGAAGCACGATTCTGCATGAATCCGGAGCATTCCGAGTAGGTACCTCGAGAGCTTTTCCAGTCCACAATACAGAAACGGGGACCCCAAACGTACAAAAACCCGTGAACATCGACGGAAGCTGGTTCTTATCAGTCCAGTTCCACTGAAGTCAGCACAGTACTATCATAGGTGCCTCCATTCAACGATAGGTGTTCCAACGGATAAACGCTAAGACAGGCTGACTTCCAGATGTAATATTTCTGTCTTGTTCGAATGTTGATGATTTGGTATTTGCGCCTGCTGCAGGTAGGTCGAATCCTAAGCAAAGCCCATGATCTAAAATACTTCGGCCAGACCCGTTCGTTCACATTTCGAAACTTGGCCAAAAACTGTCCAGCGAAGCATGCCCAGCTTTCCCCACAGCGTAAGTCAATCAGCGGAGGATCCCCGCTGCGTCCGCACGACCTCCGCCGCTGAGGAGGCCGCCGGCTGACGTCGCCTCTCCCGACCGGCGCGTCCTTGGTGATGAATTCCGGCGGTGCGACCGCGCGCGTGCCAGCGCCGCCGCAACGGACGTCCGCGGCCGTTGGCGAACCGACAAAGCGAGCGCAGCTGGCCACCGCCAACCAACACACATTCCGAGCATACCAGCTCCGCCAGCCGCCGCCGTTCGAACGGCCCGCGCCGCCAGGCAGGGGCCTGACCAGAACACGATATCGTCGCGGCGGCGGCGGCTGTGGCCCGCATACCGGGCGCGCAGCGGAGGGCCGCGGGGCAGCGCGCGCCACGGTGTTCCCGGTAGCGGCGGCGGCGGCACGGCGCTTCTACGGAGCGGAGCGCAGCGCGGCCTTGCCATACCGTCACAGGCGAGTGTTAGACTGACGCCGCCCCGAGAACCGGCGCGAGGCAGCGCCGTCCTACCTGGCGACGGCCAGCTCCAACGCCCGCACCGTCGCTGTTGACAGTGACCCGTATGTTTTCAACAGATTTGTGTGCGATTGGAACAAACCCGTAGCTTGTGGAACGGAACTATCGGCTTCATAACGGTTCGTAACAGTTTTCACCCGCCACTCGGCGCCGCAACAGATCCAATGACACGAACGGCTTCCAGGCGCCGTCCATGTTGTTCCAGCTCAAATCGCCTTGCCGGTATTTCTACTGGTGGATCCAAGCGGACCGGAGAAGCCATGGCTTCCCAAAAGGTTGAAGAGTGGCCATTTATCTCAGGTGCAACACTGCCAGCAAAAAATGGGGGACAAACGGATGTTTCCAACACCTGCGAAAAGAAAACTTTCCCTCTAAAAATTCCGATTCAAGCTTCTTGTCCCATTTAGCTCCTGTTTGTAGAATTTTCAGACCTTTCCCAATATGGCTGACAGAGAAATGTTCGGCCGTAAAGCGGGTGACCAGGTCCCCACTACCCCACCTTGTGTTGCAATCCCCTTTGTTTGACTCCCGAAATGGCCTGATAAAAGTAGCGAACTGCGATAGTGGCGGGTAGGAACAGCGCGTCGCCCTGGTCGGGCATGCGTTTGTTCACTTATTTATTTCGACGTCAAGAAATGCATTCATTATAATGGCTTTCAGAAAGTAGGCACAGGCCAGAGAACGCACGCAATTCCTTCACTCATGCACGTATTTATTCACTTACAGCCAAAACACCTTCAAAGTCAAGTACCTGGCCGATCTCAAGCTCTTACATCCGTCCACTGGGTAGATGTTTCCTCAGAGATGGTTTTAAGCTGATGAGAGAATCATCCCGAGACGCGGTGGCGGTTGGCACAAGTTTGCCCTGAGTTTGCTGCTACAGTCTGGTACATATGTAGCCTCCAGCCACCGGAGGCCCGGCTCCCAGCCAGATTCCACCACATTCGCTCTCGCCTGTCACACTACCCAAATATATATATATATATATATATATATATATATATATATATATATATATATATATATATATGAAGCAGTTTCGTTGCCAATGCACCAGTCCGTGAGGACCACCACCAACACGCTGTTGTATATACTAAGTGCTGCTGGTGGGTTCTGAGCATCGTGTGACGTTGAGCGAGAGCCTCCAACCGGTGGAGTGACCGGACGTGACTAGCGGAGCGGCTGGCAGCGGGCAGAACTGGCCGCTGTTGGGGAGATCACTGTTCACTGTTACGTAACGCCTCCGTCTCACGCAACACGCAACAGACACCGGCGCGCCAGACGATCCCCGCTGCCCACCGGCCGACGGCCGCATTTAAACAAAGACTGCACCGGCGACAGCCGGCAGACACCTCTCGCCATCGACCACAGTTTATATTACGGAAGCGCTGCAGGAATTCCACAGTGAAACAACGCCACATTCCGTTGGTAGTCACCATAGAAAGTTTCGGTGTTCAACACGGAGCAACGCGTCTACACAAGCGTCACATCAGATCTCTGCTGAGAGAACCTGGCAACAACGAGGGACAAGTCTAGCAACGACCTGGGATGGGAAGCCTGGCAACGACTAGGGACAGGTAGCCTAGCAATGGCTAGGGACAGGTTACCTGGCAATGACCAGGGACGGGTAGCCTGGCAATGACAAGGGCCGGGTAGCCTGGCAACGACCAGGGGACGGGTAGCCTAGCAACGACTAGGGACGGATAGCCTGGCAACGACTGGGGACGGGTAGCCTGGTAACGACTAGGGACGGGTAGCCTAGCAACGACTAGGGACAGGTAGTCTGGCAATGACCAGGGACGGGTAGCCTGGCAATGACCAGGGACGGGTAGCCTTGCAACGACTGGGGAGGGATAGCCTGGCAACGACCAGGGACGGGTAGCCTGATAATGACTAGGGACGGGTAGCCTAGCAACGACTAGGGACAGGTAGCCTGGCAATGACCAGGGACGGGTAGCTTGGCAATGATCAGGGACGGGTAGCCTTGCAACGACTGGGGACGGGTAGCCTGGCAATGACCAGGGACGGGTAGCCTTGCAACGACTGGGGACGGGTAGCCTTGCAACGACTGGGGACGGGTAGCCTGGCAACGACCAGGGACGGGTAGTGATGAACCGAAACTCTTATTACAATTCAATAACCGTCTCAGAAAGCAGAACACTTCCCCGAGATTAGAGTGAGGAGAGGTGCTCAAACCCGCGTTTCCTTAAAGGAGAAAAGGCCCTGTCATTGTTCTTAAACTTGGACGGACGTCCCCTGGGCTCGTCAGCTAAAGCCCCACGGCCACCCCCTGCTTTCGGCGCCCGTGCTGACAGCGATAGAAGCCGGGAGCGTGCCGCCGTTGATTGGCAGGTGGCGCGCATTACCATCGCAGCCGCCCAGTTCGGCCCAGGCGCGTGCAGTCTGTCACCGCATCGACAAGGCCATCAAGTCAGCCAGGTCCTGCTCGCACAATAAACAATGCATCTCGGCTACTGGTGTTGCGGCAGACCGGCTCAGAATTAATGGACAGGGCCTGGTGGCATGCTGGAGCAAAAAGGGCCGACTGTTTCAACCATGCACCCACTAGCAGCCAGGATCCTTAAAATACACTGTTTCGAAAAAATACCCCCAAGTTGTTTCTCCAACCACAGGAAGAAGACAGGTGTAAAGATTTTGGGTGCTCCATAAAAACCATCCCACCTCGCAAAACTAAAATGTTCATCCGCAGAAACTTGTACATCTAGCAGTGTGGTAAGGAAACCACGTCAAGCTATTTTTGTCGCAAGGTACATTTATTTTTGGTTGAGAAACCTTAACTGACCTCAAACCTTTTCCTCTTATTTTCCCTTATGAATGGGGGCTCCAGGACATGAGAAAAAGGGAGTGACAGTAAATTCATTCGAAGTTTCTGCCAATAACCTTAAGAATCCCTCTTCTCACTGCATCCCTGTCAGGAAGCCGATGGAAAAGCCAGGTTAATAAATGCACACAAAAAGAGAAAGCTGAAAACACCACGTCCTTAGCAATGCTGCTAAGCATCACTAGCAGGTAAATAAACTAGGCATGCATTTTCTGTATTGCCCATTTATGAGGCATGCTCTTTCGGCAATGTTATTATTCGGTCCGTTTTTTCTGTTGGACTGATGTTTTCCAGACCGCAGCTTTGAACATCGCTCTAACAACAATGGCCAAATGAAGAGATCCAACCTTGAGCTGATGGATCTGGAATTCGTGGGCTACGAGAAGTGCACAGGACACTTAACGAAAACACGTGTCTTACCAACAGCAGATCATATATTTATACTATAAGCATACTGTGAGTACGTCTCTGTCAATCTCAGAGGGGATGTTCGCTGAAGCCACGTATGTTTGAAGTACCAAATACCTAATTAAACTATGTTTGAATTGCCCGCAATACGATGCTTTTGTCATGGAGCATATGGAAAAGGGTTAAACATACAAACAAAAAGACAAAGCCGAAGGCGCCACTTTCTTCGCAATGATGCTAAGGAAGCAGGGCAGGTCACTCTACCAAGGTTAGCAAAAGCAAAGATAATGTATTCAAGGAATGCTTGCTTCAGCGAGAAGACGGCCAACAGTAGCTAGACTGTTGGAAAACTATTTGTCTTTCCCTTTCCATAGATCAACACACTCCGGTGTCACAAGATACCTTTGGCCAGGAGCCTTACACTGCCAAAATGATGCATACCGCCAGCCGGCCACCCTGGTGCCGCCGAACGCTAACCCACCTCAACGACAGGCAGCGGCGGGGCTCACCCCACCCGTGCCTGACCCCCTGTCCCTGTCACCCCACCCGTGCCTGACCCCCTGTCCCTGTCACCCCACACCACCCGTGCCTAACCCGTCACTGTCACCCCACCCGTGCCTGACCCCCTGTCCCTGTCACCCCCAACCCACCCCACCCCATCCGTGCCTGACCCCTGTCACCCCACCCCACCCATGACTGACCCCATGTCGCTGTAACCACTCTCGCGCTGTGTCGAGTAGTGGTGAAGATACTATCCCATACCATGCCTGGCGCCGCTCCTGTGCCCAATATAAGTGAGATTGAGCCCGACTTCTTCCATGTGTGACGCCGCCTCTACGTTCAGACTCGGCAGGATTGCGCCCGACTCCTTCCGTGCCTCGCGCCGTCCCTGATCCAAATTTCAGAGGGATTGAGACCATCTCCTTCCATGCCGGACACCACCCCTAAGTCCAAAATCATGATTGAGCCTGTCTCCCTCCATACCTGATACCGCTCCTGTGCCCCAAATCAGAATGGAGCCCGTCTTCTGGCACGCCTGGCGCCGCCCCTGCGCCCAGTCTCAGCAGCCGTGGTGCAATCGGAGCCGGCGCTGGCAGCGGCGCTGGCGTTCGGCTTTGGCCGCCGGCCGACTCGCATTCCCGGCTTCCGGCAGGCTCGGCGGTCCCGCCGCCCCGGCCGCAGCTCCCGCGCCTCCCGGCCAACCGGGCCCGCGCGCCGCTTACCTAACCCACACCCAATCGATGGAGGCATGTTTCAACACAAACCGCGCGAATTATAAAAAGACGCTCTGACATACCGCTGATTTGAGCTATTTTCTGCGATAAGAACAAAGTCGCGGCTTCGCTGAGGACTCCTTGAAAACCATAAATATCCCAGCGGGTCCTACGAAGATGTGGGCTACACTGGTTGATCCACTAGTGGGATAACACAGGGGTCACTTCTGATCCAAGGCAGTAAGTGGGGCAATGCTATTGCTAACACCTTATGAGGACAGCGGACTTCCCAGACCGACCACAGCCCCTCTACACACGCACCTACGTCATCCTGAAGTCCGCACTGGCGCCGACGCTCACGCATACCAGAGCTTAGTCAGCTTTCGCCATCGGCACTTAGCGTTTGCTGTCATAGCTAGTCAGCTGCGGAGGATGCAGCACGTCAGGGTTCAGTGTGACGGCCTGTATGACACACGCCTTCATCTACGCTTGTTGAACATGCTGGATGAGTTACGACAAAGCCGGATGGAATAACGGCAACCTACCGAACGCATCCTCTTATTGGACAGATGTGCCGGATTTTCACTCCCTTTTACTAAAAGCCCGCTGTTTTTATACACAATGTGAGCCCTCCGATTTGGCTTTTGGTCTTTACAACGTCCAAAAATTCCTGAAAATTTACGATAAATATGCTTGTGTCCGTGTCTTCGTCACTCCAAATCAAGAGGCTAAGCGGGGCGTTTTCACAAGTAAAAAACAAACGGAAGTTTTTCGCATCCCATCCAGATAGGCCGCAGTGGCGGCAGCACCAGCCGCCGCGACGCGACAGCGCGCCGCTGCGGAGAGATCGGCGGCGCTGGCGCGGCGCGCTGTGAATCGGCGCACCACAAAACGCGGCGCGGCTGTCCCCGATTCCGCGGGCGGCGTGACGTCACCAGCCGGCGGCGCGCCACAACAAAGGAGGCGGCCGCGCGGCGCACGTGCCGGTCGCCCGGCAGACGCACACACTGAGCAAGTGGAGCGGCGGTAGGCGACGGGCACCGAACACAACGCATCTTACGGGGAGAAGGGACATGGCGGAACCACGCCAGAGCATCTGTCCTGTGCAACGGTCTGCTCACCAGAGCAATAACAAATGTTCCGTACAGCCGTGAGGAGACATTCTAAAAATATCCAACAAGTAATGAACGCTGTGGGACAAAGGTACCGCCCCTGAGAGGGCATGCCGACTCAGCTCCCGTTCACAGCGCGCAGCAGATTAATCATGGCAGCACGGCTGCGGCGGGTCGTCGCCAGCGCGGCTCCGGCCGCACCACCGCGGTGTCAATGTTCCCAGCGGCGCGTCGGAATGCGGCGCCGCGCCGCGCCGACTCGCGCGCTTTACGCAACGCCCGAAATAGCGCGCGCCCGATGGGGGGCGCGGGCGGCGGCGCCGGCTAGGCTGGGAGGGGAGTGACACGCACACGGCGGCGGCCGACCCCCGAAGGCCCGCCGGCGGTCCACAAGTGCCTCAGGGCTGGTCGTCTCAGCTACAGCTGACGCTGTCAGCCACCACAGGCCACCACAGGCGGAGACAGCGGAGCCGGCAACATGTCAGCGGCACACCGGGCAGGGAAGGCGGGCACAGCAGCCGGGCAGGGGCACACCGGGCAGGGAAGGCGGGCACAGCAGCCGGGCAGGGGCACACCGGGCAGGGAAGGCGGGCACAGCAGCCGGGCAGGGGCACACCGGGCAGGGAAGGCGGGCACAGCAGCCGGGCAGGGGCACACCGGGCAGGGAAGGCGGGCACAGCAGTCGGGCAGGGGCACACCGGGCAGGGAAGGCGGGCACAGCAGACGGGCAGGGGCACACCGGGCAGGGAAGGCGGGCACAGCAGCCGGGCAGGGAAGGCGGGCACAGCAGACGGGCAGGGGCACACCAGGCAGGGAAGGCGGGCACAGCAGCCGGGCAGGGGCACACCGGGCAGGGAAGGCGGGCACAGCAGCCGGGCAGGGGGCACACCGGGCAGGGAAGGCGGGCACAGCAGTCGGGCAGGGGCACACCGGGCAGGGAAGGCGGGCACAGCAGACGGGCAGGGGCACACCGGGCAGGGAAGGCGGGCACAGCAGCCGGGCAGGGAAGGCGGGCACAGCAGCCGGGCAGGGAAGGCGGGCACAGCAGACGGGCAGGGGCACACCGGGCAGGGAAGGCGGGCACAACAGCCGGGCAGGGGAACACCGGGCAGGGAAGGCGGGCACAGCAGCCGGGCAGGGGCACACCGGGCAGGGAAGGCGGGCACAGCAGACGGGGAGGGGCACACCGGGCAGGGAAGGCGGGCACAGCAGCCGGGCAGCGGCACACCGGGCAGGGAAGGCGGGCACAGGAGCCGGGCACATGAGCCGGGCATGGGAGCACCGCAGCGGCACACCGGGCATGGGAGCACCGCAGCGGCACACCGGGCGAGGGGAGCCGGGCAGCGGCACATCGGGCAAGGGAGCCGGGGCCGAGCCGGGCTGCTACGGGAATAATAACTGAAATACGCATGTGACACTTTGTAGCTGTATTGCATTCATATAGCCGTGCCACAGGCGGACGCTGACCCGAGTTTTGGGGGAGGGGGGCAAACCCATGTCTGCTTCTCCTCCGGGGGGGTGTTGGGAACGAATATTTTTTGCTATACAGACCTAGTGTAAACACCTTTTTTAATTTCTCCGGCGTTTGGGGACCAAAAGATAGTTTGGCCCCCTCCAGCGCTTTGCTTCTACTTCTACCGTATATTGACCACAATCATCGAGTTGATTATTTTGTCAATTGAAGTGCTGTAGCTCGTGTCTCGCAAAGCCAAAAGAACAAACAATAATCACACAAGAGTTACAAGAGAGAAATCAAAGAATCACGATCCAAAGATTCTTCTGGCAGTAGATTCCAGTCCCTGATGGTCTTTGGAAGGAATGAGTGCAGACGGTAATCGGTCCTGCACTGCGGCATGACAAACTGCTGGTGGTGCCCTCGTCTTGCCCGCTCAGGGAGCGGTGTTAGCTTTTCTCTTAGCTCATCTGCTTCTACGTTGCCATTGGCGATCTTTCGAAGCATTGTTAGGCGTGCCGCCTTCCGTCGCTGCTCAAGCAGTGGCCATTTGAGCTGACTTAGCATGACCGAGACACTAGAGGTGCGTTTGTAGTCCCTCATCACGAACCGCGCAGCTCTGCGTTGAATTGCTTCGATTCTATTGATATCATTTTGATGATGAGGATCCCACACGGAGCTAGCATATTCCAAGCAAGGGCGCACATATGCTTTGTAGGCGGTTTCCTTTACCTTTCGTGAGCTGATTTTTAAATTCCTCCTCAGGAAACCTAATGTCTTGTTAGCTTTTGAACAAACATTCTCGATGTGCAGTTTCCAGGTCAGGTCCTTGCTGAGTGTGACGCCCAGGTACTTGACGTAGCTGACTGTTTCTAGATTGTGCCCATGTAAGACATATTGGTACTTCATTGGTTCTCTGCTGCGGGTGATTGGAAGTGAGGTACATTTCTTCGGATGAAACTGCATATCCCACTTCTCCTCCCAGCGAGCAAGCTTGTCCAAGTCTTTTTGTAGGCTGAGCTGGTCTGCAGTGTTGGAAACTACGTTGTAGGCTGCAGTATCATCAGCAAACAACCGCGTGCGTGCTGCTAGGGTGTCCGGAAGGTCATTTATGTACACGAGGAAGAGACAGGGGCCGAGGACACTGCCCTGTGGGACTCCGGATGTGACCGGAATGAGCCCGGACTTGCTTCCGTTAACCACCACTGCCTGTCTTCTATCCTTCAGGAAATCGGATATCCAGTTGTTAATCCTTCCTTTAATGCCATACTGGCTGAGCTTGTGAATGAGTAGGCTATGGTTTACTTCGTCAAACGCCTTAGCAAAATCCATGACCAGGACGTCAGTTTGAAAGCCACTGGCCAGGTTTTCATTTAGCTCTTCTACTAATTCCAAAAGCTGTGTCTCACATGACCTCTTTTTCGGAATCCATGCTGGCTGTTATTCATGATGCTGTTAAATTCCAGGTGCGTCATTATTGTACTGGTCAGAATGTGCTCCATTACCTTGCAGCACACACTGGTGAGGGAAACTGGGCGGTAGTTGGCTGGGTCGTGTGTCTGCCCTTTCTTAAACACTGGTGTCACAAGGGCGTCCTTCCAGTCTATCGGGACTAGACCGGAGTCAAGCGATGTTTGGTAAATCATCGTGAGTATAGGGGCCGCTTCATGTGCGAGTTCTTTCAAGACACGGGTGCTCAGGCCATCAGGCCCGGCTGCTTTCCTTGGGTTCAGGTTGGACAGAAGCTTTCTAACTCCGTGCTCGGTTATAATCACTCCATCAACAACTGGGAAGGTGTTCGGAGGCATGCCGCACTTGCGTTGAAATTCCTCGTAGCTGTAAGTTTTGCCCTCACCAAAAACAGATTTGAATTGTCTGTTGAGTATCTCCGCCTGTTGTTCCGGGTTTGATACTAAGCGTTCACCGTCTTTCAGTGGTGCAACTCCGATGTTCGATGACTTCATATGCTTAATATAAGTCCAAAATCTTTTGTCTTTGGTCGATTGTGCCGACTCATCACCTTCAAAAATAGAGTTGAGATACTGCCAATAAGCTCGCCTCAGCTTCCGCTGAACTTCTCTTCGAAGCTGCTGATACTGCTTTTTGAGCTCTTCAGTTCCCCTTTTTCGCATCTTTTTGAAAAGCCGGTTTTTCCTGTTTATTAGCTGGCGAAGTTCTCTGGGTATCCAAGGCTTGTTCTCTTTAGAGCGCGTCTTCTTATGTGGTATAAACCTGGATATGGCATCTGAGATGGTGTCCTTAAACATGTTCCACAGCTCATCAGCAGTGGCCGTGCGGTTCAACGGACCCATTCTGACGAGAAGATCAATACATACCTCCTTCAGCCCCTGCCAATTTGCCTTATTGTACAATGGAACAAGTCTGGGTGTCTGTTTGTGTTCCTGTGCGTAAAGGCTAAATTCACAGTACACAGCGTCGTGATCAGAGACCTGGAAGTACCTCAACTCTTGGGACAAGATGAGGACTGTTGGTTATCACCAGATCTAGTGTGTTGTTTGCACGTGTTGGAGAGGTGACCAGCTGCTCTAAACCATGATCACAAAGGATGTCGACAAGATCGTTGTGTAGTCTTGGGTAAACCGGGTTAGGCTTTAGTGACATCATTTTCCAGTCCCAGCTCGGAAAGTTGAAATCGCCACTAATCAATAGGTGGGCGTTTGGCACAGTAGCTGCTCGAGTTATTGATTCGCTGAACTGTCTTAAACTGTCTTCATCACTTACATTCGGCCTATAATACGAACAAATATATAAAGTCTTCCTCCCTTTAACTTTTACTTTGACCCATATCAGCTCACAGTTTACTTGCCACTCGGTGACTTCAAAACTGTCAAACGCGTCATTCACTGCGATCAGCACTCCGCCGCCATGCCGATTTCTGTCCTTACGGTACACTTTGAATCTGTCAGGAAGTATTTCAGCATCTGACTGCGATGGGTCGAGCCAGGTCTCAGTGGCAACGATAATGTCTGGTTTTATGCTTTCGAGAAGCTGAAGGATTTCAGGCTTCTTCCCAGGAGCTGATTGAAGGTTAATATTTAAAAATCGAAGTGGCCGATGTTTCCACTTGTCCTGATGACTTGACCGTTTTGGTGTTGAGGCATGTAGTGGTCTACTCAAGAGTCTGGATGGAGTGTTATATGACCCGGATTCCGACAGGTCGTTCTCATCCGCAAATTCGAATGGCGTGTTTCGGCCGTCACAAACAGCGCAACACCAAATGTTGCTCTCATAAGAGGAATTATCCACGCTCTGACAGTGAGGATGATACCACTGGCCACATACATTGCAGTACAGTGCCCTAGCATCCCATCGCATACTGTTGTCGCATGTCCCGCACAACTGTACTGATTGGGAGTTCGCTAACATGGCCACTTCTTGCAGACTTGACGGGCCTGGGTTCGGCTCAGGTGCATAAGATTGTGTCAACAGAGCGATGACGAGATAGATCTTAACCTGTTTGAATCGGTGCGTTTTCCACTGGATGTTCTTAATGGTTTCAGTTAACATACAATAGCTTGTTCCAAATGTTCATAGCCTGGCCGGAATGCCCCCCTTCCCCTGCGTCCGCCAATGAGCCGTGCACCTGTTACTAGGCGATTTCTTGTTCGGTTTATTCTAGCCTGAACCTGATCATTCATCCACCAAAACAAGGCTCAACCTTGAGTTTCAGTTTAAGGGGACAAGTTCAGTGAGTCTCAGAGTCTCTTGCCTTTGGGTTTCTCACTCTGCAGTGGCTCAAAAGTTTTGTTTTGGGGCCGATTTATATTTCAGTGGCCACCCTGTCTATTCTGTTGACCGCTTCTCCTGCCCTGTCGACCCACTGTGCATATTTCGATGAGGGGAGTCTCCTTAATGGCTCCTTACTCCCGCCCGTGCGCCTCCTGCACCACCGCACAGTGGGCCGGCGGGCGCTCAAAAGCGCTTAAAATTAATTACCGTCGAACTATTGAGGCTACATCAGCGATATTTTATATCTAGGGTTTTTAAATGCCCCCGAGTAGTTTTCGAGGCTGTTTTTGCTGTATCTGCAGCCTATGTCTAGCTATTGGCATAATATTACTAGGATAATATACATAGTAATATACCCCTCCAGATAACAATTTCTTTTGCCTTCGGGATGTCGTATGGAGGACATATGTCGGCATTCTAACATTCTGACCAGGGCGTAGCCCAGGGGGGGCAGGGACAGCCACCCCCCCCCTGAGGGCCCCCTGAGGGCCCCTGAGGACACGGGTCGCGCGAAGCGCGGCTCGCCCGCACTATGCTCTGTGGTCAAATATGAAATTTCATACCAGACAGGGCCCTCTTAAGCCCTCTTCAGCACTCTATTCTGTAACAAGCAGAACCTTTTTACCCATCAGGGCCCTTTTGGCGCTGTCGCTAGGGCCTTTTTCGGGGCGCTGCCCTCCCCTGAGCGAAATCCTGGCTACGCCCCTGCTTCTGACTCTTGGCCGACTCTCTGGTAAACTGCCAGGTTTGCTTCGTATGCTGCCCTTCAATGAACACAGCAAGTGCTTCTTCGTCTGTGTATCGTATTGAGGTATTTGCTGGTTTTCTTAGCATTTTTCTTACCTTAGTAGGTGTTGTGGGAGCCACGGTCACGTCTTTGAGAAAACCAGAAAGGCCCTGGCGCTTTGGAGCGTGTGACATTCAAAAGCTCTGCAGAGGAGTAACCAGCCATGAAAGCGGAGGTTCGACGACGTTTGGAGCTACCAGAAAGTGTTCCACATAAACCCACAGGCCGACAAGGACCCCGGCTTGTACATGGCTGGTCAAGGTCAACAGGCTCCAATACCCTCGGTGAATCTGCTGCGATGGAACACTCATTCAGCCACTGTTTCTCTTCCTCCAAGAAGCGGCTTAGGGTCCTGTGACTTGCTTGCCATTTCCGCTTCAGCCTTGCAATAAAAATTGTAATTTCCGACCGCACGTGTCTCTTTTATGCTCACTGAATCCGCCCTGTAATGTGTCCTTAACATATGACACTTCGTCATCCGCTGCCACTCTGTTGATAACAATATTGCCACGCACAAAGTTAAACACATCCCTTCGTGAGATCATTTTTCCCACTACAAAACCACAGTTCGCTAGAGCAAGGCACCTCTCCAACTGAGTCAGGGGCCTATTGTTCCTCTGTACCAGGCCACTTCTGACTCAAGGAAACGACCGTCTTATATTTCGTCTCATATCAGATTTGAGCTTTCGTGATCAGTTCTCGTGCGAAGCGAGGTAATCATCTGATGCATTTAGTGTAAAGCGAGTGGCAAACCCAGGCCAATCTGCACATTATCTTATGCCCCGAGCGGTGTTTAGACAATACCCATATTTCCTGTGTAAAGCATTTGACCCAATGTGACCTGGAAAAGATTGCGTAACCTGCAGGTCTACGAAATAGCTCAGAATTGTGTTAACCGGGACTCGAGACGAATCCTAAAGGGAAAACTTGCCGACACCTGCCTTAAAAATGAAAAATTTCTACCATTTGGCTTGTAATAGTGTAATACTATGACCGCACCCGTGCATTGCACTGAACAACAAATATGCTCATAATACGAATTCGGGCAAAATCGGGCAAAAAGTAATTATAAGGCATGAAAGTCAACACCTTCAGCTACTTTTTGGACCAAATTTCACTGCGGCACAAGGTGATATATTTTTTTAAAACTCTATTTCAAATATAGTTTGATCAAATCTATCTCCGTCAGTAACATTACTTGGTAAATTTGCTCCCCATACCTGACCAATACACGAAATCACGTTAAAACATGTACTAACATATTTGGAACACTCCGTTCCTAGAAACCAAAGCCATAAAACTAATTTCTAAGCCTTTGAAACGTTGAAAAACACTTGTGAACAAATAAGGAAATTCAGGCGATAAGTGCGCTCCGAAACGCTTTCGGTGGAAACCTCGTTTTCAGACTGTTTCTGCACAGAGTTTTGTAGTCGTTTAGAAAAAATAAGAATGCCATCGTATTCTACATTCAATTTCACACTGATGGCACCCATAAAACAGCAATATTTTTGAACTTACGAAATCCGAATAATAAGCGCTTTTGAGGGTCCGCGGGCCCACTGTGCATCGTCAGGGCCTGCTTTGTAAGCTTCGATATCTCCTCTGTTAGCTCTCGTCCGTAGGAGGAGGACCTTATCAACAAAACGTTTTTCACTAATTACATGCAGAGCCTCCTTCGGTTTTTTAAGGGCATTCACGACCGCCTATCCAGTTAGCCACGAGCTCTACCGCGTGGACTTTCAGTGCCCAGGATAGCCTCAGGCGCTCTGCATTGACCTTGGGCCATTGTTTCACCACCGGGGCCTCCTATTCCATATACAGAACCTCCTCTACGGATCCTATCTTGTCTGCGCAGTCCTGGGGACTTTGTCAGCGTTCTAAAGCATTACACATTGGCTTGGAGGCCCATTCTGCTGTTATAAGGGGTTTCCTTTGTAACTTCGATGGCAACCATAGCCCATAAAACAGCCTTTTGTCTGAATTTGAAGCCTCTTGTTCCGCCATGGGGGCCTCTTTCGCTATTTGAAGGGACTCCATGGGACTCCATGGGCGGCCTGTGGTAACCTCCTGGGACATTTTAAAACAGCCTCAGACCCCTTGACGCCTGGGGCCTCATTTGCTATCTCCTGACCCACCCCGCACCGCCTCCCGTATGGCCATGACTAAAAAATGCCAAACTTATACCGTTCTCAGTTATAGGCCAGCTTTTCCATCCTAGGAGTTTCTATTGCCTTCTGGGCCGTTTCAGTGGCATCCGAAGCCGGTCTGAATGTTCTACTTTGTTAAAGTTAGACCTCCTTTGTCCTGTTCAGAGTCTGGTGCACTGACCCGAATAAAAGCTGAGTTGGGAGCCCCCCCCCCACCACAGCTTAATGGTCCTCAGTGCTGGCTTGCGGCCACCCTCAACGTACTCCAGAAAGGACCTCGACGAAGGAGGGGACGCCCCTTGTGTTCGGAGACGCGCCTTTGGTGGTGTCTTGCATGCCTAGGGGGTGAGTGTGATGTTTTAGCTCAGAAGTAATGTACTGAGACAAAACTAAGCACGAATAATCCCTATTTAACGAACAAAGAACCGGCTATATACAACAGCAACGAACACTCCAACACTCATCGCAATGCAATGGATAAGAAAAGCAATGCACAAGAAAAGGAAATAACGACGATTTGAAGGGCAGGGCTGACGAATCTATACGTATAGCAACTCCCGCCTGATGTTAGTGGAAGAACCAGGCTTCGGGGCAAGAGCACATTGAGAAATCCGCACCGAGAGGTCACGAGAATGACAGACGCCAACAAATGAAACACAGTCGTCCAAATTCGACCTCTTCGGACCCAACTCCCAGATTCAAACCCCAAGCTAGTGCATGCCTCTACTAGGTCACGCGATTTGGTGCGTTCTGACCTTAGCAGAGATCTTTTACGGTAGGTCAATATTTTCATCTTACTCTGTCCTATCTTTTTGGCTCTTCGAGACTGTTGCGTGCCCGGAGAAAGCTAACCGAGCAGAGAGCATAACTATCGGAGGACACTTTTCGGTTACGACTGACACAAAGAATAGACCCGCAGACTCAACTCCTTGCTTGACACAACCAATAAGCATTACCTTATATATGATCGCCAGCAGGTCATGAAAACTCAATGACAGGCAAAACTCCCAAAAATATTTGACAATTACAAAAAGTCCCCCAAGGCAGACCGTATTTTCGACGTCAATGTGTCATATATTTTTACAGTGGCGGATACAGGACTTCATTTAGGGGGGCTAGGGGCGCGAGCCTCTCGCAAGCATCGCCTCGTATCAGCCTCCGCCTATGCGCATTAACTATAAACACTCACACATTTCAGCCATTTCAGGGGACTTGAGCCCCCTAGCCCGCCCCTTGTGTCCGCCACTGCATATGTATAGAATGGCGAGCCGTGAACAGCAGCAACTTCCGAACTCAAACGGACTACATGACACCCACGAGAGGACAAAAACTAAAGCGAGATTTCATTTATTCGGACTGTAGTTCGAAAAAATTACAGGAGTTTCTGCGGTCCGGATCATATCCCCGTTCAGCTAAACAAGGCTATCGTAATCCAAGCCGAGCTAGAGTATCCGTTAGAAAAATGGTTTCATCACTGGTTCAGTCACGACAGCGGCAGTTAAGAAGTCGGAGGAATGTGATATCACGGTGTCTGCCCCGCTGTGGTAAATGTTTGCGGCGCACGAGACGTAAAAATTTCACCGTAAGCCAGCTTATCAATGTCTTACACCGATAAAACTCGATGGATAGAGATTCTTCACCAAAGTGCAGGTTATTATTGAAGCGTAGGCTTTACATAACAGTCCCGGTGGGCAGTCATTGTTTTACAGCACGAAAAGTAGCATTTATTGCATGCCCCGCTAAGCTGCAGGGTCCAAACTAAAACACAGCTCGCGATCTGAGATCAGGTAGAGCTGAACAGAAAATCGTTCCCCTAAAGAAGTTGAGCTTAGGATATCTAAAAATTGTCTGACCTCAATGAACTTTTGTCATATAAGGTGCCATTTACGTGAAGAGGGCAAATCACCTTTTCAGGCAAATGGTTCCATAATATAAAAAACCGCAAGAAAGAAGCCAGCAATCGCATCGCAACGGAAGGCGTTTCGTTCCTTGAGGGAGATTAGAGTGTAGCGGCATCACAGGTGGAAGTTGATTCAGCCGAGTGTAGCAGGCAGCAGCGGACGGTAGCAGTCCTCGCAGGGGCAAGCGGACAAGGACATTAAAGCTGCAGCACCTTCCAGCAGTGCAGGTGGAGGGCAAGCAAGCGGGAGGAGGCAACACGCCAACGCCGGTTCTCACGCTCCCATGGCGAGTACACACGGCTTTCTTGGAAATGAGCAGGCGTTACAAGGAGCCGGAATAGTGCCGCCCCCATCCCGGCCGCACACACGCCTGCACCCAGACATGCAAGGGGATGCACCCGCATCGTGCAGATCCCAGACACAATAACGACGGTGTAGCGCGTCATTACTCGCCGGCGAGACGGCATGTGGTACACTCAGCGCCATAATGCGGACCGGATCGGCTGCAAACACCGGGCCCGGTGGCGTGCATGCCTCACATCGCGCCGCTATTGTGGGCACTTGCTGTAGTGACGGGTGGAAAATGTGGTGTGCACGGGCCGGCTGCGGTGCTGCCGTTGGTCGCGACACCGCTCCACAGGCTCACTACAGACCTGACGCCGCGCCCGTCTCACCGGGCCGGACTTTTCACGTGTTTCGGTGCTAAAAATGTCCGACAAGAACCAGTCGGATTAGACAGGGTTGATGGCAGGTAGGTCAGGCCGACATTTATTTTGATGTACGTGGTGAATGGCTCGGGGAGAATAGTCGCACAGCACAATTATTTTGGACGTTCGTGGTTAATTTGAAAGCGATGAGAAGGCTGCACCTTACGGAGACATTTTGGGAATAAAGGAAATATGCCCTCACAAAACACCTACCAAAAAATATCCATCATGGAATTTGAACTGCGCTATCACTAGCGCAGAGCATACAAAAAACCTCCAGGTTTCATATTTCGCTTCTTTCAGAACCGACAGTGACCTACGCAGCAACAGCGTTTCACAAGCGTACTAATTGCGGCTCAGGAATACTACGCCAGCTCCTAACAGCTGACGGCGGCCGTTCGGCGGTGGTGAGCACCAGAGCAGACCAGATTCCGCTCCAAACATAGGCATTCCACTGCAAGTGGTGAGTTTCGGGACACATGAACATTTAATCTGATTTTTTTTGGTAAGCTCCATCACACCTACCCCAATTCAGACCCATTGTGAAGGCACCACATTTCCTTTAAGGTA
Organism: Lepas anatifera; assembly: GCA_034440635.1. NCBI lineage: Eukaryota > Metazoa > Arthropoda > Thecostraca > Lepadidae > Lepas > Lepas anatifera. Next base: position 133,994 of record JAOTON010001952.1, read on the forward strand.
TTCCATTCTACGGGCGAGTGTTTCAAAGTGATCTTTCCGGGGTCGGCCTAAGAAATTTCAGAACGAGGTAGCCGTTTTCTGACAAGATCCATGTTTGATCAGCCAGTCAACAACCTGCGGGCGCTGCAGGACCGATCACAAACTAATCGGATTTCCTTTCAAATCAGCTATAAGTGCATTCTCGGTCACTTGCCTCATACTTCGCCCGTGAAAAAGAGCCGTGTTCATTCGGCGGCGCAGAAATGCCGCCGCTCAACGATTGTGGAGCACCTAAGAGCCCAACAGACATCACTGCCCCAAATGCGGCCGCCTCCCGGCTTTTCACCGGTCTGGAGAGCGGCGTGGAGCCGAGGCGCGAGGAGACGGCCGGCCGCGCCGGCGGCTGCCCAGAGCCTCGCGGGGCGGCGGCGCTGCGGCGGCGTGGGCGGCGCTTCACTTTCACTGCGCCGCCCGGCACAGGCGGCAATCACCGCCGGCCAACAACACCGATCCGGCGGCGCCGCGACACAGGCACGGCGGAGTCGGCCGCACTCCTCGCCGCGGCCCGAGAACAGACATGGCCGCGACAGCAACGGCGAGATTTCGCAGCGATGGGTCAGCACCTCAGCACGACTGCCTCTCGCCACAGAGCACAGCTCACTAGACTTTCAAAACAGGACCACACACGCCAGAGGCGCGACTCCGCACAGCAGTTGTTGCCCACCCCGAGACTTTCCCGCTGGGCGTATGGCCCGGCCAGGTCACGCCGTGTTTCTCGGGACGTTCACAGTCTGCGTTGCGCCCACGTGACAAAAAGCGGCACAACAGACGGGCATGTTGGCTGAATAGGCCGCTGTCACGAGAGCTGGACAGTTTCCCGCCACGCCAGCACGGCAGGCGGGCCGTCGGCTGCTCGTGAGCTGAATGTCCACAAGCGGTGGGACTTTCTGGGCCCAGGGCAAAAGCCCGGCCCAGGCCCGCGGCCTTTGCTCGGGTCTGAAGACCTGGTATGAACATATTTTGGGCTGCTACTGGGCTTCATCAGTGTTGAGACCCAAAAAAGCTGTAATATCCATAAAATGTGTTCAATCCAAGTCTAGAATTTTCACCCCAATAAAACATTATAATCGCATAGTTTGGTCAGCATATTTTTCAGAATGAATGTGCGATTAAATCTAATGCATGTTCTTTAACACGCGCATTGACGGGGGTCTGAGCCACCTTCGCCTTGACGGGGGGAGGGGCGGCTATCCGCCCCCATAAGATCTCGAGAACCACGCTAGGTAGGGAAAAACGGTAAACGGCGTTGGACAGTCCATCCACTTCTCTATCGAAAATATTGGAACCATTTTTTCAGGTCACATTTAAGGTCACTAGACATCAAAACATGTCATCACAGGGATAACATGTAAATGAAGGCTTTCGGTCATAACATCTGAACAAGTCAAGATAGAAAAAAACAATTTGAACCATATGAATCCTCGCAGCAAGCCGAACCCAATGGTATATAGTATGACCTTACTAGGTCAAATCAAGGATTTGACCTGACATGAGGTCAGGTCAAGGTCAAATAAGGAAAATGAACATTAGAACCGCAATGACATGACGAATCTAATTCAAACGTTAATAAGTTTTGAAGTGCTGCGGCGAGGAGCATGATGATGAGTTGTTAAGATGTTCCCTGGCCTCTCCCCTCGAATCCGGAAATGTAAAAAACACTGAAGATTATATATTCGGGCACAGCCCTTCATCAGAATCGTGGAGTAAATATCAATAATTCTCAGTCCTAGTATAGCCAGACCTCGAAGGTCTGGCTATACTAGGACTGAGAATTATTGATATTTACTCCACGATTCTGATGAAGGGCTGTGCCTGAATATACAATCTTCAGTGTTTTTTACATTTCCGGATTCGAGGGGAGAGGCCAGGGAACATCTTAACAACGAATCTAATTCAGTTAAAATAAACGCTCTATCGCTATCCATTACTAAGTTATTCAGTTAAAACCATTTTCCCATGTATTCTCAATGGAGAGGTCATTGCTGGTGCCTGATCTTAGCTCATCGATATAAAAATACCGGAACGTATTTTAGAGAACTCGGTGGGCCCATTATGTGATGAGTTTCAATCGGATAAGTTCACCCTGTTCTGACTTATGCTATCTTAAAATTTTTTGACGTCAGGTCACTTGACCTGACCTGACATGACCTAACCTTCAAATTTTGACAAAAGTTGTACAAATGATCGGGGAAGGGTATGCCAGGTACGGCGGCGCTACGCGCCGCCGTTTTTAAGCCCTCTCCAAAAACCGAGGGGGCGGGTACCCGCCCCTCCCGTCAATGCGCGTGTCAAGACACCCAAAACACGTTGTTCTGGACTGTGTAAGTTACTAATTCCAGACAATACAAGCGAGAAGACTCCTCTGAAAGCTTTAGCTAAACACAGATCCTAAAAATCAACCCCGGAAAGCCTGCAGCATGTTTTACACCAGTCCCAAGTACCGAAGAGCTAAGAGCTGCGTCTCCTCCACTGGCGAGCTGTGGTCGTTATTTACAGCCGGGGTCCGTTAGACGGGTCACACCCCCGTCCCTGCCCCGGACCCAGTCAGCTAGTTCGGCAGCGACCGGCCGGTGTCAGTCCTGCGCTGGTCAACGGCGCAGGCCCGTCAGGACGTCTGCGGAGGCCGAGTGACGTTCAGTGTGAACCGTGGATCCACAATCTCACTGGCAGCCACCAGCCAGCCGTCCAGCTAGCTCATACTGGAGCCCACAAATGCCCCGCAGATTCTCCACAGGTGTTCCACATGAACACTGGGAAAATACAGATCTACTGCATCCAACCGCATCAGGGAAACAGGTTTAATGCGAGTAAAAGTCTATCACAGTTAAAGCCTTAGCTTGGAGCATGGTAGGTTGAGGAGATCGGAGATGAGAAACACGAATATTGCTTGACTGCATATTTGGGTGCACATGAGAGCACGACAGTCATCCCAGCCCATGATACTTTTATGGTGGCGTAAAACATATCAACATGGGAAGGAGGAGCGGTGGATTATAATAGATGAGAGTGAAATAAACTAACCCCTTAAGCGGGGACAAGTAGTAGGTAGCTTGGCGCAATTTTAGTAAAGTGCTTACAGAGACAATCTCTATTGAAAATAATGCGCATGACTTTATTTCTGCTGAAAATATTCTACCGTACCGCGTACCGTCCTTGCACAAGTACCTGATAATTTATCCTATTTAATTTTCCTCTGCTAGAACTAAAACAAGTCTCCAAATCAAGCGACGTCAAACCGGCGTACGTAATGCTCGTGTCAGATTGCACCCCTCTGATTCGCGCAACAGATGAATATGGATACAAATGAAGCGAACTTGGCTAAAAGACGATATTATTAGGAATTAAAGAGACTCTTATATATTTCGACCATTTTTCTTGATATACCAAACCGTGCTATATGTTTGAAGAAAGCTATACGCATCTATATTCGCCGGAACCGAAAACACGTTAGGTATGTAAGTTTGGAACAGGTCCAAGCAAGAAATATTTGTCCGCGCAGCGGGCCAGAGCATTACATCACGTTTCCAAGTTCAATTCATACCACGTGACCACCCGGGGAAGAGAGGGTTATGTGTTTGCCTTTTTCTCCGCCAGCGAAGTTTTGCTGCGAATGAAATTTCGATCGAGCGGTTTCTCGGCAAGCTCTAGCACAGGGCTAGAGATCAATTCCCATTATAAAGGTGCCATATTCCCATAAAGGTGACCCAAGTAACCAGACGCGAGCTCCAAATAGCGCAAGGATACAACTTCTTAATTTTGGCAAGTACTAACCTAGGGTTCCTCGCACACCGAGCTCTTGTATCTGATTTCAGGACGTCATTCCAGCCCAAATAGTTGACCATTCCGGACAACAAACAAAAATTTGGATTCCAGATGAAAATAGGATTCGATCAAGGATCTTTGGCGAAGGCACTCACCGATATATCATAGCCACAATCATCGTGCACCGACCAGCTCGATGACCCCATCAATGATTTCAAGGTCAATGAACAACGGTAAATACAAATCCATCACATCACCCGGCAAGAAAACAAAACAACAAACGTGGGATACCCCACGCCTCAAACAAATCCAATATAAACGTCCTTGTCTATATCAGGCGGAACAGACGCAGCACTAGGTCGGGCGGTCGCATTCCTTGGCGCGGCGGCTGCCAATTACAGACAGGGCGCAAACAGCGCAGCTGTTGCAGCGGCAGCGGCGACATGACAGATGGCTGCCGCCCAACATTCCTGGCAGCTGCCGAAGCTCCGGCCGTCCCGCTCCAGCCCGGGCGAGCCTCTACAGCTGATGAGGCCCACCGTACATCGGCGGCCCGGGAGCAGCCGCCCTGCCCCGGCCCATCCACATCCGTCGCACTCGCCGAAGCTCCGGCTGCCACTCCCCAGTCATCAACGCGCCAGTCACCCCCCCCTCCCTCCCTCCCTCCATCCTACCGAGCTTCGGTCCCTCCGCCACTACGACCGAGCTGCCGAGACTCCAGCCAACCCAGCCAAGCTCCAGTGCCCCGGTATGTGCCACAGAACACATGCAGCACGATGACACTGCGACATATCGACCGGTCCCACAACTGAGCACATCTGTCGCAGGAATGGACTAGGATCAGTCCGATGGTGCGAGATCAACGAACACTCACATTGAACTGCCAAAACGTGCTCAGGTTTTTGAGACAGGAAACAAGGTGGGTCAAGGGTCTAAAAAATGCACGAAGGTCAAACCTGATACATGATACGATAAATATTCACACAACACCTCAAGCAGCTTCCCATTGTAAAGTCCCCCGACCCGGCATCCGCCCCAGCCCACTCCCAGCACTAACCTCATCGTGTCCGAGCTGTTTCATCTGGTGCAGCAGCTCCTGCCGCCTGCTGGCGCCGCTGCCGCCGCCGCCGCAGGCGAACGGCATCAGGCTGCGCCGGATCTCCTGCAGCGCCTTGTTGTGGTAGGTGGAGCGCTTGGAGCGGGGGTCGGCCGAGGGCGGCAGCGGGGCCGCCGGTCGGCCTTCCACCCCCTCAGGGTCAGGCGCCGGCGCCGGCCGCCGCGCCACCGGCCGACCGCCGCCGCCCCCGCCCACAGCCAGACCCTTCGGCTGCGACACGGGGGGCAGAGTGTCAGGCTTTGGACTTGGTTGGTGGTGGATGTGCACTCGGGAGAACGCAGGGTGAGTGCTGCACACAAACCAGCCTGAGCGCGCTGTGTCACATGGCGGTGTTCGGGGACGTGCACTGACGGCACGTAGGCTGGTGCGACAACACGTGAGGGGACTGACTTCGTACTAATTACACAACGCAAATGATGTGATGCGAATGATTAACACACAACAGCTGGAAATATAAATACGATAATACCTCTGGTAAATAGAGGCCAAATCCTGACAGCTAAAGGCGACAGTGTAATTGATGAACAGCTTACATATAAGTTTTTGGGACACCGCTGCAGAGTTTTCCGAGAGCAAAATAAAATATTGATGGGACCCACTACACGCACAGTGCAAGCGTCATGAACTGTCTTTGTGAACGCACGAGTATGTGTGGGTCAGTCAGCTGAGACGTTGTGCCGAACCTGGCCGGCTTAGGCACGACTGATGCGTTGACCCAGTCATAATCCGCTTCTATACCCCGACCGGTTCGGAGCAGCACCAAAAACAGCCAGTTTGCAACCACGACTGACAGAATCGCCTTGCGTGTGACATCACCCGCGACATTTTTAGATTTGCTCGTTAGCTTTTAAATCGTGAATTGCAATCTGATTTCGTGGTCAAAACCAGCATTTTATAGCACGCAAAATACCCCAGGAGGACTCACTACGAATAAGTTTATATATTTGACCGACCACACCCGGGATTTGTCAGATATCTGGCGAGGATTAGATGGTTTTAAAGACAAGCGGTGAAAAATGTTGTCATTTTTCCTAAATGTAGACACCCAAATAAAAAGGCATGACATCCAACCACGAAGATTCTCAGAAGCTAGCAGTCCTTGACTCATGAAAATGAGCCGAATTACAGTTAAGAATGTTCCAAATCAATACCTCAGATTGTCTCTTACAACATCAGAGGTCACTATCAAGCGACGCAAATATGTAGGAACCTCAGACAAAAGCAAATAGCTTCCTAAGCAGCCAGGCTAACGTGGCCTGGGAGTTCACTGAAGATTAGAATGCGACCCTGAGCTGGAATGTTTGTCCGCGCGCACGTGACCACACAGTTTGAACACCTGGGCTGAAGACAAATACCCCAGGTCAGAGCGGGCCGCAAGGACGCCGTGCTTAAGAGCGCGCGGAACCTGCCCGGAGGCGTTTCAAACGCGCCACATGCGACGGTGCCACCGACAGGCTGGCAAGCGCACCAACATTGAAAAAACAAAACGGGTTCAGAATCACATCAGGGATTTAATAGGTCATCAGTAACTAAACGGACGCACAACGGACACGGACGCCTTGGATACGGTGCCGTGATACGGCAGAAGCAATGGTGTGTGGCGTTTGCCAGGTTTTCTAACTTCCAGTTAACTATACATTAACATGTTTTCCAAAATGCGAGAGCATTCAGGCTACCCGAGCAGCACTTGGAACAGGCTCCGAATGACCGCCAGAAATCAGCTGAAAAAGTCGGCGGCGAGCTCGCAACATCGACAAACGCTTCGGATGAGGTGAAGTTTTTTGTCCCTTCTCATCGTGCACTGAAGTGCGATCAATTGAAAACGAAGGAACATTTTTGTCGCTCTTGACCTAGTAATTCCAACGCCACGCACATTCCAGCAGAAAAATGTCGGACAATGAAACGAGCCTGGGTTTGCACATTTACCGAAATGATTTACTTGAGCACCAGTTATTTTCTCGACACCTCTTCTAGTAGTTTTCAATAGCCTTCGCCAAACGCTTGGATTTTTCTTGAGTTTTGGTTCATGATTTTGGTCTCTACAACACTTCACAGTCTAACGGCCATTTTCTCAGCGTTACCGATCGTTCCAACTGCGTTTGTTTTCAGCCGGCGATGGCGGCGCTATCGGAAATCCTTGCGTAACGATAGCGGCGCAGTCTTCGGCGTCGCGAGATGCCGGCGGCGTGACTCACGAGCGCGACACGCGATAATTGGAACACGTGATTCAGAGCGCTGTTCGGGAAGCACTGGTACCACGCAGGTCACGTTAGGTCATGAATAGCGCAGATATACCCGAATTTCTAAAACAAAAATCAGATTAGGCAGATCACAATTTCCTATAAAGAGAAAAGTTGAACTGAGTATCTGATTTTAGATTATTAGGTATCTAAAAATGTGGCATGCCCGATGAAGAATGCTGGCACTAAGTCTCCCGTTTTTTTCTTTTCGCAGAACATTTTAGGCTGTAGCTGATAGAAACATTCACGCATATATGTAGTCTAAAAATTCAAGGGCAAGATTCTTCGTACAAACGATTAACACCGTCTATTACTTTGTCACAAATCACAACTGTGAAACCTAGGCTGCAACAAGTTTTCCCATGTCAAAAAATCATAGGCAAGTCTTACAAAACGATTCATACGTGCATCAAAATTGCATTTATCGAAAAATAGGTACTGAACTACCATCACGCACAATCACGCAATAACCGTGTGACCAAATCACAATGAACTTTTCAAGCTTTTGGAAGCACTTTTACGCATAAGAGGTGCGATCACATCATTCCTGCTCGCTAACACTGGGACTCGGATGCTATAAGGGTCATTTTGAGCTTTCCCACTTGGCATATTGGCAGACAATGTTGAGAAGTTTACACTGACATGTATCGCCCATACACAAGCAGATTCGGAGGCGCCATTGATGTGAGAGCTGGAAAAACTATAAAATAAAGATAATTTACGCAACAGGATAAATAATCCGAGGCCAAAAACAAATTTGTTATACTGCTCCTCCCCATTAGTTGGTTCCCGATATCCGCTCTTTCGCTCAGACTGCCGCCGACGCAAGTTGTTACCCTTAAATTCAGTTTTCCTAACAAGCCCAGTGGAAGAATGAAGAACCCGTATAAGGAGCAAAAGCTTTTCCACGGTGCAATGTTAACTTAAGATTACTTACTATTACTTATTCTATCCTGTACCCATTACTAAAGAAAAACAACTTGAAAATATTTCAGCAATGGCATTTGGTCTGCTCCCAGTACCTATTTCCAGGCAGTACACACTTTGAACACGTCATGCGTCTCAGGTGGTGGACTTCCCTGCGAGAAAGGGAATACCATCTCCAGGTTTTTTCTCCTATTCGAAGCTACAAGAGTTCACCCCCTGTGCCTTTTCGCTGAAAAAATGGCACATACATATCCTTCTAGACGCCAATGTCCACTGAATCTCCAAGAAGCGAAAAAGATTTCGAACCCTTTACAGTAGAACGCACCAGAATCGTACAGTTATGCCGCATGAATGCATCTTTTCCAAGAGCTGCGTATAGATCGCTCGTACAACGGGTTGCTTTGGTTTCTTGGCACGAGCTTATCGTCTGCAAGACGGCTCACTAAGACGCTAAGCGATGTGAAGTATTCGAGGGCCCGGTTGAGAAGGGGCTTGTACTGAATTCCGTCCAACTATGCAAATGAAATTAAATAATTTTCCATACCTGATGAGCACACTGAATGCGCAGCGTCATACTTCCTGTGATTATATTTCAACAACCATATTTTGGCATATCTGATAGATATGAGCATTAGGGCCAGGTCCATACATCACCGGCATGTTTAAGGCGCTGAAGATGACAAACTAAAGAAAATCCGCTTCTTACGGGATGCTTATTGTCGCTTACTTGATCTCGCAAGTTTAATGCTAAGGGAGACAGGACGTCTGGCTGAGTGATGCCATGCGCCCGAGGAAAGCGAATATACGAGAAAATGCGAGAATCAGGAGTTGTTTAATGCACGAGGAATAAAAAGAAAAAGCACAAACGGCCAATATGCGGCAGTTGCACGGGCTTTGTTGCCTTATTTAAGGACAAAGTTAGAATCACAATTTTACAAAGCCGGATCATCCTAAGCCCACATACAGTACTTTTAGATCGAGTTAAGCTTCGCCTTTGAACCACATCCTGCAAAAGCCCTGCTCCTGCTCAACTGTCACCGCGTGGTCACACTGCGACACTAGCTAACCAGAAGCTAGATTAAAGGCAACGTTTGGCCCGGAAAAATATCAGGTATTTCGCCGAGTAACACGCCCGTGTTAGAAAAGTTCAGTGGTAAATCAGATCCATGAAACTCGGCAGCTTTCTGATGTACCTTAGATTATGCGGCATAAATCGCTTATGCGAACCAGCTGAAGCCAGAGCACAAAGCAGCTGAAGCCAGAGCTCCGAGAATTTTCCAATATTACCCACAGCAAATCAGGCGCTAGCTACGCTAACACATCACACAAAACGATGACCCCAGCATAACATTCCACAGTAGCACTGCCAGCCGCCCGAAACTCCCACTGGCCATCGGGTGGACTTGGGTGCCAAGGCCGGGCTGAGGGGCAGGGGGTCAGTCCGTGTCTCACCTGCAGCGGGGGCGGGGGCGGCTCAGTCAGGTCGCCGCCGCCGACCAGGCCCGGGTCAGCCTCCTTGCCGCTCATGAGGAGGCGGCGCGGCGCATGGCCGTCTCAGGCGCGCCGCTCCGTCGGCGCCGGCTACGGCAAACCCACTCCAACTTCACGCACTGCCCCGCGACGGCCACACTCACAACGTCGCGAGCACAGGCCGCCGGGCTCAACACTGCACACGGAGAGCGCAGGTTCGCGCGCGGGGTCAGTTGGCACTGATGCAGCACTGTGTTATCACTTGGCGTCCACTGGGCGGTGAAGGTCAGACGAGCATGGTTCTCTGTCGGCTGATCGGCGCAACACGTTTCTGCAACATCAGGGACAGAGCGGTTAATTAGGAAGAGCGAGACCGAGCTTCCTGCACATGCAGCAGTCACGTCCGAAACATACTGGAGCTCAGACGGCAACTTTTTCTAGTCTGATGGATTCCTGAAAACACCTTATGCTTCATTAAAATTGATCGGTCAACCCTCAGCGTAATACCAAAGACCACACGGAAACCGGCGACACTGGTCGTAACAGACACCCCCAAGAACAAAGCGCCGTCTCTTTGTCCCACTTTCACGGTGCGTCTGGAGGCGGTATACTTGTGGAGCAGGCAGAGGACGGTCGGCCAGTGGCCCGCGTCAGCCTTCACGCGCGTGCGGGAGGGTCGTCAGCGACGGGAGAGAGGCCGGCCGCGTCTGCCACCGTGACGCCACACGGCGGCGGCGGCGGCGGCGCGCGGGGGCCAGCTGCCGACAGCGCCACGTGCGCAGCAGCCCCGCCCCGCACTGCTCCGGGGCCAGCACGGCCGCATACCGACATTGTCATAACCCAACTGCTGGGAGGGACACAGCTCAACCTCCCAAAGCCCGGCCGCTGCTACTTCGTACAACATGGGTGACGGATGCAGCGGTAGCAGACAAAAGCAGACAGTAGTCTGAACACAACTAAATATAATGGAACGACAGAGAAATTATTGAGTATTTACCTCTGCATGCAAAGCATGAGACCGAATCACCCGCCGCCACGAAAAACCCCACCAAAGACTGCAATATACCGGTTCAAACTACCCGCTGCCACGGCGAAACGTACCACGACAATACAAAATACTAGACCAAACCAGCCCTGGCCACGGCGAGACGTGCCACGAAATAAGGTCTTCCTCTACTCAGGAGCCCGTTTCCGGTTGCCAATGAAATTGTATTCAACAACACTCCATATTGTTATGTTGCCAAAGCAGTAATCTAAAGAACTATATTTAGAAAGAAGACATTGCGAGCATCTTGGTTTTTCAATCAGCAATTTGCTTTAGACAAAGACGAAAGTATGTGCAACCTTTCACGCAGACTTATTCCGAGGTAGCAGATCTATGAAACGTCAAAAAGTGTTCAGCAAAACCACGACGGTAAAATCAGCACCATTCAACTACAAAACTTTGTTGCTCACTCCATCAGACCTAACTTTATAACGAGACACATGGTACAACTTCTCAACAGGGCCTCCAATGCGCTCGTCCACACAGAGGTCGCATCATGCGTTCCGCACATGGCAAGGCATATCTTTGAAGTTTAACGCTCTCAGACCAGGTTCAACCCGATAGATTTGACTAAAGACTTCTGGTTGACACCGACGGTTGGATGGCAGCAACTGTCCGGTGGTGGCCATCAATTTCTGGCGCTGTCTGTTCACAACCACCAGGGAAAGGGCATGAAAGCAATAGTGGAAGTCCTGAAGGGCGGCAATTTCACGGCCCGGCGGCTTACCCAAGCAAGAAGAAATTTGACTCCTCGTAAACCCTTCCAACAGGGGGAGATTTGGCGACATCACATTACCCTGGCAATAGGCGTGTCGATAAGACCCCCAAAATTATTGAACAGTGACAGTGCTTTACAACCAGTGAGTGGTATTGCTAATATGCTCCATACTGGTTTTGAAAAATTGCTATCACTCTCCCACCATCTGAGCGGAGATTCTACAACAGCAGTTAAGCGCGGTCACGATCGAAAGTTACGTTTGGGAATCTGAAGTGATTTTTATAGTGGATCCCAGCACACTGAAGGCGCAGTCATGATTTCGCTACAGGACGCGTAAGGTGCATTACGAAACCTCACGATACTCCCACGATATTCCGGGCCATACAAATGTTCGGGCATCAGGTGATAACTATTCTCCACCTGCTGACAAATGCAACACAGCGCTAAAAACAATACAGCACCTTTCATTTCAAAGCACAATTGGGGGCTTATCCTCCAGCATATCAGCATAATAGTGGTTAGAAGGCAAGTGACTCTGGATTACCGCATGGTTAAAGATTCCGAGGGACTTACCATTTAACCAGATCATTGAAACACACTGCATGCCACTGAAAAAGCCATAATTGGCTGGTTAAGTAAGTGGGGCCCGCCTGCAAAGCTTTCATTCCAGGGAAAAGCAAGATGTGCGCTGCATAAAAATGCAAGTCCGGATGAGGTCAAGAGAGGCCCACATTAAAACGCCCGGCATTCCACCCGCAATGATGTAAAAATTCATACGCTGGCAGTCAACCTAATCCCATGAAGTTACGCATGACTTTGTCTAGGAAAAATGGTGGAGCGAAATAAACATCTTGCAGAGGAGTATAACGAAATTCATAGGGTGAACAAACGGGCTCCTTGGGAAACTTGTTGATGTTGCTGAAAAAGTCAGGACATATCATCAGATTAGCATTCAACTCACTACTCTATGGTTACTGAAATGCGAAATACACCTCCATTTATCCGACGAAATTCCGTATGATCAATAACTCTGGCATGGCACCACCGGTATAAATGTAAAAAAACTCATGTAGACATAACGAACACGTTGCTATAAAGGGAGCAGTGTCCAAACTAGAAAAATAAAAAGAAAATCAGACCAGCACCCCTCTACAGAAGAAATATTTGGTAGTGAATCAGACACAAATGTCACTTGCTGTCGCTTGCTGCTTCTGTGACTCCAACTGTCCAGTCACCGCCCACACCTACCGGCTATCCACGTGCAACGCGACAACTTGGTTCTCTGATTCGCCAAAAGGTCATGTTTCAGCCCGACTGATCGCTTCATCGCCCGTCAGAGAACAGCGCTCCATCAGCTCAGTGGGTCAAGTGGTTACTGTTGGCTGAAGTTAGCTGTTGTGCTGTAGAAGAACTAGTATGGGGAGCTTACCGATTACAGTAAATGAAGACCAGATACTCAGCCATGCCATATGCGAAGAAACGATGTCCCGCATATAAATTTTCCGTACCTAATAGCTAGCCGCTGGGGCAGGGCTATAGTGATTTATAGTTACAGGCTCGGTAAAGAAAGGTCCTAGACTTCAATCCACCAAGAAGCAGAATTCAGTCTCCATCCCTGACTAAGCCCTAGAAATCTCTTCTCCCCGTCGGCCGCAATATAACTTCGGCGTTAGTGGGTCATTTAACAGCGAGGAAAAGGAACATAAAAGAAAAAGGGGGGAAACATTAATAAGCAGTTCCCAAAGAGTACTGTTATCATGTTTATCTCGTCTAGAAATAATGCAAATGGCCATACAAAATTGCAAAATTTAGACAAATGCTATATGCTTTGGCGTGACAATAGTTCAACGACCCTTAATAAAGGGGAGAACGTGACATGAATGTTACACACAAAACATCTTTCAGTAGACTGAGAAAACCAACGGCCCAATTTGGAATTTTTGTTCTTGCTTTTCCTAACATTCCATTTATAAAAACGGGTGAACCTGCATTTCGTACAGTATATCCAATAATGAAGGGTTAAAAATATTTGTGTTTCTACCAGGGATGCGGAACCGGAGCCTGAGCCGGAGCCGGTCGGAGCCGACCATTCTGCCCGGAGACGGAGCCGCCGAAACACTTTTGATCGGAGCCGGAGCCGGAGCCGTCAGAAAGGGTCCGGCTCCGGCTCCCAAAGAGCTCTAAAATTACCAAAAATCAAACGTGAAATGGTCACATTTTACCTCGTGAGATGTCGCATGAAAAAACCTTTATTCACCTGAAATATTAAATTTTCTCAATATGTTATGTATATCGAGATTAATGAAATATTGAAACTAGGGTGTTCCGTAGACGGTCTCACTCTTGGGCAGGTAATGCGCCCCGGCCATTTATCATGGGCAGAAATTGGCAACAAATGAAAGCATTGGCGGACACTGGCGGATCCATGAAGGGGAGCAAAAAAAGGCATTTGCCCCCAGACTGCCCAGTTTTTGGCGATTTTCCTTAAAAAATATGTTTTTCACGATTTCCCTCATACCGTCGGCCTGCATCCGCCCCTGTTGACAGACGCAGGGGATGCCATTCCGGTCGTGCCCCCCAAAGCCCTGGAAGGGGGCAGACTATCTTTTGGCCCCTCAAAGGCCGAAGAAATTGTTTGAAAAAGGTGTTTACACTAGGTCTGTCGGGCAATAAAATCTTTGCTCCCACCTCCTCCCCCCCAGGAGAGCTATCATGTACTCGGAGAAGTAGTTTATACTAGGTCTGTCGAGAACCCAGGAAAAATGCGCAGAAAACAGCATCCCCGTCACTCGATGCGGCACTAGCCGACTTCAAAAACCTGGGTCGCCTAAAGAGGGCGACCGTATGCGACATCTTAGATAGATATCCAGCCATCATCCAGCCGGCTAGCCTGGTAATGGCCGCACTACCAGTTACTCAGGTGTCCGTGGAGAGGTTGTTCTCCGCGATGAAGCTACTGCTTACTGATCTCAGGTCCAGACTAAGAGCAGACATATTGGACGCAATGTTGCTGCTCCGCTCCAACCACGATTGGGTGGTGTAGTGGGCGAACCAGCTGCTGGGCCCTGGGCAGTAGGGTGGTTGTTTCCGATTTTTCTCGAAAAAGAATTATGCCATCAGCCTATCTAATGTGTTTTTTGATGTTGAACACTGTTAGCTTAGGGTCGTTCAAAAAAACTTTTTTCTTTTCAGACTCGAACCCACTTTTTCCCATTATATATTCAATTCTGATTTCAATGAGCTACATTCCAAGCGTCTACGACAGCGGGAAAGATCGCCTCAAAACGGTTAAAGATTTCATGTTTCAGGCTCGATTGGCCGCCCGGCGTTGCAGTCTCCCCTTAATAAATTGGGATATAAGGGATGCATAACCTACCAGTAAAGACAGCGTGGCATGTGCGTGCGTATAAGAGCGGTAGATGGGATTTAAAATGCAGGCATTTACTTGTCAGATGTATTTGTAGCTCAATACAAATACATATTATTCCACAAAAGACCTGAAATTAAATCATTCAGCACCCTTGTACTCCAAATCCCGACAGAACATGAATGCATTCCGGAGGCGAACCTTTGTCTAGTAACTATCGCTGGAGAACGTCGTGAGGCAGGTGCTTCTCCCTATTCTCCTGTGAATTATTTAAGAGCTCTGGTACTGATAAAAGAAGATCCTGTTTCATATTTTTACCCTTAAGGTGGCTCACGAAATCTTCCACCAGCTTCACACCACGTTCTGTGGGACCGTTCACGACAGTAAGTTCTGGAATACCTTGAAACAGGGGAAGCTATACCAGCTTCTCAAGGGAGCCATTTCTGGTCAGAATATTTCAGATTCAGGCAATCGAATACCAGCCAGCTGTCAAGAGTAACAAGCTGGCTGAGGCTTAGTACCGACCACTTACAGAGCTCTTCATAGCCTCTATCGGAAACTTAAGCCTGTCCCAGTTAAATGTGAATCGTTTGCTGTTTTGGCCAATTGTTGTGCGACTGGCTCCTTACCTCCACGATGGTGGTTCTCACCAGCGCGAGAGAATATAACTTTCTGTGCACAGATACCACAGCTGATGACAAATTGACTTCAGCACATTTAGGGCGATTTCTATATTAACTTAATGAAAGCACTGCATTGCATTTTATGGATAGCTTTGAGGCTCATAGAAGGCTCTAAAGCTGACTATCCGCGACGGAGGAACCCAAATGCATAGTTTAGAACCACTTATAAGGAAAGCCGCTAACTATTTCGGAGTCTGAGTGGCTCAGTCGGTTAGCGCTTGCGCTCGGCTTGGCCAATGACATTCATTATGTGCTGGGTGTCGTGGGTTCGAGCCCACCCAGAGGCAAAATCTGGCGCCCTGCTCTAGCCCAAGCTAATTCTTTCCCTCTCTCCTCTGATGCCATATGACCTGAGCAGTTGATGCGTTGTTAAACTCCAAAAATTATAATATTCTGTCTTTAAGTATCTTCTGGAATGATGAACGGAGTCTGACACAGTAGTAGCACGCACTTCATGCCATAAATGTCCTATATTCCATAATATGGCTCGCTGGTGAGGTCCGGGTCTTCTAAACAGACAGTTGTTGGAGACAATCTCTCCTGACAGCCACACGTAAACCAGCTTGCGCAATTCGAGATAATACTCCGGTATTGTGTAGAGGCGCTGAAGTCAATGTGCAAACGCAACTGTTATTTGTGACCAGAAAGTTATAATCTGCTTCGCAAATAAGAATCACAATGCTGAAGGTAAAACGGCAGTGATACAGTACCTGGCCTGAACAGCAAAACCATCCACCTTTCAGTTAGGTAGGCTAAAGTTTCCGACAGAGGCTATGAAGAGCTCGGCTCGATACCAAGGCTCTCCCAATTTCTCATTCCTGAAAGCTGGATGGTATTCGAGCGCCTGAATCTGAAAGATTCTGACATGAAATGGCTCCGTTGAGAAGCTGGTGACTGGTATAGCTTCCCCTGTTTCAAGGTATTCCAGAACTTACTGTCGTGAATGGCCCCCCGAGACCGTGGTGTGAAGCTGGTGGAAGATTTCATGAGCCACCTGAAGGGTAAAAATATGAAACAGGATCTTCTTTTATCAGTACCAGAGCTCTTAAATAGTTCGCAGGAGAATAGGGAGAAGCATCTGCCTCACGACGTTCTCCAGCCATAGTTACTACAGAAAGGTTCGCCTCCGGAAGGCATTCCTGTTCTGTCGGGGTTTAGAGTACTAGGGTGCTGAATCATTTAATTTCAGGTCTTTTGTGGAATAACATGTATTTGTATTGCGCTGCAAATACATCCGACCAGTAGATGCCTGCATGTTAAATCTCATCTACCGCTCTTATACGCACGCACATGCCACGCTGTCTTTACTGGTAGGTTATGCACCCTTTTCATCCCAATTTAACAAGGGGAGACTGCACCGCCGGGTGGCCAATTGCGCCCGAAACATGAAATCTTTACCCGTTTTGAGGCGATCTTTCCCGCTGTCGTAGACGCTTGGAATGTGGCTCATTGAAATCAGAATTGAATATATAATGGCAAAAAAGTGGGTTCGAATCTGAAAAGTAAAAAAATATTTTTTGAACGACCCTGCTGTTAGCTCATCGAAGTTTTTCTTTGCGGGCTGTCCAAGCTTTACTTGATCGTTGTATCTTTAATTTTCTATGTGGGTTTGCGGGCATGTCTTACCCGTATTTCTGTTTGCCATAACAGTGCAGTGCAGTTTGCCATACGACTGCACTGCAGTGTAGGTTGGTCCAGTTTTGAGGTTCACTAGCCTTTGGCATCTGGTCAAGAGCGTTCGTTCATCCAGTCGCCATTTTTCATTCGTACAAATACATAGTCACTTTGTATCTGATGGACTTTCACGCCCTTGAGAACGTTTCGATCACATTTTGGATATAGGTATGTACATTGCCGGAGCCGGAGCCGGTCGGAGCCGACTATTTTGCCCGGAGCCGGAGCCGTTAGGACACTTGAACCCGGAGCCGGAGCCGGAGCCGAAATCATGGCCCCGGACCGGAGCCGGAGCCGTCCAAAATTGTCTCGGCTCCGCATCCCTGGTTTCTACTACACGAGCGACTTTAAAACTTACTTGCTAAACGTGACTTTCATACTGACGACTAAAAACATGTATAACCTTCTTCAAAAACTAGTTTGAAAAGTGGAATATGTTTTAATATATCACTGAAATAACAGATATTGAATAATATATCAAAGACATATTGAAATTGAAAGTTATTCTCCCTTTAAGCGTCTAATATGAGCCGATCCTATCAACCATAGTTTACATCTTAAGATTTGTTTCCTGATGTAGAATAAGCGTAAAGAGCAAATCTGTTGTGGTCCCCGATCACAAAATTAAGAAGAAATTCAGTCTTACTTCATCATGCACTAAATTTCAACAGAATACATATGCTTAACACCAGTCTGTAAAATGTGGCAGGCATTATAAGGTTGTGGCAGACATTAAAGTTTGGGAAGCTCACCCCATGCCCCAAAATGGAATATAATCTGTCAGCTAAGGCAGAGTTGATACATCTAATAAGAATGTTTTATCGTCAGATGTATTCAGAAAGCCACAACAGAATTACTTCCCATGTAATACATTTAATTCGATAGCACAGCACTTTCGCTCGCGTTTCTGTCTATTCTTAGCTATCTCCACTTGCAGTAAATTATGAACCAGCTGTCTCAAACAAGAAGTCTACAAAGGGGCTATCCAACAAGGTCTTGTCAAAACCTAACATATTTTGCAACCTGGTCAACAAATAAGTTTTTTCAACATCGCATAATTCCAGATGCTTATTAGTTTATATCGATAGCGATAAAATTGGCAGGTTGAAGTATTCATAGTTTTACAGTGAAGAAGAAAATTGGTGTTCGTCTCATGCTTAGATGAGGCATTACTCAAGCCTAACTTTTTAACGGATCCAACTGTTAGAGAAAAAAATCCATACCTGACAATACTGTCATACCTTGAACATTATTTATCATGAAATACTATTAAATCACACATGATTTTGAAACTCCTTTTGCACAGGGTGTGGCATAGGCGGATCCAAGATTGCCGATCGGGGGGCACCTTCCCGGGTGGCGCCATACGGACCGGGGGGCGCCATCCGGACCAGGGGGCGCCACTTATGACCGGCAAAAGCTATCAGGTGGGCGCCAAATCCTATCGGTGGGCGCCGACTTTCGCATCCTGGGGGAGGGGGTGGGAAGCGACATTTCAGGGGGGCGCCATCGACCTTTCAGGGGGCGCCGAGGGTCGATCGGGGGGGGCACGTGCCCCCTTGCCCCTGGATCCGCCTATGGGGTGTGGTGTTGATATTCAAGAACAAAGAATCATTAATAAATGAGAAAAAACAGAAGACAAGCATATGAACCATATCGATCTATAAAATTAGTCAGAAGTTCAAAAGGAAAGAGACAGAAAATAGGCATATGAACCATACAAGTGACATGGACAATGATTATATGAATATCTAATAGTGCACATGTTTTAAAAATCGTTATATAATTACCTATTTACTTTTACCTGTGCTGAAAGCAATGTAATTGGGGATAACATTTCAAAGTGGAATTCATTTTCTCCTCTCATCACCAATATATGTACCTGATCTGTGTTGATCTTGTATTGTCATTTATTTGTTTCTCTAAGCAGGCTATATGTGCTTCTAGTCAATATGATGTACCCAACTCTAGCTCTCGTGATTGATCTATTGGAAGGTGCACACTTCTAGTCTTCTAATGTGAATAAAGTCGTACCTATGATCTCTTGGACTGGCGTGCCTAAAATGGCCGTTCTCTTTGTCCTCCTGTAACTCCTTTATCATTCCTTTCTCTGTGCCAGAAGGAAACCAATCAGGTAAGAAATCATACTCGGATGGCAGCTCAACATTTTCATGACTATATACATTCCCATCAGAATTGGGAAAAGTCATGCATCAGCTGTTGATGTCAATTAAAAGCATGCAAGCAGTGTAGCATTATACCCTGAAGTGTTTTTCTTTACTTTTACTTACTGTGCTACAGGGCTGTGGGATGCTGCATAGAATAAAGGATTTCAAGACAATGCTTCCTGTTGACAAAACAGAGCTTATATTTCCCTACCCAAATACAACACATACAGTCAGAGTATGGTATGTATCAAACAGTCTCAGCCTTTGACTGTCAATGAGATGAAATTCTAGTCCAAAAGCATATGTTGATACCCATGAGGACATTGGTAGCTACTGCACATTTTTTATGCTCCCTTACTACAAATGAAACATAATTGTAAACATGTGAGAAGTGTGACAAGTGACTTAACAAATAATTGGGGCAGTTATACCAAATGGAGGAAATATTTTGCCAATGGAGCAGAATTGACTTTCAGTTGGAGCAGAATTGACTTTCAGTTGGAGCAGAATTGACTT
Source organism: Lepas anatifera (assembly GCA_034440635.1). Classification (NCBI taxonomy): domain Eukaryota; kingdom Metazoa; phylum Arthropoda; class Thecostraca; family Lepadidae; genus Lepas; species Lepas anatifera. Next base: position 153,720 of record JAOTON010001952.1, read on the forward strand.
TCAGTTGGAGCAGAATTATTATCTCTGGTAGTATAATAAGATTTACATTTCACTATACTCCTAAAGCGGCCCCAAGCCAGATTCCTGCTACCAGAATTTACTTCTATTGATATCATTATTTTTGCCACATATTTCACTTCTAAAAATTCACAATCAGATCTTGTCAGAGCCAGCCAAATTCTGAGGCTTTGTATGACATTTTTTACTTAAAAAATGACACCTCAAGGAAGGAGGTTAGGCGCGCTACATGCATCGGAAGGGTGGGGTCGATGAAACGTTTAGGAATGATATACCCAGAATTGATAGGGATCAGTTAAGGCAAGACACCTTGTCATTGCTCCCTGCCACCTATTTCGATAGACATGTGAGCCCACAGTATATACCACGGTGGGGAAGAGGGCAATAATTTATATGGGCAATAATATATAATAACATAACATATGCTCTGCAATAACATATGCTCTGCACTTAGATCACCTTGCTTTATTCTAGGTCAGCAAACTGAAATAAACTATTGGGAACCTAGCTTGAGTTTATATTTCATTATTTGTGCGGGTTGAGTCATATTTTTCACATAACTTGTACGAATTATCTAGCTGGCTTGCTTCCACACACCTGCGCACAGACAGACTTACGAAGGGGGCCATTTAGTATCTGTTGTTCTACAGTCTGGAATGGTCTTCTGGCTAATGTAACAAAAAAAATGATCAGGAGTCTTTTAGGGCTAAGCTGGCGTCTGCACTGGGCGATCCACTACCAACTACCTTCCCTTTCATTAATGCTATATGTGTGAGACATTACATGTGTGCATGAGCCATCCCTGCCAATATTTTGTAATTCTTGAAAAGACATGGTGAGGAGTTCGGATGTTCCAATTGGGTCGTTCGGACTTACTCCGCAAAGTGTTTTTGGAGTCGAATGACCCCAAAAACACTTTATGGAGTAAGTCCAAACGACCAAATCCGAATATTTTGTAATTCAATGAGCAGAAGCATGATTTCAGTTGGGGCATGCTGTTCATGACAAGGAGCATCTCATGCTACCCAGGTTTCCTCCCAGCTGTTCTTAAAAGCCTTTCTGAGAACTCTAGCCAAGCAGGGTACCCAACAAGGTGAGTTCATAAGGTGAGGTTACACTAAATGCCTAGTTAAATGCAAAAATGGTTAATCTGGCCCAGCCAAAATCCACACACTTAATATTATTCCTTCTACTTTCTACAGCTATCCCTGCTTTCAAGATCCAAACTTCCTTTTTACACTTGCTATATATGCATGTCTGCTTGAATTAACAGGCAACCAAACCTTAGATGCTAGCATTTGATCAAGGTAAACAATACTTTCTGTGTGAGCCATCCCTGCCTGGTAGGTTGGTCTGCCTGGGGTCTTTTAAGGCGCTGTCTTCACGTGTCATCCTGCTGTTTTTAATCCATGTCTGTTTTAACCCATGCCTGTGTATGTTTCATTTGCTCGTTTTTTGTGTGAATATACATGTATGGAGGTAGAATGACAACAATTTCATTATCCGATGATGTTTAAGATCATGAATGGCCTAATTGACATCCCAAGCGAGAAGTTTTTCCGAGACCTGCGGGTGTCTACCACAAGACATTGTAAAGTGGACAAGCCCCGAGCGGACACATCCCGGGTTCGCAGGCACTTCTTTAGTATCCGAGTCGTCGACGACTGGAACAAGCTACTGAACTGGGTCATCAAGGCCACAACAGTCAACAAATTCAAGACTAACTTAGATAGACATTGGGCGGAGCAGAAGTTTAAGGCTCGAACCGATACAGGTAATGTTCATGACCAGAGCTTGACAAGACCAGGCAGATCAGGCACCATGTGTGCCTTAAGAAGACCTGGAACACCTACAGTATCTATGGTATCAGCATATTCCAGTGTACCAAAACTGATTTTGCACTAGGGTGCCAACAGTAAAACTTGTATTAAAACTATAGTTGGTGAGTGGAAAGTTTTCAATGTATTTGATAAAACATGAGGAATAATTAAAACCTTATAAGAACCCTCATTTGAAGCCAAGGAATGAATTTCCTTGAAAATTTTCCTGGGTTCCATATTTTCATCAATTCATACTTGCCAGCATTTATCAATTCTACTGGACTAGTTCCACTTGAACCATGAGTGGAAAACTGATCAACACAAAAGTGAGTGGAAAATCCAGCTTACTAAGGCATCACTTTTCAACCAACACTCACCTGATGGGGTTTCCTGCCCAGCCAGGTTGTTAGGAAGGTATACCAGGACAGGGAGGAAACCTGTATATCCCAAGACGCTCCAGGTTGAGCATTAGGCCCAGACCAGTATTATGTGTCTACACAATATCTGACAAAGTTTATAAAATGTGATCATGTACACTCACTTTGTGTCTCTCACCTAATGCCACAAGTTTGGGTCATATTCACAAACTGGGCACACATCAGGGCAGGTAACTATACAATGTATCACCCAGTGCAGTTGCCAGCTTGGAATTGAACCATTTCAGGTTGATCTCAGTGACTACATGGTCTGGAAGACTATTCCAGGCACAGACACAACGAATACTAAATGAGCATTTGTGTGTGTCTGTGTGCACATGGGCTTGCTGTATTCTGAACCTATGGCCCCGCAAACCTGGGTAATCTGTCGTGTCAAAAGGTCAGCAGGACTGATATTATTCTGATTTCACCTTCTTATTTTCCTCTAGTTTTGCTTGTTTCCTAGATACACTGGATTGTATACTCTATAGACATGAGAAGATGATTCCATTTTCCTCTAGTTTTGCTTTTGTTTCCTGGTCACACTGGATTGTATACTCTGTAGACATGAGAAGATGAAAGTTTTGAGATATTTACAGTCTGGGCAGCAGCATTATCAGGCATAATTAAGCATGCTCAAACTATGTCATTTGCCCATTCTATGCTTTTGAATTTCTGAATCCATACATTCATATTAGCTCATCCGAGCAACAAAGACCTCCCCACATTCATGCCTGCCCTATAATGTGGGGACCTTAAAAATAACCGGGCAAGCACGGACGCAGGAGCAGCACTGCATGGCAATAATAAAAACATTATAATAAAAATGATAATTCTTGTGCTAGGTTTCTACTTTTAGTTGTGCTATTCTTTGTGTTGCTTCACCATTTGTATGGTTTTGACAAACTGGAATTCAATATTTTTGAGAGTAATTTGGAATCAAATGAAAAATGTTGAAAAAAGGAAGTTCACAGGGATTGAGAAGAATCGAGAATCAACACTCTGAACCATCACATCATCATAAGCGACCACATCACATACAACCCAGAACCAGAATGAGGTGTTACAGCTATGAAAATATCACAAACATTTCAGCATAGGTACAACTGTAAAACGACTTACTTCGGTATAATCTCCAGCGACCCTCCGGAATTGTAGAAATAGTCAGCTGCTGCTGCAATTTATCCTACTCCAAACCACTCCACCCAGAGCAATAAATTATTATCAAAATGAATATGAGAAAGATGGCTCATACAAATAAACAAGCCAAAAATGTTAATACCCAAATCCAATTCACTAATACAAATTCGACATTAGCTGCGCGCTTCACGCCCCACCATTTCCACAAAAATGCTGACGGAAACTCATTTCTGTGCCCACCCCTGGATGCTGCCAAATCTAGCAGAGTAAAGACTTTCATAAGTCTCCAGATATATTCCCGAGATATTCCTCATTGCTCCTTCGCCTTATTCCTGTGCAGTACAAGATCCCCACGAAACGTATCAAGATCGCTTATGAACATTAGTAATAAATATACATACCCAGTGGTAGTCAAAAGATAGGGATAGGGAGGCTCAAGCCCCTAAAATACTGTTGCTTTTCCGATGGAATGATGGGGGAGGCTTGGGCGCTCGGCCATGCTCCCCCGAAATAAAGTTATGTATCCGCCATGCCCATGCCCACATTTTTTGGAAAGGCGAAGGGTAGAGGTGTAATTATGGTCATCATATGCGCTGAAAGCGAGGGGACGGGGAAAAATACCCCTGTTGCATAGGCGGATCCAGGAATTGCCGATCGGGGGGCACCTTCCCGGGGGCGCCATCCGGACCGGGGGGCGCCATCCAGACCAGGGGGCGCCACTTATGACCGGCAAAAGTTATCAGGTGGGCGCCAAATCCTATCGGTGGGCGTCGACTTTTGCATCCTGGGGGGGGTGGGAAGCGACATTTCAGGGGGTGCCATCGACCTTTTAGGGGGCGCCGAGGGTCGATCGGGGGGCATGTGCCCCCTTGCCCCCGTGGATCCGCCTATGCCCTGTTGGTCAGCCAGGGGGACTTCTCCCCAAAATTTGTGGGTCCATCGTCATTAATGCTGTCAAGTACTGAATATGCTCAAAATTCACCTCCCCCGGTCAGCACCAGCCCGGGTGCGTCCCCTGAAAAATTCCGTGGCGGCGCCCCTGATGGCCATCGCCTTCACATTTCATCCAGAAGTTTCCCATTTTCAGCTTAATTAGGAAGAAATCGAAATATTTTGTCACTAGCCAATGCGGAGGCAGGCAGCCAAATTCTACAACTTCTAGATTCCGGGCGGGAAAGTTTCTTGTGACTACTGGCGGACGCAGAGAGCTGGGTTCAAATAGGACCATGGTCCCCTCAAAATGGTGTAATCGTGGCCGATTATCTTAGAAAACACTTTTTACTATTTCTCCAGAGTTGCCCCCACCCCTCCAACGGCGTTTTGTGTCCACGCATGCTTGTAACCAGTAGCTCAAAGACCAAATAGCTCATCTAAGCTTGCTTTCGGTGGCGATGCTGATATTCTCATACTTTTGGCAAGGGAGCGGAATCTAAATTAATTTCTGCCGTGTTCCTTCCCACCGACAACCAGGCACCCCCGATCTCAGCTGGACGTCGGCCATGATCTCGACTTGACGCGTTGGCTTGATTTCGGCTGGTGTCGACTGGAGCTCGTCATATGTGGACATACCCGCTAACCTGTCGACGTCGGTAATTTACTGGGAGCATATAGTGTTTTTAATGTAATTTTTTAGTGTTTATACTGTGTTATTTACTGGGAGCACGGTGCCCCCTGAAAGTTCGATGGGGCCCCCTAGCAGAAATGTCGCATCCCACCCCCCACACCCAATGAAAACTCGGCGCCCACCGATAAGATTTTGCGCCCACCTGATAGGTTTTGGCGGTCAAAAGTTGCGCCCCCTGGTCCGGATGGCGCCCCCGGAAAGGGGCCCCCAATCGGCAATCCTGGATCTGCCTTGTCCCCTAACTTTATCCACAATCTATTGAATTGATAGACAAACACCGGCAGTCAGCAGCCCGCCAAAAATACACATCACGTTGAACTCTAATCCCTTCCCACCTTCAACTTCCTGATTTAGGCAAAAAATGCATGCATGGAGGTTATCACCCGTTTTTTGTTCTTTGATTTGTCGGTGGAGGCGACTCAGCAAAAAAGTATTTCCTAGTTTGAAACTTGAGCCGAGTGAAAAAAATGGCAGCACCAAAAAGTGTCCTGTCTATTTCCCTCTATCTAGAGATATTATTTTAACTGGTAACTAAAGGTCAACTTCCACTTTTTGATAATCGCGACATTCCAAAGAATTCTGGCAGCAGCAGTGTGGTGCGCGATTTGCGTGGGAGTTGTAGAATGATGCATGTGTATTATTATCTTGTTTTTTAACCGTGATGGTGTGAGTATAAAGACGATATATACGCTGCATTTTATTTTTAGATCCTGCAGGGGCCATGGATAGCTAAGCTCAGCGGCAGTTCGTGTGGGCACCTCTGCACACTGGAACTTGCTGTCGCGCGCTACGCGGGGCAGGATTATGTATCAGTGTGATGGATTTTAATACCCACCTGTAGATACCTGTCTTAAGCTTCACATCTTCAGTTTTTGACATTTTTCCTTTTGTCTGTCGATAAACGACTTAGTTGAGAGTTGCTGGGTATTGAAAGAAGATTTCCCCATTCTTATCAGGTCTAAGCTTTTCCAGAAAACATTTCAGTGGTTGGGAACTGTGGTCCAAGTGCCCAATGATATTTATGCTCCCAACAATGGAAGGAATGGCTCATAATTGGAAAAGCTTGTTCCAGAAATGGAATGACATACTAGAAATGGAAACATGTGGTAGCATTTCAATGTGATGCTATGACATTGTATTTTCTAGGCTTCCAGTTAAACCAGTCTGCAGAACGTGGCAGGCGACTCGACGAGGCGCTTGGGGCAGCCCAAAGCCTGCCCCAATTGGGGCAGAAATTTGGATGCTGGGGCAGACTCCTCCAACGGGGGGGTATTTTTACCGATACATGTTTTATCTACTCCATTTTAAACGTAACACCCAGAAATGAAATAAAGCCGTGCATCCAACTCGCCGACGACAACGCACTCCACGACCCTCCACGCACAGCAGCAGCTATCTTGCATTCATGATGCACGACTTCAAGAATACATTTATTCAAAGGTATATTTACAAGCAAAGTCTTTTCCCCCAAAGACGTCATTTGCCACTGCTTTCACTGCGTATAATCAATACTTTAAAAAATTATTTCAATTGATAACTAAATTCGATAAAGAATAATGTTTTCCAAAGCTAAAGCATTTTTCCCCTTGCATTTTCTCACATTTGCATGAAAGCATAAAAAATTGGAATATTTTCACAAGACCCAAGCGAAGAAAGATTCCCTTACGCTCTTGTGACGTCACATCACTGACCTGCATTTTTCTTGGGGGAGGGGTTGGCATGCTTTGCTTATGTGTGGACCATTTGAACGGTGGACCCTTTGAATAGTGGACCTTTTGACATAGACCCAATTTGCCGGCCTTTGGCGATCAAAACAGCAGAGGAAATGCAAAAAACTACATACAAGGAAATTTTATTTTGAGTTTTAAGATTGTTTTTTGTAATTCAAACGAGGTTTAAATTACAAATTTATAAAGAAATTTAAACTTTGCTTTAGAAAGGCGCCTGTTGCCTGGTTTTTTATTAATTTCCAGGAACTTTGACTTTACGTCTATTAGAAGTTTCCTTTATTTGGTATCTTTTTAGCCACATCTCTTGATGACAAATATGACGCTTTTGAGACAATTCAGCTTTTACGGCGCAACTTTAACTAATGATTGTCGTTTCTTTTCATTATTTTTTCTTCTTCCCTCGGTGATTACCCGGACCGACTGCTGCCCCAAGTACTAGTTCCTGCCCCAAGAGCCCGCCCTCTGCCCCAAGATCGACCAAAAGCTGCCCCAAATCGGTAGGTCTGCCCCGAGGCTGCCCCAACGAGATCTCGTCGAAATCTGCCACATTCTGCAGACTGGCAGTTAAAGAGAGATACACGAAAAATTATTATTGTGGTTTCTTGCTATTTGAAAAATCCTGATAACGAAACTATCAATTATTTTCATATCTTCAGCAAAATTTTGGGAGGCCACTCACTTATTATTGAAATAGGTTAACAGTTTCAATAAAATGCCCATCACTTGCCCATGCCCATACCCATCACTTACTTTTCGAAAACTATTCAAAGTTGAAAAGTAATGTTTTTTTATAATACAAATGTTTGCCCTCCTGTATGTGTATTTGAATTAATTTTAAAAAGCTTTTAAAAACTACAAAATGAATTAGTTTGCCCTAAAAACGGAAAAACAATTACTCAAGTCTTCAGCGGTTTCGTACCTCGGGTCTCGAGCCATTTTCTGCTTCCGCTCCAATATGACAAAACTTTTGCGTCAGATAGGTCATGTGACCCCGGTTTGAGAATTCCTAGGCTTCTGATCAGTTAATTGTGATTTCTTTCAAGCCCTATATTTCTGTTTCAAAAGAGTTTTGGAATGTTATTTTTCTAAAGTAATTTTTTCCTGTAGTAATCTAAAGTTCTACATCACTGCATAGGATAGATATGACCTAATTCTTAGAGAAATTGATAGCCTTAGCCTCGTGTATGTCATATACATCGACATGAGGTGTACCGGTAAAGTCATCTAGAAATGTTGACTTTGAGAGCAGTTTTAAAGCATTTGCAGGCCAAATTTGCAAAAATGAGAATAAGACTTCTGAAACAACTTTTTGTAACCTTTTGATATAGCCAATAAAATTTTTTCATGTATCTCCCTTTAATGAAAAATAGTGCTCTAGTTTCCATCCACAATTTCACTTGTGGTTACATGCTGTATCCAGATGCAATTACGATACAGATAGAGCTTTTAGCAATGGAAACCCAGTTTCAGTCTGATCCTCATGAATCTGCATTCATCAAGATCAGTTAGGGTTTGGCAGTGTGATGTTGAATATTTTTCTTACAGCACAGAGGTTAAAAGAGCTTCAGAGGGTAAAACTTTATTTTTTATTTAGAAAAATTAAAGAAAGTAAAGTTGTATTAAACTTTGAACAAAATGATTCATTAATTAAACAAAATGAGTTATAAAAACTCATATATATATATATATATATATATATATATATATATATATATATATATATATATATATATATATATATATATATGTGTGTGTGTGTGTGTAGATAATATGTATTTTAATGGCTGTTGTTGACATCAACCTCTTTTTTCTTTCAATCCTGTGAATTGTTTATTTGTTTGTTTATTTGTTTATTAAACATAATCACCAACAGGCTGATGCCCACTAACAGGTGAAGTCAGGTATTAAAACTCACCAAGAACTAACACATCCACATAAACATGTCTGAAACACCCTAGTGCTAAAAACATACAAATGAGTAAAATGGGTGCTGTAAAAATAAAGTTATTAAAATAGTTAGAGCTCATTCCCTCTTCATATATTTGGTGCACATATACCTTGGTGACCTCACACTCTTAGGTCCCTTATATACTCCACAACGCGAGCTCTAAAAGTGCTATAGGTATCAACAAAAAAATTGGAGTTGATCATGGTCAAAAACCTATTAGCAGATTTTGGTATCCAGCACAGAAACCCCGAGGCAACCGTGTTTACACGGCCGCGTGGCTCGGAGAAAAGTCGCAGGTTGCGGGTCGAGCGGGGTGGAACATGAAGGCCAAAACAGTTCAGAAGAGTTTGAGAGTAATTTTTTTAGGAAAATATTGCTTTCAGAAACAGAAGATCGTGTTGAACTCTCCTTGCAGCAAGAGACTGGACGCCGAAACGCCGAAGAAGTGAATGGTAATTCAAAGTGCCGCAAGACTGAGAAGTATGAGAATTTAGCCACATCAAGAATTTGTGTTGTACCCGCTCGACCCGTTCGGCATGGGATTTGGCTACACCAGCCCAGACTACACTACCGTACTCCAAAACAGACAGAACGTTCACGTTATATGTTGTGAGCAGTGTTTTGGTATTGAAATTTGTTGAGCGCAGACCGGTTTGAAAAGATCGAATTAGCAGTCCTAGTGATTTGTTGGCCTGTCGTGTTATGCCAGAAACGTGGGATGAGAAATTCAGTTTTGAGTCAATGATTATTCCTAAATCACGGATTTCTTCAACAGACTCTAGGCGAGTGTTTCCGATGTAGTACGTTGTCTGGACCGGTGTCCGCCTGAGGGTCAACGTAATGTTTTTACATTTGGATGGGCTAAGTTTTAGACCCCATCTGACGGACCACTGATGCAGGTGGCTCAGGTCCCTCTGCAGCAAGAGTCCGTCAGATGGCTGCTTGATTGTTCTAAAAATTTTGGCATCATCTGCATAAAGGAGACAACTAGACTCAATTTCAGCCGGAGGATCGTTGATGAAGAGTGCGAACAAGAGAGGAGCATTTAGAGAGCCTTCAGGCACCCCTGAGCTGACGTTTTTCCACTCTGAGGTTTTTCCATTAAGAACGACTCTCTGGCGGCCGGAGAGATACGAGATAAACCAATTTAGGGCTGAATCTTTCAAATGATAGGAATTTCGGAGTTTGTAGATCAGGAGTTTATGATTGACACTTTGAAAAGTGGCTGAGAAATATGTGTAAATACCTACAGTAACCTGGCCACCTACAGTAAATGTGTTTTCTTCTGGCAGATTTTTATGCGATACAACATTTTACCTGAATACTGGTGTGGAAGTAAAGTTAAGGTACACTGTAGAGAGTTAAGTTCGGGTACACAGAGAGAGAGAGAGAGAGAGAGAGAGAGAGAGAGAGAGAGAGAGAGAGAGAGAGAGAGAGAGAGAGAGAGAGAGAGAGAGAGAGAGAGAGAGAGACAGAGACAGAGAGAGAGAGAGAGAGAGAGAGAGAGAGAGAGAGAGAGAGAGAGAGAGAGAGAGAGAGAGAGAGAGAGAGAGAGAGAGAGAGAGAGAGAGAGGCAGAGGCAGAGGCAGAGACAGAGACAGAGACAGAGACAGAGACAGAGAGACAGAGACAGAGACAGAGACAGAGACAGAGACAGAGACAGAGACAGAGACAGAGACAGAGACAGAGACAGAGACAGAGACAGAGACAGAGACAGAGACAGAGACAGAGACAGAGACAGAGACAGAGACAGAGACAGAGACAGAGACAGAGACAGAGACAGAGACAGAGACAGAGACAGAGACAGAGACAGAGACAGAGACAGAGACAGAGACAGAGACAGAGACAGAGACAGAGACAGAGACAGAGACAGAGACAGAGACAGAGACAGAGACAGAGACAGAGACAGAGACAGAGAGACAGAGACAGAGACAGAGACAGAGACAGAGACAGAGACAGAGACAGAGACAGAGACAGAGACAGAGACAGAGACAGAGACAGAGACAGAGACAGAGACAGAGACAGAGACAGAGACAGAGACAGAGACAGAGACAGAGACAGAGACAGAGACAGAGACAGAGACAGAGACAGAGACAGAGACAGAGACAGAGACAGAGACAGAGACAGAGACAGAGACAGAGACAGAGAGACAGAGACAGAGACAGAGACAGAGACAGAGACAGAGAGAGAGAGAGAGAGAGAGAGAGAGAGAGAGAGCACTAAAAATATGTATTGGGGTTCTTGACAGCCTGGGCGTCCTAGCATTTACTGTAGGTGCAACATACCATTTTTGTTTAAATACTGAGAGCATTACAACACTAATGCTTTTACCAATACTTTTTCAGAAGGCTGGTGCGGAAAAGTTTCTAAGATGGCCCAGGTATATTCAGTGGTGGTGCTTTATCCTGAGGACCCTGGCCACCAGTGTGGCTACTGCAAGTCTACAGATGGCTTTATAGCTCAGGGTAAGGAATTCAAGGGAGTGTACCACTTGTAGGATGGCTTTTGAACAGAGATGACAGGTATGCTGAGCTTATAGAGGAACCGATATTTGACATATTTGATTTCATCGAAAGTTCTCTGTATTAAATGTCAGCATGCTTCAGAATTCAAAATGAAGGGAGCTCTCGCATTATTTCAAACAATGCAATTATATCTTTCCTTCTGGCAGTGCTTGTCACGTGATGAATTGTGTGAAGTGAAGAAGGATCCATTAAATAAACCCTTGCTAGCTTACCTGCAGCCGCCACTGTTGTGACTGCGGTGGACCGCTCTGGGATAGGCATGATGCCACCCGGGGACCGTTCTGCGGGCAGGTATGTGGGCGCACCTGCTGAACGTGGAGCAGTATCAGCAGCTGATTGACCGTGGGTGGCGCCGTAGTGGCTGCTACTGCTACAAGCCTGTTATGCATAAAATGTGCTGCCCCACCTACACCATCAGGCAAGTGAACTGTGACCAGACTCACTGGAGCGAGAGGGACTTCCTCCTGACCTCCACGGTTTGTTGTTAGGTTACCTGCAGTGTCAGGTCCACCACTGATTTCGGGTGTTAGTTTTGGTCTCAATGACGCCTTTATTTTCTGACATCTTTCGACCCACGCCTCGTCAAAAACGTCGTATGTTCAACTTATCAACTTGAAGTAATTGTTCTCATGTTTGTAGTGCTAAAGCGAGAGTATATACAAGACTGATTGCCCTGCAGATCGGGAACTAACCAGTTGGGAACTGGTCTATTCGCCCATGTACTGGTCGGCGGTGCCGTATTAATCGGTTGCTTCTGTGCTCTGTGTTCAGATGCGACGCCACACAGCTGAGACTCACAAAGTCCCAGAAGAAGGTAGCGAGGCGAATGCGAAACTTTTTACTGAAGGGTCGTGCGATGATGGAGAAATCGGAATCTCCCAGCAAAGAAGACACGATGGGTATGCCAAACATCTTGTAATCGATTTTCCATGACGAATGGTCTTGTTCATGACATTTATCCTTGAAGTGTATTGTGCCAATCTGTGCTTGCATTCCGACCGTCGGATCAAATAAGAAATAAGCCCACTTGTTTGGGCGCCCTGAGGTCTGTCCGAGGAGTTGAAATGTCCCGAAGACTGTCTGAGCTGCTCTGGTGTCCTGAGTGCTGTCTCAGTGCCGTTGTTGGAGCCTGAGGTCGGAGCTGCTGCCTTTCTTGGCAGATGGTAGTGTCCAGCATGGCCACATGGAGTTGGAGGTGGACGGCGCCATGTTGGCTCAGCTGGCGTCCCGGGCCAGCGGTGACCTGCCTCAGCACTACCCGCGAATGATCAGCAACGGTGGCGCCGCAGGTACGGGCTGGCACTGATAGTTCCTGGCACCGCCTGTGTTATATAGTGTTATGCAGTTCGTGTAATAATGAAACCGGGATCAGAATCGCCTCAATCCGCTCCATGGCTACCAGTTAACCCAGCCAACATAAAAAGTTTTTTTCGCTATGTAGGCTGTCTGCGCTATGAAGCTAGCCCTCAGCGGTTGACCACGGTGCCGTTTTCAGACGGGTCTCCGCGGCCGCCGACGGGGGAGCTGCCGGTGACCCAGCAGTCGCCGCCGGCGGAGGGAGCGAGCACCTCACCGCGACCGGCCAGACCAGGTACATGCATCGACTGCGACCCCGGTGTCGGCGTGTAGCCGTACTAACCACCACGGCCAGTTGTGTTGTTTGCACAGGTCCCCGTCATTGACTGCTCGCGTTCTTTGTATTTGCAATGTTCCCTAGCACTAAATCCATCCTAGTGTACGCAACAACTGTAACTGTTAGCGAGGGTGTTAACCTTGAGGTTGGCCTGTTCGGCTGTATCCGACTTCGCGGTGCTGTGTGGCAACTTCCTTTTCAACAAGACCCTCTGTAAGCCTTTACACTTATAACATTGTCAGCCCGACGCCAGTTGCTCCCTACAAATAGTGGATAGGTAGACGCCGTTGTTGCCGTTGTGCTAGTCTGACGGAGGGCTACCCGGCTCTCGAATAAAACATGCTGGCTGGGAGTATCAGTCGCATCAAAAGGTGTATTCACTGTGTATCGCACCCGGTTGGCGCACGTGTGGCCCCTCTTCTCACAGGCAGCGGGATGGACCCGGCGCGGCCGGCATGTCGCAAGAAGAAGGAGATGCGCCGTGAGCGATGGCGCCAGAAGCACGGTCAGACGGCCGCGCCCGCCTCGGCCCCCGCCGGGGCGGAGCTGGAGGACCTACTGGCGCCCTCCCCGGACGCCGTCCACAAACTGGAGGTGAGACACAGAGGGGCTGGTTTTCGGCCTGGTGGTTTTCCTGAGGGGTCTGGTGTTTCCATCAGTCTCAATAGTTCTCTGCTGTTTGGTATCAGCCGTGATGTCGCACGATGAACTGTGTCCACGGCCCTCTTAGACTGTCTGTTGACGAGTCAAATTGAGTCACAGTCGGCACTGATTCAAAGAATAATTGAATTAAATTATAATCGAGTCACTTTCAAACAAAGGTGATATACACCTAATGAAAATATGAACCTTCATGGGATATGAATCGTGCTATCAGTCACGTCGAGCTTACCGAACTCTTGGTTTCATATTGTTTCTTCTTTTCGAACTCGATTTATCATAGAGTAACAACGCTTCATAGGCTTACTTGTTTTTGAACGCTCTTCTTTCACACCTCCCTTTCCCCTCCCAGCCAAAACGCCAGGCGGCGGCTGTTTGTTGATAAATGCGGCGCGGGGTTGGGTGGGCCGGATTCTGTCCTTAAATTTGGGGTGTTTCAGTGTGCCCTCCGGACTATCGCTGTTTAAATCTCATTATAAAGGGCTTTCTTCGCCCTTCGCTCACTGGCGGAAAGGATCGATCAAAACCAGCCTGACGCAAAAGCTTTGTCAGAATTGAGTCGACTGAGCGAATCTGGTGCCATTTCTACAACCGCTCAGCAATAACATCTGCACCCGTTCGCTCAGGCCCTCCTCACGATCGTGCCGTCCCCCGTCTGGTTGTACAGATGCGTCTGGTGCGCTCCTGGCCACCCAGCGAAGAGTACCTGGCCTCCAAGCCGGAGAGCTACCTCGTCTACAAACAGTACCAGATGTCGGTGCACCGCGACCCCGAGGACAAGTGCACCATGAGCAGCTACGAACGCTTCCTCGGCTCCTCCCCGCTCAAGGTCGGTTCAACGGGTCGCTGTTTGGGTCTGGTATGTAGATTGACGGAGAGCCATCGGGGCTCTCGTCACGGACGTGTAGACAAATGCTTTCAATTTTATCTGGGACAAAAAATAATCATACGCTTAGGGCGAGAGCGTAACCCAGATCTTGAGTGTAAACAACCTGCTTAGGGTATGAATGAAAGTAAATAGCTGGGGTTTCTCGCGAAAAAGTGAACGTCCATGGCAATAACATAAGGACCTTGTTACCATACTGAACCGTCGGGAAGGAAGAACTCATAACCAGGTGCCTAATCGCGAGTAATTACTGGATTTTTCTCTATTACCCTTTTGTTGACCTGCTGCAAACAGCACGCCGCCACCAGCACACACCACAGCCGACGTACCTCGATTCGACAGGGATCGGAGCCGTACGGTTCCTACCACCAGCAGTACTGGCTGGACGGCGAGCTGATCGCCGTGGGTGTCTTGGACGTTCTACCCTCCTGCGTGTCGTCCAAGTACTTCTTTTACCTGCCCAGCTACGGCTTCCTCTCGCTGGGCACGTACAGCAGCCTCAGGTAGGTGGTGTTGGGATTACGCAGGCCCTCTGAATCGGAAAGTTTACTAGATAATGACCCAATTGGAGAATGAGACGCAGTTCACTCTACCTTTTACCGGAGTCGTTCACTTTTCATCTTGAGATGGGTGACTTCGTCTCTGCCTTCGTCAGAGTGTACTAGCAATATCTGAAAGAGGAAGAGGAAGAAACCTGTTCTTGTACCTTTCAGTCTTCCTCAATGACATTTCTTGATGTCCTTCACTGAGAGACATGTTCCCGACTTCGGCCTGCATGTAATACACATGTTTCGCTGTCGCACAATCATATTCTGGCGTGGGTTATCCGTCCTACACCCAGCCACGGGGGTATCTCGGTGGAAACACGGCATAGAAAACAATTTAATTTTATCATCTTATGCTAGGAGCATTTTGCTCTCATTCGCTCCAATGCTTCGCGAAACTGATCCGGAGGCATCGTCCAATTCGAAGAATGCTGATTTCTTAACCTCGTCATTCCTTCCACGAAGGTGCCTCGTTGCTGATATCGCATGAGAAATTTGTATCTGATTTGTTGAGTAACTGGACTAGACATGACCCTACATCAGGATGGGCAAGCGCCGGGGTTCCATCGCCTTGCATGAACTTACCGCACCACTGGTCAGATATTTGTTATTTCCGATCCAGATGTTTAGTTTTCCATTATCACTTCCAGCAGAGGCAAACAAGCCCAATATTTTCAAGCACTCGTCTTCTTGCGACATGCAAGCGTGCGAGCTCTGTCTGTTGGGTACAGAGTGCAAACCACAACTGCATGTCCGTGGAACTCGACAGTGCGTGGTTTTACAGACTCGAATATACTTGGGTTTCCGCATGAGAACGTGTTTACGAACATTCTTCTTGTGCTGAGTACTCTTATCAGCCGTCGGTCCTCCTTCATCTCTGACTGCCGCACTCCTTACCGCGGAGGGGGCGCGATATGACAAAATGACCCAGTAACTTCATACCACGGAGGTGACACTGCCGCTGTCACACAGGGAGCTGGCGCTCACCCGGCACCTGCAGCGAGCCTACCCGGACCTGCGCTACTACTACATGGGCTACTACATCCACACCTGCCCCAAGATGCGCTATAAGGGCCGGCTGTCACCTTCCTACCTGCTCTGCCCGGAGACCTACGCCTGGCAGCCGATCACTGCCTGCACGCCGCTGCTGGACCGCACCAAGTACGCGCGGCTGGCACCGGCTTCAGCAACGGCGCCGCCCGTGCCACCCCCTCCGCCGCCGTCGTGCTCTACAACCGGCGCGTGATGCACTACAACAGGTACCGCGCCAGCAGCGATGCCAAAGATGAAGAGGAGGTGAGACAGTACATGCGGCTGGTGGGGCCCGAGGTGGCGGCCAGCACCCTGCTGGTCCGCGACTAGGCAGAAGGGCTCCGGGAACGCCGCGGTGTGGTGCAGCTGGTGGCATGGACTGGCAGATCCGAAGGGGGCATATGGCTGGAGGAAGAGATCGAATACGATCTCGCAAGTAATAGGGTTCCTTGATTCAGTGTCCAGTGGGAGGCTAACTACTTAAGGGGACAGGCGCCATCCGCCGTCGAGACAATGGCAGAGATGCGCGATATTGTGGCGGGGTCCGGAGTGGCCAGGCTTGTTCCGAGTGATACGATGATATTCTGGAAATACTAGGCCATAAGCCGAGGCAGCCTACGTACTTCATCGTGACTGTTTCGCTGTCTTTGCAGCGATGTGTGAGGCAGGTTTAACGCTTACTGTCTGAACCTTTATTTGTGTAAGGTTCTCCGGTTTCATTGCCACGTGTACACCGACATTTTAACAGAAAGTGCTTACTGTCTAAGCCCCCACTGCCTTTTCTCCGTTTCTCGCTTATTTATTGTCCAGCCTCTGCGGCGATGGATGTCTGGTAGCAGAACCGGAGCAGAAACCTCAGCCACCCACCTGTGCCGGGGCTGGCGCCGTGTGAGGCAGTTCGGGTCACCATGGAGACTTGTGCGCTCCTGGAGACTTCCAATGGCGTCGAAACCGCCCCAATGAACGCTAGTTTATCCCTGACTGCGTTTATCTAGTTCCCGCGCCAGCAATGGTCACGTTCCATAGCGCTTGACAAATACAATATTCCGCCGGGTGTACTGGTTTGTTTCTATTGGCGTAACTTTCTGGGAACATGCTTGTGTGGATATATCGTTTCCCGATATTCCTGCGAGCAATCAGCTAAAAACTTGATATGCAGGACATGCAAATCAATGCATTCTCCCTCCCTCTCTCTCTAGAAATAATTAAAGACATTTTTATCGTTTTGGATAGTCTTTGTTCGTGTTCGCAGTTAGATTCTTCGCACTCGACTAATCTGAGTCCATGAATTGCGCGTGGTTAAACTTGCCAGCAAAACTAGACATGTGTGTACCAGCCTTCATTTGAGCGCGATGGTTTCTTACTACCTGATTGCTGCCAACCTCACGTCACCAGATGTTGCTGGATGTCCGCTGTTTCGGAGATTTTCGCGCATGGGGAGGTATCAGATAGTAATCGATAATACCGCCTAACTTAAAATCGATAACACAGAACGTTAAATCGATGGTACCCCGCGCGAGCTACAGCGTCGCTTTATGTCATTGCGGCTACTCGCGCACATAGGTCGCCGGTTCTGGGAACGGTCAGGCATGCTTCTACCACTGCTACCGTCCCTTTTATAAGCACTGTGCTCCGATTGGACCTTACTGAGCAGCTGTGGCCCCGGACTCTCGCAGCACGTGGTTTATGAATAGCATGCGGTTTTGCGGGATCTACTGTGCTGACGCGGGCACGAGCGCATGCTTCTGTACTATTGCCAGCTCGGCTTTTAGCGAGCAAAGTGATGAGCACAGGCAGCAGCCGCAGCCAACGCCAGGGGCTAAGTGCTCAAATCAGTAGTGCCGTAGTCGCTTCCACACAGTGCCTTATTCCATGATCTAGTGCTCGTGTGTGTTGGCGACCGACGGGTTCCGCCCGCCGTGACACCGTCGACGAGTCTGTTCCGGATCTCGGACCAGCAACGGGTGGTGGGCCCAGAGGAGCTCTCTGGCTGGCTGGTGTTTTTCCCTCCCGTCGTCAGCACGGACGGTAGAGGCCGGCTGACGCTGTACTGCCGGTTCCCACATCTCCCTCCCGTCGTTAGCACGGACGGTACAGGCCGTCTGACGCTGTACTGCCGGTTCCCACATCTCCCTCCCGTCGTTAGCACGGACAGTACAGGCCGGCTGACGCTGTACTGCCGGTTCCGACATCTCCCTCCCGTCGTTAGCAAGGACGGCAGAGCCCGTCTGACGCTGTAATTCCCGTACTATCTCCCTCCCGTCGTTAGCACGGACGGTACAGGCCGTCTGACGCTGTACTGCCGGTTCCCACATCTCCCTCCCGTCGTTAGCAAGGACGGTAGAGCCCGTCTGACGCTGTACTGCCCGTTCTATCTCCCTCCCGTCGTTAGAACGGACGGTAGAGGCTGACTGACGCTGTACTGCCGGTTCCCACATCTCCCTCCCGTCGTTAGCACGGACGGTACAGGCCGGCTGACGCTGTACTGCCGGTTCCCACATCTCCCTCCCGTCGTTAGCAAGGACGGTAGAGCCCGTCTGACGCTGTACTGCCGGTTCCCACATCTCCCTCCCGTCGTTAGCACGGACGGTACAGGCCGGCTGACGCTGTACTGCCCGTACTATCTCCCTCCCGTCGTTAGCACGGACGGTACAGGCCGTACTGCCGGTTCCGACATCTCCCTCCCGTCGTTAGCACGGACGGTAGCTCCCGTCGTTAGCACGGACGGTAGAGGCCGGCTGACGCTGTACTGCCGTTCCATCTCCCTCCCGTCGTCAGCACGGACGGTAGAGGCCGGCTGACGTTGTACTGCCGGTTCCGACATCTCCCTCCCGTCGTTAGCAAGGACGGTAGAGCCCGTCTGACGCTGTACTGCCCGTACTATCTCCCTCCCGTCGTTAGCACGGACGGCACAGGCCGTACTGCCGGTTCCGACATCTCCCTCCCGTCGTTAGCACGGACGGTACAGGCCGTCTGACGCTGTACTGCCCGTTCTATCTCCCTCCCGTCGTTAGAACGGACGGTACAGGCCGGCTGACGCTGTACTGCCGGTTCCGAAATCTCCCTCCCGTCGTTAGCACGAACGGTACAGGCCGGCTGACGCTGTACTGTCGGTTCCCACATCTCCCTCCCGTCGTTAGCACGGACGGTAGAGGCCGGCTGACGTTGTACTGCCGGTTCCGACATCTCCCTCCCGTCGTTAGCAAGGACGGTAGAGCCCGTCTGACGCTGTACTGCCGGTTCCCACATCTCCCTCTGTTGAAATTGCATCTAAAAATCGACCTTATTTCGCGTGGTATATCTCCAATAATAGAGCGCTCGGAGTTACTTCACTTCTGTTCGCGCGACCCGCTGGTAGTCATGGCAATTATAGTCTGGGCGGCACGCGCGCCGCTATTGTTGCGACTCGTTGAGAAGTCAGTTGGGACGACTCCGCCGGTGGGTGTGGGATGGGCTCTGCGTTTGGCACTGTTTGCCAGCGCAGACACTTTATTTAATTATATATTAAAACTTATTGGAATTTAACGTAAAACTATCTTCAGTGGGCGAATTTGGCCTGCCTGACCAGTTCGTTCATCCCGCTGGGGATAGTTCTAACCTTTTAGATTTATTTCGAACGCTAAAGTCATTTCGGAGCCCCACCACCGGTGTAACTTTAAGTGAGGATTTTAACGTGTGTGCTAGTGTTTTGAATATTAGCCGGTCGCGCGTAGCGGCCGGCCTTTAAGGATTGGTGCAGGCCAGTGCAGGCCTGTACGCGTGAATATTCACCGGTGCAGCCCAGCCGAGTGGTTGTAGACCGTATCCAACCTTGGAACCTGTTATGTCATCTCTGTGATTTTCCATGACTGTCACATTCCATGTTTTAGATAGACACTCTGTGTTTATGTATTATTTGGTTCCCTGGTGACATCAAGCGCCAAAATATTGAAAAATAGATTCGGCCAATTGATCCTCCTGCTTTCTCTGTTGACGGTGATTGAAAAGGTTCTGGGATGGGAAGACCGAACAATGTATAGTCAACCTTCATATAATTGATACAGTCCACTATTTAGATAACTGTTATAACTGTTTACTCGAAAACAGTTCCCTGTCCAGCTTACAATCGCAACACCCTCCCGTCGTTAGCACGGACGGTACAGGCCGGCTGACGCTGTACTGCCGGTTCCGACATCTCCCTCCCGTCGTTAGCACGAACGGTACAGGCCGGCTGACACTACTGCCGGTTCCCACATCTCCCTCCCGTCGTTAGAACGGACGGTACAGGCCGGCTGACGCTGTACTGCTGGTTCCCACATCTCCCTCCCGTCGTTAGCAAGGACGGTAGAGCCCCTCTGACGCTGTACTGCCGGTTCCCACATTTCCATCCCGTCGTTAGCAAGGACGGTAGAGCCCCTCTGACGCTGTACTGTCGGTTCCCACATCTCCCTCCCGTCGTTAGCAAGGACGGTAGAGCCCCTCTGACGCTGTACTGCCGGTTCCCACATCTCCCTCCCGTCGTTAGCAAGGACGGTAGAGCCCCTCTGACGCTGTACTGCCCGTTCTACCTCCCTCCCGTCGTTAGAACGGACGGTAGAGGCCGGCTGACGCTGAACTGCCCGCCCCGAAATCTCCCTCCCGTCGTTAGCACGGACAGTACAGGCCGGCTGACGCTGTACTGCCCGCCCCGACATCTCCCTCCCGTCGTTAGCACGGACGGTGCAGGCCGGCTGACGCTGTATTGCCCGTTCCATCTCCCTCCCGTCGTTAGCACGGACGGTGCAGGCCGGCTGACGCTGTATTGCCCGTTCCATCTCCCTCCCGTCGTTAGCACGGACGGTGCAGGCCGGCTGACGCTGTATTGCCCGTTCCATCTCCCTCCCGTCGTTAGCACGGACGGTGCAGGCCGGCTGACGCTGTATTGCCCGTTCCATCTCCCTCCCGTCGTTAGCACGGACGGTGCAGGCCGGCTGACGCTGTATTGCCCGTTCCATCTCCCTCCCGTCGTTAGCACGGACGGTGCAGGCCGGCTGACGCTGTATTGCCCGTTCCATCTCCCTCCCGTCGTTAGCACGGACGGTGCAGGCCGGCTGACGCTGTATTGCCCGTTCCATCTCCCTCCCGTCGTTAGCACGGACGGTACAGGCCGGCTGACGCTGTATTGCCCGTTCCATCTCCCTCCCGTCGTTAGCACGGACGGTACAGGCCGGCTGACGCTGTATTGCCCGTTCCATCTCCCTCCCGTCGTTAGCACGAACGGTACAGGCCGGCTGACGCTGTATTGCCCGTTCCATCTCCCTCCCGTCGTTAGCACGGACGGTAGAGGCCGGCTGACGCTGCGCTGATGGTTCCTATTGTGTACATACTCAGGCGTGATTAGGTTCGCTACTTTTGCCCTGTCTGATCTTCACCGAAGCGTCGTTACCACGGAACAGCATCGCGGACAAGCCGAAGAAACTCTCGGACACTGACAGGCGCTCAAATATATTTGCACCGGCTACCGAACCTCATATCACAGCTTTGGATATTATGACAACAGCTAACATCCCCACAGAATACAGTATGGATGGAAGCTCACGTTTTCCCGCCACCTCTCCAAACGTGACAGCGCGGAATAACCGGGAAGAATACTGAAAGTATCATCAACCAACTTCTAGAAAAATAAAAACTACCTATGAGCCAAAAACAGTCGTGTACGCCACTAATCCCTTGAGAGTCTAAGGCGGTTTGCTTATTTTTCTAGACTGTCACCTGACCAATCGGACGGGCACAATGCCAAAGGTGATACACATCTCGCACTGAAGCGAAACCCCAATAAAAACACTCCAAAAGCAGCCCATTGCAAATTTTTACGCATGGTGCAGCAATGCGACGTGAAACAGCCCTGGAAGGCTGAAAATACCAATGGAAGGCTTTCCTACGGTACTAGAGTTACGGTGTCTTCAAAGCCGTTCTCGGTCCAAAATCGCTCCAACAAAATCCACCCATCACAACATAAAGACTCCCAGCTACATTATGAGACCCATCGAGAACTCAAATGACTGATTCGCTGTACCTATGGGATTTATGGTATCTTATAATTGTGTGCCATCGAACCACTTCAGAAACATGAGCGCCAAAAACGAACAGCGAAAATGAAAAAATCTAAAGTCTTGAGATTCCATTTGTCTTACCTTACAAGGTTACCGTGGATAACAACAGAAAATATACAAAATCTATTTGCTAATCGCAAGCATCAGCTGCACTTTATTAACCAGCTGCGTGAAAGCAAACAGATAACCGATATAGACCAACAACACCATTATCGAAAAGATCACAGCAATACTGCGAATAGCCTCATTATTAATACACCAAAACTGATGCATTTCTCTGTTGCCAGAGCGGTAACTCTGTACATCAAGGAAACTAGACAGGACTAGTGGGTCAAAGCGAACAGGGTGCCTTCCCCCCACAATATGCTTGAGAACCCTAATTTCCCAAAACACCACCTACACCCAAGTCAATCGAAAAGCGATTGAGTTTGCTTCAGAATCCCATTTGAGCTTCAAGAGGCCACAATACAGGTCGGTATCGCCTTAGCCTTCATTGGCTGGTCTGTCTCTGGTGTTGGAGGCAAACAAGGTGGTGATTTGAATCTCTAACGTTGGAGCAGTGTCTGGAGAACGGCCTTCGGGCAGGGTTTGGCCGCCGACCCGAAGACAGTCATACCCGCCAGCTGCAGCGCCTCTCTTGTCGACGGACCAATCGAAACGTGTCTGATGCCCGCGTGTCCCGCTTCAATAACAACATCCTTGCTGAAGTTGACTGCAGATGGACTGAAGTACACAATACAATCTGGAGGGTTTTCTAACGCCTCCTTCAACATCTCCTGCATGCGCGGATGAGGACCTGTCACGTACACGGTTATGATATGAAGAGGAATACCAGCCTCCTCTAGCTTGGTAGGCAGAGTTTCACGTTTCAGATTACCAGCTGGAAATAGCAGAGGCTTCTGCCCCTTCTCAATCTCGGATATAATCAGCTGTGCGAGATTGGCGGCGTTCCCGGAGTCCGACCCGCTTCCAGTCAGGCCCAGCACCTTTTTCACCAGAGCGTCAGTTCTCTCTCCAACAACGTAGCACGGTTTACGGCCCCACTCTGCAGGAAGCTGGCCTCCTGCTGTCGCTTCTCCCACCGCAAAGACAGCCCGCGGACTGGTGAACACCAGGCCGGCATACTGAGCCGGGGCGTCCAGGCACGCCCGCAGGCACTCCAGCTCCTGGTACTGGAACGCCAGCGTGGGGACGTCGCTCACGTCGAAGCCGCCGGACTCCAGCGCCACGGTGTAGCGATCGGCGGCCGCCTCGTCCGGAGCCGACCGCAGCAACAGCACCCTCCGGCGGCGTGCCTCGCCGGACATTCTGCCAGATATACAGCTGGTGAGCTCTGCTGTGCACAGGCACAGTACAGGTGAACAGTCGGGCAGGGTCAGATAAACCATTCTACCTGACGGTAATATACCTACAGCACATGGTAGAAAGGAGGGAGTGACAAAGCCAAGGGGGGTCCAAGAGGATTTTGGTTCCTCCATTGTGACTGAAAAAATAATTGTTACGGTTTAAAGACGCATCAATTGTCAAGCTTATACGGCGTCGCTAACTCTCATCCTGTTAGGAGGAATTTGGGGATCAGATCAACTTTTCAGAGGCTAAGGGCCTGTTCCAGCGCCTCCTCAAACCTGCTCCAACCTCCTCAAAGCTTCTCCAACTCCCTCTCGCCCGGTCCAGCGCCTCCTTAAACTTCCTCCAAGCTCGCCAAAGCTCATCTAAAATCTAATCCAACCTCCTCTCAAACGAAAGGTGGTTTTTCAGAGGAGGTTGGAGGAGCTCAATTCTGGCGCACGAATTTCAATTAAAAACTAGAATAAGTTGTTTTACAGTGATAAAAGACGTTTGTGGGCAGCTTAAGGTTTTGATTACGTTGTTTTTCTGTATTCCACTTTCACTAAAACACAGTAAATGAGTATCAGAGGCCTTAATCAAATTCGATTAGTTTCTTAGCTGCGCCACGCCCGCCATATTGGCGCTGATCAGGCGCAATCAGCTGATATCTCATCCAATCTCATCCGAAATCGGTCCAGCGGACACCGGTTTTTGCGCCTGCTCCGACTTACTCCAAGCTACTCTCATCTTTTTCTAAGGAGGCGCTGGAACAAGCCCTAAGCCGGGCCTTGAACCCAGGATCGTTGGATTAGAGACAGGAATGTTTTCCACCAAGCCAACCACAAGACTATGATCGACACCATCGTCATCGAAATAAATAAACCAAAACTGGCGAGGGCAGGCGCCGAGCTTCTCTCCTGCGAGAGAAGCCTCTGTGTCCATGGTATAAATAAGTCTTCCGTGAACTCTTCCAGCAAAACGAGAGGCAAATTCTATGGGTAAGCAACGATGCTGGGAACATCAAGAGGCCTTTCTGGAGCAGTTTTTGCATTTTGTGTATCGCTTTGGTTTACTGGACGGCGTGACTGCGGCGAAGGGTATTACCATCTTACTGTCTAGTGAAATTAGTGGTGTTGTTATTGATGTGCGCTCATCTGCTGACCATGTCTCGTATCAGACCTTGGAAATGTTTAGGAATGGCTTCATTATGACTGGAAAATATCAGGGTATAAAACGGGTGTTTCAGCGGAAACCGGTCATTATATAGAGCCGGATAGGTCAAAGCTGTGTTTAAATAAGTGAAATATCCATCACGTGTGTGGTATTGGGGGTTTCCGTATTTGGTGTGCCTGGTGCCGCCCTTGCACTGGTTACGTGACCACCGCCTGAGGGCGCGACACTGTATGCTACGTTTGCCGAGGAGCGAGCAAATACACCAGTTGGAACCGGACTGCCGCGTCTATTACAACGTGGAAGCGACAGCGTGGTATGCTCCGTCGAAAACGGCGTTGTGGATCCCATATCGGAGCTATTTGACGAACAAATAGTTAGTATAATGACTGTTAAGTAATTTGATCTCCAAATACGAGTTGCTTATTGCTTTTTGCTTACGTTGAGACACGAAAAATGGACTATAAAGATATACGTATATATATAACAGTGATACATATACTCATACATGTAGGTATATTCAAATGAGAATAAACATAAATGCAGGGAAGCATACAACAATGCCTCACCAAAAAAGGTGATCCAGAAAAGCCGTTACCAAAAACACATACGGGAACAAAACAAGGATTAAAATGTAACTGCTAAGGAGTCGGCCAGATGTCCGTCAGTATGGGCTAACCCGGCAGAAGCGCAATGGCGCCGTCAGCTGATGAAATCCGCAAACCAAGCAGGCCGAGCGCGTCTGCGGGCAGCGCGTCAACCTTACACAGGCGCCTGGCTACATGCCTCACCTGTCTCCAAGCTCGGTCTGCACTCCCACAGCGTGACTGTCCGCGTCGGGGCCGCTCTAAGACTGGGGGCCGAGGTCTGCCAGCCACATCGCTGCCGGTTCTGCAGCTTTCCCGTGGATAGGCTTGCACACCATGGACTCTTCTGTCAGCGGAGCGCCCGCCGTTTTCCTCGTCACGCTCACCTAAATTGCTGTGTGAAATGTGGTCTGTCATGTGCAGGTAGGCAGCCCGTCTGTCCTGGAGTCAGTAGCTCTGGACCGATCGGTCAGATGGTTTCACTTTGCTCCCGGTTACCGGAGGCACATGTTTGGCTGGAACGCCACATGCGAGGACGCTTCCTGCCAGTGGTCCTCTAGGCTGCATTGGAAACAGGGAAGGCAGCGCACGCAGCGGAGAAGCGAGGACGAAATTATTACGCCAGCTCATGGTTCCAGTATCGACTCAAGCCAGTGGCCATCGAGCCGGTTGGAGTCCTGGGACGCCTCTGCTCGACAAGGGAGTTGGACCCGCTGATCACGGCTGCCGCCGGCGATCGCCGCAAGACGGCATGGCTGCAGCGGTAAATTGTTATCACCGTGGTCCGTGTAAATCCTGTGGCCGTCTTAGCCACTGCAAGACCAGGCAGCTCACAACCAACGGAATCTCAATTACCCAGAAGTAATCTGGCTATGAGCAGCAGCCACCCAGCAGAGGTCGGCCAAACTGTAAATTTGAGCAGAAAAATGAAGTCCCTCAGTTCGAGTGCCCATCTAGGTTCGCTACCGACGCACTAGGAAGCACCATCATATGAATCCTCCACCAAATCAAATTAACCAACTCATACCAGCACACGGCGCTGTCAACACTTCTCTGATGGCCCTGAAGAATCCGGGCAACACCTGCCACACAAATACAGTGGTCCAGTGTTTGAACAGTACCCTACACGAGTCAACTGCCGAGAAGGCTTATCGTGAACAGATTAACAACAGCGAGTTCTCACAGAGGGAAGCAGCTCAGGAAACGGCCCCGGCCGCCAATCTTCTTAGGAACGGATGCGGAGGAGCGGACTTAAGAGGATAAGTTGCATGGTATGAGGCCAATGGCTATGCAGTCATCACAGCTGAGGTAGACTGTCTGTGCAGTTGGTGACGTTCACAACTTGTCAGGTATGACTAGTTGCCACAGGGCTCTGCCCACTGAAGCTCGGGATGACGGCTATCAAAATTTTCACGGGCGAATTGCTGGTAGCATGTGTAAAGTTATTATGTTTGTGCGAATCATTTTACTATTTGTCTGTTACGGATTTAGCCTGGCTCGGTGGGTGTGGGCTGCGTGGCCGACTAGCGGCAAAACGACGCGGTAGCAGAGGGAGCCCCGCTAAGGCCACATAAGCCGTGTGTAGGTTAGAACGGGGCTCTCTCCTGCCCGTCGCTTCCCCGAGGTAGGTCGCGCCGTCCGCGTGGCCGCGCGCGCGCGCGCGCGCGTGCGTGCGTGCGTGCGTGCGTGCGTGCGTGCGTGTGTGTGTGTGTGTGTGTGTGTGTGTGTGTGTGTGTGTGTGTGTGTGTGTGTGTGTGTGTGTGTGTGTGTGTGTGTGTGTGTGTGTGTGTGTGTGTGTGTGTGTGTGTGTGTGTGTGTGTGTGTGTGTGTGTGTGTGTGTGTGTGTGTGTGTGTGTGTGTGTGTGTGTGTGTGTGTGTGTGTGTGTGTGTGTGTGTGTGTGTGTGTGTGTGTGTGTGTGTGTGTGTGTGTGTGTGTGTGTGTGTGTGTGTGTGTGTGTGTGTGTGTGTGTGTGTGTGTGTGTGTGTGTGTGTGTGTGTGTGTGTGTGTGTGTGTGTGTGTGTGTGTGTGTGTGTGTGTGTGTGTGTGTGTGTGTGTGTGTGTGTGTGTGTGTGTGTGTGTGTGTGTGTGTGTGTGTGTGTGTGTGTGTGTGTGTGTGTGTGTGTGTGTGTGTGTGTGTGTGTGTGTGTGTGTGTGTGTGTGTGTGTGTGTGTGTGTGTGTGTGTGTGTGTGTGTGTGTGTGTGTGTGTGTGTGTGTGTGTGTGTGTGTGTGTGTGTGTGTGTGTGTGTGTGTGTGTGTGAGTGGGTGTAGGTGTGGATGCGTGAGAGTGTACGGAGGCAGGTATGGAGTATTTTTGAGAATGGCCAAATTATTAATGCTTAGCCTGTGCGCTTGCATCTCCGCGAATATTATTGTCATTGGTGATCGTTATTTCGTGGCTAAATTTTATGAAAATGTAAGGGCTGAGTTTGTACGACACTGTTTAATTTCGTGAGTAAATTTAATGAAAATATAAGAGATGAGTTTGTACGACACTGTTTGGTAAGGTTAAGCGAGTTATCGGAATGAAACGTTGCTGATGCTGAACTAGCTCGTTTTCTGAGCAGACTTTGAAGGGAATTTCTGAAAGGAGCATAACGTTAGCTGGGGGTCATTCTTTGGGCATGACGCATACTCAATTCTAGCCCCTGTGGGAGCCACCTTCCCTTGGCTGCCACCTGTGTGCCTGGCGGAGATAAAGGGGCAGGGAGAGACATCATTTCACACAGAACTGTGACTAAACGTGGTCCAGGGCCGTCAAACCGTTTGGCGTGTGGCAGACGCTAAAAAGGGGCCGTGATCACCTCTTGTCTGATGCGGGGACCGGTTGTAGGTCTGACGGGACCTCTAATCCTCTTGCGCCTCGTGGTATCCCGGCTGCACGCTGGTCATTGCTTAGATTTCACGTTTCTTTTACGACCGTCGAGTCGACCCTGACGAGGGCTGCGAGTGGAGCGCTTCGTCGTTATACCGTGACTGGCCAGCGCGGTAGCCTCGGGCGAAAGCTCAAAGGAAAGTATGCGTGTTATATCTATACTGGTACCAGAATCCGACGGGATCTAGCGTCGCAGACCGGGCTCACGTAATGCGAGGAATGCCGGGGTCGGTGGTCCGTACTCAGTTCGTGGCTGCAGGCGCTGACGAGCGTGATAACCCGGGGCCGGGTGAGTCCTGGATTGAGTGACGGTGGCAGAGTCACCTTTCCTTAAGGGGTTCGTTCGGCTTCCGGGGGCCAGGCCACGTCAATGGCTTGATGGGATCCGAGTCTCGCCCACGGTCTTGGATCGTGGTGAGCGGGTCTCTTTTGGTCTATTTCAGGACGGGGGCGGGGTCAGACCGTGAGACACGGGCAGAGTACTCGACCCTAAGGTCGCTCCCCCGTGCACGGTCCCGCTGGGTGACACTCAAATCCAAGGCTGGCTGATGAAGTAAAAAGGGGAAATTCGATGCGGGAGTGAAACCACGAATAAACCTCCACAGTGGGGTCGTGGGTTTTACACATGCATCTGCATGCAGACTTGGGTGAGGTCCTGTCGAGTTATGCACAAACGGTGTAGGGCTGTAAGTCCAGCTAGTGATGACTGACATCCAATATCCGTCATTAACTTCAGGGTGGTGCTGCCTTCTTTCGCGTCTGCAGGCATGCAATCGAGTGCCTGGTAATCCTTGTATCGGGTCTACACTTCAAGATTTAGGAAGGGCTGTGAGAGGTATTGTTGTTTGGCACAGCGATCCCTGAGGTTATCACACCAATGGTAATAGAGCCCCAACACATGGCGCATTGCTGTGCAGGTTATTTTTGTGTGAGTGTTTGTTGCTGGGACTATGGTATGATTGAGCATGCATAACTACTGAAAGCAGTGGCGGCGCTGCCATAGAGGCACATTAGGCACTGCCTAGCCACTTTTAAATGTCGAAGTAGGTATGTACTTTATGTGGAATAAATCTAATTTGACTCGATATTTCAGTTACAGAGAATATTCCTTTTTTGGATCACTGGGTCAAAGAGCCGATAATATGCATCTCTGAGAATCCACGTTCGCAGCTCTTATCGTCAACAAATGTGATATTAGGCACTTCGCGATTTCGCTGAATCTGCCTAACACCGTGGCAAACCCACGTGTGCTTTTTGATTAGACATTAGGCCATGTCGTGATCACCACTTTTTCACAGGGTCTTTGATTACCGGGTGTTTTCTAATGTATTGATGGCCGCTGATCACGATTTTCTGGTCGAAAATGTCGAATTCGAAAAATATTTGCCCGCGCAAGCCGTTTGAAATTCTTCCGGTTTGCCAAAATTTCGATGTTTTCATATCTCACGGACAATAAAAGGCAACTGATGTATTGAAAAGGCCCCAGAACTTTAAAACCATTGAACCTGAACAATTTGAAACCTTTTTGACTCCTTGAAATATATACTTACCTGAAAAAGTACCTTGGAAAGACGGGGATGTTTGAGCTTAAAAAAATGATAATAGATGGCGCGCATGACGCAGCCGTCAACCACTGTCCCGCTACGCCGCTTATGACAAGGAGCTATTAGCCAAAGGAGCTGGATATAGGATTTGAGCCTATTTTGAATTCGATGAATGAATATTTACCTTCACAAGATGATCTATATTTCTCTCGCTTGCAGTTTTAAATATTATTGGTAATGGTTGCTTTCAAAGCAGGTCCCATTAAGATCAGCCAGCCATATATAGATTAGGTATGTAATAGACCATGTCGTGATCACCACTTTTTCACAGGATCTTTGATTACCGGGTGTTTTCTAATGTATTGATGGCCGCTGATCACGATTTTCTGGTCGAAAGTTTCGAATTCGAAAAATATTTGCCCGCGCAAGCCGTTTGAAATTCTTCCGGTTTGCCAAAATTTCGATGTTTTCATATCTCACGGATAATACAAGGCAACTGATGTATTCAAAAGGCCCCAGAACTTTAAAACCATTGAAACTGAACAATTTCAAACCTTTTTTGACTCCTTGAAATATATACTTACCCGAAAAAGTACCTTAGAAAGACGGGGATGTTTGAGCTTAAAAGATGATAATAGATGGCGCGCATGACGCAGCCGTCAACCACTGTCCCGCTACGTCGCTTATGTCACGAAGCTATTAGCCAAAGGAGCTGGATATAGGATTTGAGCCTATTTTGAATTCGATGAATGAACATTTACCTTCACAAGATGATCTAGATTTCTCTCGCTTTCAGTTTTAAATATTATTGGTAATGGTTGCTTTCAAAGCAGGTCCAACTCAGATCAGGTAGCCAGCCTATATAGATTAGGTATCTAAGCATGTAGTCACTGCGGATAAATTTCAAGTATTAAAATGTATGCAAGAGCCAGTCGATTATATTTAGATTAGTCTTGCTATCACTAGCAAGTAGAATACCGCATTTCGGGAAAAATGAAGTTACACCACATCTAGCGCCGCCGTCAAGCCGCTTAACATGATTCACATGCATGCTGCCGCTTAACCAGCTCTCGACTGGGGCTGACGTTGTCGGTGACATTATGATGCTGCGGCTTGAAGAGATGGAGGCCAGGAAAGTGAACGAATTTCGCGTTTCAATAGCTTGAAAATTCGAACCGACCGCTGATGAAGTTGCCGAGACTTACAGAAGAGCATCTGTGCCAGCAAGAAACAAGTACAAAGTTCGCTGTGAAATAAGGAAGCACCGTAACCTGAAGGAAGCGATCAGAAGGCGTCTACAAATCATGAAGGTATCGTAAGCACGGACAAAACATGACCACATTGTTTGACATATAAAGCAGAGCTTTACCATCAAAGGCATCGGCAAATAGAGCATTTCTGGAAGACCAACGAGAAGCACAGAGGTTGTATATTGGGGGCTTGGATGCTGTCGTGACAGACCATTGGAGAGGGCAGCAGCTGCGGCAACCCACTGCTGCTGCCGCCAATAAGGCGTGATCGGGAGGCCGGCTCGTCCGTATTCGAGCACAATAATATGACAATCACCCGGACAAGTCTATAAACGACTTCCGTGTAACATTTAGAAATAAGTTTTCTTTCCGAGATTGATTTATACCTGCCAGAGCCTGATCGCGTGCGGCGTGTTAGCAGCTGGTGTGATGCTACAAATAGGAAGCTCGCTGCTGCATATACCACCAGCGGTCGCTGTCAATGGTGCTGTTGCGTTCTGACGCAGCTTTGGCTCCGTCAGAACGCAACATCCGGAGAACTCCTGGTAGCCACAACGACAGCAGCAGTGGCTTGGCTCAGCTGCTGCCGTCTCCAATGGTCTGTCACGACTGCATCCAAGCCACCAATATACAACCTCTGTGCTCACCGCTGGTCTTCCAGAAATGTTCTGTTTGCCGATACTTTTGATGGTAGAGGCTCTGTTTGATATGTCAAACAATGGTGTCATGCTTTGTCCATGCTTACAATATCTTCATGTTTTGTAGGCGCCTTCTGATCGTTTCCTTCAAATTATAAAGCTTCCTTATTTCTCAGCGAACTTTGTACCTGTTTCTTGCTGGCACAGATGCTCTTCTGTAAGTCTCGGTAACTTCATCAGCGGTCGGTTCGAATATTGAAGCTATTGAAACATGAAATTCGTCCGCTTCCCCTGGCCTCAGTCTCTTCAAACCGCAGCATCATAATTCGACCGACAACGGCATGTATTGACGGCAAGCTGGGTGTCGTGTAGCTTCATTTTTCCCGAAATACGGTATTCTCCTTGCTAGTGATAGCAAGACTAATCTGAACATAATC
This sequence comes from Lepas anatifera, assembly GCA_034440635.1. Classification (NCBI taxonomy): domain Eukaryota; kingdom Metazoa; phylum Arthropoda; class Thecostraca; family Lepadidae; genus Lepas; species Lepas anatifera. Next base: position 185,597 of record JAOTON010001952.1, read on the forward strand.
GACTGGCTCTTGCATACATTTTAATACTTGAAATTTTTCCGCAGTGACTACATGCTAAGATACCTAATCTATATATGGCTGGCTCATCCTAATTGGACCTGCTTTGAAAGCAACCATTACTAATTATATTTAAAACTGCAAGCGAGAGAAATCTGGATCATCTTATGAAGGTAAATGTTCATTCATCGAATTCATGATAGGCTCAAATCCTATATCCAGCTCCTTTGGCTAATAGCTTCTTGTCATAAGCGACGTAGCGGGACACTGACTGACGGCTGCGTCATGCGCGCCATCTATTATCATCTTTTTAAGCTTAAACATCCCTGTCTTTCCAAGGTACTTTTCCAGGTAAATATACATTTCAAGGAGTTAAAAATGTTTCAAATTGTTCAGATTGAATGGTTTTAAAGTTCTGGAGCCCTTCCAATACATTAGTTGCATTTTATGGTCCGTGAGATATCAAAACATCGAAATTTTGGCAAACCGAAAGAATTTCAAACGGCTAGCGCGGGCAAATATTTTTCGAATTCGACATTTTCGACCAGAAAATCGTGATCAGCGGCCATCAATACATTAGAAAACACCCGGTAATCAAAGATCCTGTGAAAAAGTGGTGATCACGACATGGCCTATTAGACATCTCTAATACCTCATGCATTCGGACGCGAGTACCGGCTCGTTAAATCACCAACCCAGGCTTGCCTTAGAAGCTAGCACGTGCGAATCCGCGTCTTAGGACCTTGATTACAGCGGATTCCTTTATTGACATTCTTGTATTCGCGGATGTCTAGCCTTCTCTATTGCGGGACAGTTGTTTGGAAATTATTAGCGAGATATTTAATTTGTGAAACCCTTATGAAGAACGTGGGTCATGGCACAAAATCTGGCGGATGAAATTTAAAAAAAATCCGTTCACAAATAGATCGTACAGCGAGAAATTGGACGTCATAAACAATGACGTGCCGAAGCTGTCCTTGAAATTTGAAGCTCTCGTGAGTACCTTGTCCTTCCCGGCTTATTGAGCTACCTACCTATCCTTCTTGAATTTTGCCTCGTATATTCATATAATGCCGCATAACCGTTTCCACAATCCACCGACATATGTTTTTATATTTTTCTTCAATTTGTATGATATTACACATTTAAACATAAATATTACTTTTGCTTATCGACTTCAACTTGCCCCTTCTCCAGCCAACCTGCTGGAATCGCCCCTGTCTAAAATCAGGTAAAAAGCCTGGGCGACATCCTTACTCCTTACATCTAAGTCAATCGTGCCTAGGCTGGTATAATGTTCAAGCGCCGCCACTGATTGAAAGGGGTCACTCCGGGGTCTGATGGGGTTTACGGGGCACACTTACAATGCAGGTCATACAGCTTGGGGCAGAACATATTTCAAGGAATTGGGACTGGTGGGCATTCAGCTGAAAATGACACGAATTCCCTTCAATAGAGCAATCCTAGAGCATCAAATGACTGGTGGACACTGGGCCGTTCAGGGCCGATCACTAGAGGACATAGCATGGGGGACTAGCAGAAAAAAATACCCACCACTTTTTAGCTTGACCCCCGCCCCACTGGACGGGGGTCAATGGCCCTCCTACGGTTTTTTTTAATAACAGAAAAACGACGACTTGCGGCATCGCGGGCGAAATATCTACCTCTCACCCCATCATTTTCCCATTATCCCTGATTTACCCAGGGCCAAACTAGGTCAGGTCAACAGGCGAGGTCAACCAAGGTCACCTTACTTCAAATTTTGAGCTCTACCATAGCTAAATTTCTAAAGCGATTGATTTGAAACTTTCTACACTTCACATGAACCCCTCAGGGTTTACACAATTTATATCCGGAATTTTTCGATTTGGTGACCTGAGGTCGGGTCACTAGGTGACCTTTCCCATTGAAAAAGCATAGGAAAAGCTGTCTTATGATCTAAAAGTCACAAAAATGATTTCAAATCCTCAGATTGCTCAATAAGCGTTCTTCAGCACCCTTTTACGGATCCCAGGGGTGATATTTGCCCTTTAACCTATCTGAGGTCGTCACAGATCATGAGGGGTCAAAAACAGTATTTTGATGATAAATTTTGACCTTAGCAAGCTGGAGTGCTGGATCAAATGTCTTTGTTTATGTCTCACCACTGGCTTTCTTTTTATATACCGCAATGTCACTTTCTGACCTTTTGTGACCTCAGGTAATATTAGGTTACAAGGTGACCTCCAAACCTTTGACCTTTGCAGTGGCCAGTGCTCATTATCATAGGAGTTTTATCATCATCATCGGAAATGACAGAAATTATCATCATCAATGACACAAAATGACTGAAGTGTTAAAGGATGCCTCAGTTATGGAAAAAATGTCCTCAGGTGGTTTCCTTTGTCCTCCTGTTGCTCCTTTATCATTCCTTTCTCTGTGCAAGGACACCAATCAGGTAAAGAATCAATTCTTTTCCATTTTACATGAGGAGAGGTGAACAGAATTGTAGGAAAAGAACAGCAAGAGAACATGAGAAAAGCAAGCAACAACAAGCCACAGAATAAACAGGCTTTGTCTAATATCGGACTATTTCTCTTCATTCATTCAAGCCATTGGTGTGCCCCTCCAAATATGGAAATGCTTCCTGGGGACTGTTCAACAGGGCTGATGAGAAGTCCTTGGAGAGGGTTCAGCACTAAGATACCTGCTTAGTTGGTAACATCAAAGGCTTACCCGGTCACGGTTCCTATAAATACGGTTCGGACATGACAGCCAGCTGACTGCCTGATTTGGCAGCACGTTGAGGATATGGTAATATTTTGAAGAGTTTTGTTCAAGATAACTTTAATTTTGCTAGCATAAGGTAGAATGCAGTATTTTGATTAGGTAATTGAAACATTTGAAACAGAATTCTGAGGGAATTAGCATGAAATTCATCATTGATTTTCCTTGTTATAAAAGCACTTTAGAGACTAAAAACTGCACCCAGAAGATAGCCTGATCAAATTTACATACCAAAAATAAATAATATACCCTTAAGCACCACTTACATTTTCCCACTGGCCCGTGCCCCAAACCCCTGCAAACAGTCCCTTTGGAATTACATGTTAAATTTTGCTGCCAAAAAACTGTTAGAACCAGAAATGGAACCTTCAAAACCCCCAGAATTCTAGAGAAGTATCTCATGTCCGCCCCCTGTACCCGGTATCCCGGTATTATGGTATTAGGCAGATTACATCTCACGGTTCAAAAGGATTACATCAGAATGTCCAAAGTTCAAAGGGTCTCATGTTCATAGCTTCCATTCTTTGAAAGTTAGACCTTTTGAATAAGAAGTCCATCAATCAAAAGGTCCAAAGAGGCGTGCTCAGATGCATGAGAGTGGGGTGCATGATGCCGCAGAGGCGTGCTAAGGCACATGATAATAGGAGGAAATGAGGGTTAGGTTAGGTTAGGTTAGGTTAGGTTAGGTTAGGTCAGGTCAGGTCAGGTCAGGCAGGTCAGGTCAGGCACACCTCTGCAGCATCATGCACCCCACTCTCATGCATCTGAGCATGCCTTTTTGGACCTTTTGAACATTGGACTTATTATTCAAAAGGTCTAGCCTGCAAAGTGTAGAGCCTATGAACATAAGACCCTTTGATCAGTGGACCTTCTGACGTGATCCTTTGAACCGTGAGATGTGATCTGCCTACTACCATAATACTGACGGAAGGTATACCAGGACAGGAAGGAAACCTGTTTATCACAAGACACTCCAAGTCGGGCAGTAGGCCCAGACCGGTATTATGCATCTACACAATATTTGACAAAAGTTTATCAGATGTGGTCATGTACACACACTTTGTGCCTCTCACCTAATGTCACAAGTTTGAGTCATATTCATAAACTGGGCGCACATCAGGGCAGGTAACTATACAATGTATCACCCAGTGCAGTTGCCAGCTTGGACTTGAAACATTGCAGGTCGATCTCAGCAACTACATGTGTCTCTATCGCTTTGCATAATACCAAACCTGACTCTACCTCAACTCACTCTGGTAATCAGCCAGTCTGCAGAACGTGGCAGGCGACTCGACGAGGCGCTTGGGGTAGCCCAAAGCCTGCCCCAATTGGGGCAGAAATTTGGTGGCTGGGGCAGACTCCTCCAACGGGAGGGGGGTAATTTTGTACCGATACAAGTTTTATCTAATCCATTTTAAACAAAACACCTACAAATACAATAAAACTGTGCATCCGACCGACGACGACAACGTTCGCACGATCGTCCACGTACCAAAGCAATGGAAACTCACGTACAGCAGCTATCTTGCATTCATGATGCACAATTTCAAAGATACCTTTATTCAAAGGTATATTTACGAGGCAAGTTTTTCCTCTAGTGACGTCATTTGTCCCTTCTTTCAAGCCGTATGAATCATTACCCTGGTATGAATCGATCAATTGATATTTCAATTGACAACTACTTTCGAATATGATAATTTTTTCCATAGCTAACGCATTTTTCCCTTCTCTTTTCTCAAATTTGCATGAAATCATCTCGAAATTTGGAATAATTTCACGAGACCCAAGCGAAGAAAGATCCCCTTACGTCCCTGTGACGTCACATCACGGACCGGCATTCGTTCTAGGGAGGGGCTGGCAAGATTGATTTGCCGGCCTTTGGCGATCAAAAAATAGCGAAGGAAATGCAAAAAACTAAAGGCAGGAAATTTCATTTTGAGTTCTAAGATTGTTTTATGTAGCTAAAATTAAGTTTAAATTACAAATTCAGAAAATAAATATAAATTTAGCTTTCAAAAATTGTCTATTGCCTTAATTTTTTATTCACTTCCAGGCTCTTTACATCAATGAAAAATTTTCTTTGTTTGGTATCTTTTTAACCATATTGTGCTTGACGACAAATATGACGCTTTTGAGATAAATTACGTTTTCCAGCGCAATTTTAACTAATGGTTGTCGTTTCTTTTCATTATTTTTTATTCTTCCTCCGGTGATTACCCGGACTGATTGCCGCCCCAAGTAATAGTTTCTGCCCCAAGAGCCCCCTCTGCCCCAAGCTCGACCAAAAGCTGCCCCAAATCGGTAGGTCTGCCCCGAGGCTGCCCCAACGAGATCTCGTTGAAATCTGCCATGTTCTGCAGACTGGGTAATCAGGCATGAAGTTATTGAAGGTCAGTCGTTTTGAGTACGAAGAAATGATCTACTACAGGAAATGATTACCAACTCTTTCCGGGTGTCGAATTCATGAACTCTTTTTCAGAAAATTTTCCAAAGAAATGGAAAAGAATGAATAAAAATACAGGGGATATGGTAGTGTGTTCCGGATGCCATATAACGTCTATTCCGCGGAAATATGATGATGAACTCACCAGATAGATCCACAGTTTCTTTCTCACCCTTGCAATGTTGTAAATGGGAAAATTACCAAAAGAATTGCTGCCTGGGATACATATTGCCTTGGATCATTTTGTCATTGTAATTTTCAACCTTTTATGCCTATTTTTCTTTTTGGGATTATGCTCATCAATTTCTGTCATTGCCCTTGTTTGTCTGGTTTCCTACAAGCATATTTGGAAGTTGCTTATTTCAGAATAATTAGGATGGTAGTTATTGGGATTAAGCTAATAGATTAAAAATAAGCTGAATTGTCAAATTCCCTGTTCGATTTGCTATTATGGATGCCAAAACTAGATGGATTTCTGCCTTTCTTTCGGTAATTGTGCCTGATCGACATGTTTCAATTTCTTTTTGGTACGCAATGGGCATAGATAAGTTTTTCTGAGGCATATTATTTTCTAAAATATTCTTTGAGCATTGGATCTCAAGCGATATTTCTAGATTGTATTCTAAAAGCTAAAAGAAATGGAAAGGAAAAGGATGCTCAATAAAAGGGATATAGAAGTTTGCCCCCAGATACTACACAAAACCTATTCCGTGGACGGTCATACTGATGAAACCGCCCATTTACTCCTCCCTAGCCATTGGCTGGAGATCCTGGAGCTTGGGGGTTGAGTACTTCCTTGGACTTTGGGTCTCTGATAGGTGGGCTGTGGGAACTTTGTTCCTTGTACAAGGCTTGTATTGCTATGCCAGTGTTAAGCCATCCAGGACCACCACCCACCACCGCCTCTCCCGCCCTCTGGATCAAGCAGAGATCTCCAGCGGGGCCTAGCACTTCACATGGTGCCGAAACCAGTATCTGGGGACACCCGAAAACAACACTTTTCCCGCAAATCAGTACTTGCGTCCCCAAAACCAGTATTTGGGGGTGCCATGAGACTACCTACTGGGGCCTTCTGGAACTTACTCTCATGGGGCCTGAGGATAACTCTGAGCCGGGAGAGGGGAGGAAAGGGAGGAATGCTTACTGAGACTAGCTCTCGGGGCATCCGAGGGCAGCTTCAGGGGACCCCTGAGACTAACTCCTGGAGACCTCGTGAGACTAATTGTCGGATCTCTGAGATTAGATCTCCGGCTCTCCTTACACTAGAACTGAAAGTTCCCCTGAAAATAACTCGGGCTTCCTGAGATCAGTTCTTGGGGGACCTGAGGCTAGCTCTGGGGCCGCCTAAGACCATCACTTGGTGGCGCTCACAAGGTTAATTTCCGGCCCCTCTCCCAATTAGATCTCAGGGGGTCTCTAAGACTGATTCATGGCGCTTCTTGATTAAAATTGGGAACCCTTGAAAATCTCAGGGCTTCTTAGATTAGTTATCGGCAGCACCTCTGGGACTAATTATCGGACCCCCAAGATTTGCTCTGAGGGGGGGGCTGAGACTGATTCTCGGGGCCATCCAGATTAGCTCTTGGGGGTCCCCTGAGGCTGTCTCTGGGGCGGAGATGGAGGCTGGGAATGACTTCCGGCAGCCTTCTGAGACTAACCCTGGGGCGCCCCCTGAGCCTAACACTCGAGGCGGGAGGTGTGGAAGCACCCCTGAGACTGAGTCTTTGGCATTTCACTCCTGAGACTGCCTCTCGGATGCCCAGATTAGCCCTCAGAGACCTAAGGCTAACTCGGTCCGAGGGCTAAGGCTAACTAATTTTGGTCCGTGAGACCAAAATTCGGGAGCACCTCTGGGAATTACTCTAAAAGCCCCAAAATTAGCTCTCGGACGTCCCTGAGACTAACTCCCGGGAGCACTCTGAGACTGACTTTTGGGTGCTCCCTGAGACTGACTCTCGAGGCCCCTTATGCAAAAACTCGGGGCACAGTCTGAGGCTAAATCTCGAGGGTTCCCAAGATTACCCTTCGGGGGCCTCCTGGGACCAGCACTCTGCGGATCAAATGAGACTAACTCTCAGACCCCCAGATTAACTCTCGGGGCCACCTGAAAGTAAATATTGCCTCCTGAGGGAGACTCCCGTATGACTATGGGCCCCTGAGACCGAATCTCGGGGGTCCTCTAAGACTGACTCTCGGGGTCCCCTTGGCCGACTCTTGGGATTCTCTGAGACTGGCTCCCATGGGGGCCCCTGAAATATACTTTCGCCGGGCCCTGAGACCCACACTTTGGGGCCCCTGGGACTAGCTCAGGGCCCCCTGAGACTGACTCTCGGGGCTCCCTGATACCAATTTTCAGTACCCCCTGAAACCAACTCTTGGGACCCTTGAGATCGAATCTCCCGGGGGGCTCCCCGAGACCGACTCTCGGGGTCCCCTTTACCAACTCTTGGGGTTCTCTGAGACTAACTCTCACGGAGCCCCTGAAATAGACTGTCGCGGGGCCCTGAGAACCACTCTCTGGGGGCCCCCTGTGACTAGCTCGGCCCCCTGAGACCGACTCTTGGGCCCCCTGAGACCGAATTTTTGGATCCCCTGAGATCAACTCTCAGGGGCCCCCTGAAATCTACTTCCGGGGCCGTGAGACCGACCCTCAAGGCGGAGCCCTGAGGCCGACTCCGGGACGCCCTGAGAACGAATCTTCAGGGGCTTCTGAGACTGACTCTGGGGACTCCCTGATCAGAGAATCCTGTGCAGTGGTTCAGATTGGCCCAAGGGCGGTCCTCGGACTGCTAGGACCTCTTGGCTACGCCCCTGCATCCACACATTCGGGGGGCCCGCCGAGATCAGCATTTGGAGGCCCCTGAAATAATTGCTTCCCTCCCCCCGATACCAATACTCCGGAGCCCCTGGATACTGATGCACGGGGCTCCTAAGACCAAGCTCGGGGTCCCACTTAGATCAGGCTGGGGGCACCCTTTGCCCCATGCTTGCGCTTTTCTCAGGAGTAACTCGACACCGATGTTCGGGGGCCCCCAGATCAACATTTGGAGCCCCCTGCCGAGACTAATGCTCGGTACTCAGGAGCCCCTCGATACCAATGTTCGGGGAGCCCTGAGCCCAAGCCTGGGGCCCCCTGAGACCAAACTCTGGATCCCATGATGTCAATTCTCGTGCCTCACACATAAGTCCCTCGATATCGATAGTCGGGGGACACCCCTGGCCCCTCCACTTCCCGAGATCAATGTTCGGTACTCCCGGAGCCATCGATACCGATGCTCGGGGAGATCCCTGAGACCAGCTCTGGGGCCCCCTGGGACAAAGCTCGAGGGCCCCCTGATACCAAACTCTGAGGGCCCCTGATACCAAGATCGGAAGGTCCGTGAGATCAAGCTTGGGACCCCTGAGACCAAGCTCGGAAGGCCCGTGAAACCAAGCTCAGGGGCCCCTCGGACCAAGCTCGGAAGGCCCGTGAGACCAAGCTCAGGGCCCCCTCGGACCAAGCTCAGGGCCCCTGATGCCAAGCTTGGGGCCCCTGAGACCACGCTCGGGCCCCTGAGACCAAGCTTGGGGGCCTGACACAAAGCCCGAGGAGCCCCCTGAGACCAAGCTCGGGGGCCCCTGAGACCGAGCTCAGGGGCCCAAAGATCAATGTTCGGTACTCTGGAGCCCTCGATACCGATGATCGGGGTCCCCTGAGACCAAGCTCGGAAAGCCCGAGAGACCAAGCTCGGGTTGCCCCTGAGACCAAGTTCGGGGGCCCCTGAGACCACGCTCGGGTGGGCCCCCTGAGACCAAGATCAAAAGGCCCCTGAGACTGAGCTCGGGGGCCCCTGAGACCAAGTTCAGGGGCCCCTGGGACCACGCTCGGGGGGCCCCTGAGACCAAGATCAAAAGGCCCGTGAGACCAAGCCCAGGGGCCCTTGAGACCGAGCTCAGGCCCCCCCGTGTTCAATCTTCGGTACTCTGGAGCACTCGTTACCGATGATCGGGGGCCCCCTGAGACCAAGCTCGGAAGGCCCGTGCGACCAAGCTCAGGGGCCCCCTGAGACCAAGCTCGGAAGGCCCGTGCGACCAAGCTCAGGGGCCCCCTGAGACCAAGTTCGGGGTCCCCTAAGACCAAGCTCGGGGGCCCTGAGACCAAACTAGGAGGGCCCCCTGAGACAAAGATCGAAAGGCCCGTGAGGTTAAGCTCTGGGGGCCCTGAGACCAAGCTCGGGGGCCCCTGAGACCAAGTTCGGAGGTCCCTTGAGACCAAGCTCGGGGAGCCTTCTGAGACCAAGCTCGGGGGGCCCCTGAAACTGAGCTCAGGGGCCCCCTGAGACCAAGCTCAGGGGCCCCCGAGACCAATGCTCGTGTTTTCCAGTGCATAAGGTCAGCCCAAGGGGGTCCGTGGACCCCAAGGACCCCCCCTTGGCTACGCCACTGCGTTCACGTCCGGGTATGTATGGCCTTGTTCACGTCGATTTCCCTGTCGTCGATATCTACCCTCCCCGCTAATGGATTGTTGAGCCACAATCAGTTCTACAAATCATTCTGAAATTATTTTTTTAGTGTATAAGTAACTTTAGAGGCAATGCTACAATGTTAAAACGTTTTCCAACTTGGAAATATTTTACCGTCATGATTCCAAGTCTGTTCCAATCTCTGTGAATTTGGATTGAGGTACCTTATTTGGTTGAAACCTGAAAATAGACCATTTTATGTTAAGTAGGAAATGAAGAAAAAATTAAAATCAATTAAAATTTTCCTCTTTGACCATTGCAGTCCCGTGTGAAACCTTATTAGTCAAATCTGTTATTCCATGAAATGCACTATGGTCAAAACGTATTAAACCTTAGTACATGTCCCACACACCTTTGGTTCATTGCACCCTCATTGCTGCCTCACTTGCCTTGCTCCCTGATGCTCGCGCCCTCCAGTTATCTATTTATATATCCATACATATATTTTTGATGATGAAGACATGCAATAAAATTCATGCTGTTACATGTTAAAAAGGTTAAAAGCGAGTAGAAGATGCTGAGGAGTGCACACTTAGAACCGCCACCACCTCACAAACCAGGGCGGGCCAGGCAGCCACAAGGGGCACCACCATACTACAATGGGGGGGTGCCACCCACACTGAAACGCAAGATCTGTTCCCTGGATAAATGCGCCCAGTGGGAGCAACCAGCAGCCCCGCAGGTAGCAGAGCCGAGAGGTCACAGGACCAGTCGTCAATGCCACCACCGGCACGGCAGCTGCTCGAGCCAGGCGCAACAGAGGACGGATCCCACAAAGCCCATTGAGATGACGAGCGCCATATCGCTGAGTTCAACATGTAAAAGCCCTACCAGTGGGCACACAGAACTGCCACACCAAAGCCGCAGCATCCGCCATCCGGTCCAGGTACACTCCAATTAATCACTTTTAAACCACCACCAGTGCCCCCTTCCCAACACCAGGAGAGCATTGTTGTCCAACACATACACATCACACAGAAACGAGCCGTCCGTCTCACTGGAGCGGCTGCAACACATACCGCAGCCTGCGACGGCACCGTCACCCCTCAGTACGGTGTGCTTCAGATTGTTCAGTCCATCGGCACCAGCCCTCTTCGGCGCGCAGCTGAGCAGTTGCGTCCGGTCCCCACCGGCTATTTCCTTCTCGTGTCAAGCACCGTGTACAGACCCATCCGCGGGTCGGGTCACAACAGCCTCTCGTCGGCGCCGGACAATCCCCATCGCGCAGTCGTCCTCTCTGCCCCAGTCGACGCAGGATTAAGTCGCCATCTTCTCTGCCCGGGTCGAAGTAGGAGTTGCTGAAGTTGTTGACACCAGTGAAGGAGCGCAAGAGCGCCACTAGAGGTGGTGCTGCAGGGCAGGTAACACTGCACACTGCCCACGCGCGCCGATAGGCGGCGCGAACACCGCGTGCATGCGTACATACTGCCGGCATCCCCGGCAGCTGCTGGTCGAAGCCCTGAAATATAAATCAGCCGCGCGTCGCCGCAGCGCCAGCCCTGCCCGCCTCCGTGAAACCGATGTTAAGCAACTTGCCCCGGTTGAAAGGATGTTGGACGCTCTGCTCGATAATGTTTATGGTAGAGTTGAGACATGCGACCGCCCAGTAGCAGCACGTGTCGCAGAGAGCCACGAGGCTGATCCGGCCTACCGCGGTATCGCACTACAACAGACACAGTGTACTGGGGTGCGTAGTTCCGCGTCTCATCTGCACCTCCAGGCGCGACACGGGAGACGGGAGTGTGCGTGGGGCCCGGACAGGGGATGGCTCCCCGCCGGTCGGGCACGCCGAGCCAGCACACTGCGTCACCATTTTGCCGCTACATCGTTAGTTGCATAGCATGCTGTCAGGGTTAGGTTAGGCTCATGCTCGCCGCTGCCGCTGCTAGTTTACCGGTGTTGCCCCCTTTGCCGCTGCAGATCTTGCCATCGACTATGGCGTGTGTTTCGTCGAAGCTGCGCTCTACCCCCCTGCTCATGGAATGTGCGGTGTCTGTGCTCCGAATCGTGCAGAAAAATTCTGTACTCCATTCATACCTGTTCTCTACTCAAACCGAATTCCGATGTCCACTCCTTATGTGTGTTATTGGTGTCATGTTTCCTTCCTGGCTCTCCCGCTCATTTCCCTTCCTTTATTTAGTGTGGTCCTGATTGTCCTGTGTCCTGATTTAGTCCTATGTGTGGTCACAGATTGTTGAAATAGAATATACTTGTACACATGCAAAAAAACTTCCAGATTACACTTGGCGTGTGTGGGTTGTCAGCTCATGGGTGGTCAGCTCCAAGTTCAAGTTTGACCCGCGCCCCACCGGGGCTCCGGCGCTATCTTCGTCCCAATGGAGGCCATCGATGGCCCCCTCTAACTCTGAAAATAAGGGAGTTAGCGCAAATCTGTAAAGTGCATTAGAAAGCTCGTGTGAATTCAGTAAGATATTACTTCATATTTTTAAGTGCTTGTGTCAATGGTTTGATCTCCAGAGGTAAAGTTAGGTCACGATAGGTTATTTCCACGAAAATATGCAATGCTTAAGAAAACTGGGTATAACTCTCATGTCATTAGGGCTATTGAGATCTGGTAAAGTGCATTTGATAGGAAAATGCCAGAACTTTTTCCGCTGACTAACCTTCCGTCAGTGGCTTGACTTCCAGAGGTCACCTCGTGCCATAATATGACCTGATGTCACAAAAGGTAAGAAAGTGACCTTGCCTTTATCAAATGAAAGCCAATAACAAGACATGCATGATGACGTTTGATTCAGTGCTCTAGCTTGATTAGGTCAAAAGTTATCGTCAAAATACTGTTTTTGACCCTGGTGACCTGTGATGGCCTGAGATAAGTCAAAGGGCAAATTTAGCCCCTGGGATCCGTGAAAAAGTGTCCAAGAACGTTTTTCTGAGCAATCTGAGCATTTGCTATCATTTTTGTGACTTTTAGATCATAAGAGCTTTCCCCATGCTTTTTCAATGGGAGAGGTCACCTCGTGACCTGACCTCAGGTCACGAAATCGAAAAAATCCCAGATATACATTTTGTAAACCCTAGACGGGTCATGAAGTGTAGGAAGTTTCAAATCAATCGCCTCCATGTGGATATGGTAGAGTTCAAAGGTTGAAGTGAGGTGACCGTGGTTGACCTCGCCTGGTGACCTGACCTTGTGCGACCCGGGCTAAAACAAACTCAGGGATGGTGGGGAAATTGATGGGGTGTGAGATGAGAGTCCTCAATGGCCTTGCTGCGCCTCGTCGTTTTTGTGTTATTCCGAAAAAAACCTTAGGAGGGCCATCGATGGCCCCTGGTGGGGTGAGGGTTAAGTACTGACTACAGGTTCATGCATACAGATGGATCGAGCTAGTATGACCAGCCTTTGAGCCACACAAGCGCCAGCCACACTCGCCAGAAGCCTTACAGCACCATCTATCATATTTCCTTCTTCCTCAGGCTGGGCACCATGGTATGTTCACAAGGGTCTCCCCAACTTCAATGATTCAGTTTTTTTAGTTGAAACTATGTATCCGCTATCCAGATTCGCTATCAATCTAGATAAAATTTTTGCCATGGGGACAGGGTCTGGGTGGACATGCTGCCTGGATCAAGTAATCGCCATATGCCAAGGATCCCAGAAAATAGTCATGTTGCTGATGTTTCTTCATTTCATTTGTAAGGTTTCTTTACCATACATACCTGTTCGGCACGAGGTGCTCTCGACGCCATTTATGTGAACCCAAGGTAGGCCTATCGTTTGCAGGCTGAAACTCTGTTTGGCATGGTATTTGTCCCTCCAGTTATTTACGGAAAAATGTAAAACCAATATATGAGGAAATGACATGCTGACCAATCATGCTCGTTCTTCCAGGAAGTTTAAAGCGTCCTTCGTTGCTCAATGTGAGTGCGTTTCATTTTCACAGAACTTGTTCTTCGATGCAAGCAGTATTACATCTCTTCTCCAATAGCCTGTCATGGCACCTGCAGATATGCGACAGAAGAAAAACAAATCGGTCATTGCTCAATCATCCTCACGGGAGGCAGAACCTCACTCATCTCAAGGAAGTTCTGCCTCAAGGAATTCCTGGTCCACACAGGCAACCAGAGGCAGTCCAGTCAAGCCCCCACACTCTACCCCATCTAAAAAATCTAAACAGCAGGTAGCAAAGAAAGCAAAAAGGCTGAAGAAGAGGGCATGTGGAGAACATAGTTGGAAACCTCCCTCTAAGAGGGCGTCCTCAGGCTCGAAGTCTGCCGCCGAAAGGACGCTTGTATGGGAGGGCTGTCCCCCGGACGTAGGCTGGGGGTGGCGGATGCCGACAGAGCTGTTACACCAGGTCTTTGGCCTCCTGGTGGATGACGCCGGCAGCGCCGTGCCCGCGCTGCACCGCGTGGCGCGCGTGTGTCAGCTCTGGCGTGACGCGGCTTTCGCTCCGCACCTATGGCGCGCTGTCGACCTGAGCAGAACCCGCAAAAAGTACCGCACGGCGACTCATCTGCGCTGGTTGCTGGAGAATCGACTTCAGGGCGTCCGGCGGCTCGGAATAGGTGGGTACCTGCCCCTTGCCTTTGGTGAACACTCAGGGTGTTGTGCTTTCGACTGATCTTGTGTATTTCTCCTATCCTTATAACACTTGTAGTAATCTCGGATTGAATGGCTCGAACTGGCTTGGCGCGCTGCTGCATGTAGCGCCAAGTTTGGCGTCGGTTGCCAGTTTTGGGGTGTGAACGTGGCGCGGGTCGTCCACAGGGGCTGGCCGTGTCCGAAAGTGGTCAACTGCGGCACTCTGTCGGAGGTGTGTGCCGCCTGTCCCGAGCTAGCCCACCTGGATCTGTCTAGTCTGCGACTGAAGCCGGAGATGTTGCTGACGGTCAGTTAAAGGTGACGCGTCTGCTGTTTCGGAAGACATGAGCAGAGCGCGGACATGACGTTTGGATTGGTGTTTATTTCCATGACTTAGTGCTTAAAGGTTTGATCTAGATGGTAAAAATGTATGGCTACCTTTTTTGGGATATCATTGTATTCTAAACTTTCCCTCACAAGGGTGCTTATCTTAATCCTCGCATAGTTTTTCGCACTGTTCTGGACTCAAGTCGTGCCTGAGCTGTTTACTTCGCACTGCGGCTGTGAATAACCGTTTCGCCAAATACCATAACCGTTGCTTCTGGACGGCTATGCCTCCACACATCCTCTTCAAGTGTTTCACCTCCACACCGAACCTGTTCGGGGCGCCCACACTTACTTGGCCTGCCCTGACCTCCCCTCTGTTTCATGGCCCGGCGTGACCTTTCTCCGTTGAGCTGGCAGGTGGCGCAGCATGCGCCGCGGCTGGCGGGACTGAATCTCTCGCTAGTTAATATGTCGACGATCGCGCAAACGCTGCGTCAGCTGACGGCGCTGATGGGCGGCCGACTGGACATCGCTGTCCCTCTGTAACACCACCCACACCCGGCTCTCCAACGTCGTCACTCTGCTGATGGTGAGACGGCTGCCGTCACCGCGGCGGTTCGAGTACTCTGGCACACGGGGTGACCCCCTTCCGGCTGAGTCAATGCAATTCTGTAGCTTATTATTGGTTTACATAAATGGGCTGAAATGCCTCGAGAAAGACTATCTGAAGATAGCACGGTTTTGTTAGTGTTGAATACGACAAAGACATGAATTTATTAGCACCGCTGGCTAATTTCCAGTTTAGTTGGCTGCTGCCGCCGTGCTTTCTGACTCAGCTGCCTGCGGAGCTCCTCAGGAGCAGTGTCCCGCGCTGGAGGAGCTGGACCTCTCCAACATCGACACGTTAAGGGCCCCAGTTCCGGTGGTGATACCACGACTTCAGGAGGGCTGCCCACGACTTCGCGTCCTCTGCTGGAGTAACACCAACATCACACTGTTGTGTGATCAGCAGGTAGGTGTGCTTCACTAGCGTTCACTCTGTCCTGGGGCTGACTCAGGCGGAGTTCGTACTGCGGTAACCTATGCCATCTTCCACTTGGCTGATTGACATAGGTTACTCTGGCAGAGGCGACTTGAACAGTGACAGCCTAAGAGATGCATAATGCTTTCAAATCTGAAAGCTTCTGAAATTTTAGCAAACGATTCATAAATGGCGGGCAGCGATTGAAAGTATTTCCACTGGGTACGGGTTATCAGCGTTGCAATAGTTGCTTTTGTGCAATTTACTTTCCGTTCCCAACAGTCTGAAAATGTTTCGTAAAATAAATGACCACCAGTGGGCACAGCAAGTAGATCGGTCGTGCCAAAAGTAATTATGTGACACATTGTTAACCGAAGAAGACATGGAAGCTGCGCATTCGGAGCTGCCGGTGTGGTTTCATATTTATTGGTTTGACCATACGTGTAGCCGCCTCGGCCGCCGAAAACAGTTGGAACAGGCACGTTGGGTGTATTAACACCGTGGTGTCGTTACTGACAAGACAGAGCCAGTGCGTCAGACAAGGTAGCAGAGAATTGGACGAACAAGAAATTCGGTTTTTACAAAAAACACTTCCTCTGCCACATTAGCATTACCAATCCAGCTTATCCAGAAGCAATAGACTTGTCCAGCGCCAAAAAACCCAGCCAGTCACTAAAACGCCACAAGCCTAGCACAACTTGACATCACAATAACAGACGGATCCGAAATTACAATAGATTGGGGCTACAATACTGGCTGCAAAAATGAAAGAATATGAGATGTTTCCATACCAACACGTTGCGCCTCTGCGGCCTGGCGACTTCTATAGGGTAGATCCGTACAGTCCGTGGCAGCGCTACCAGCGCCCACCCCCAGGAGCGGTGGTATCGAAAAATCCCGAAATCGAAATCGAAAAATCCCGGATATACACCTTGTAGACCCTGGAGGGGTCATGAAGTGTAGTAAGTTTCAAATCGATCGACTTTGAAATGTAGCTCTTACAGAGCTCTAAAGGGGGAAGTGAGGTGACCTTGGTTGACCTCGTCTGGTGACCTGACCTTGGGTGACCCGAGGTAAAAAATTTCAGGGATGATGGGAAAATGATGCAGTGAGAGGTATAGCCCTCAACCGCGGTGCTGCGCCTCGTCGTTTTTCTGCTATCCCGTAAAAACCTTAGGGGGCCATCGATGGCCCCCGCGGTGGGGCGAGGGTTAATGGACATAGTATGTCGATCGCGCGTGCGTAAAGAGTTTTGTCCCTGATTCTGAATTCCTAAGGCGGAGTTCACGCTACATCGTCCCTAGGGCCGTGGTCTGTCAGTCTCCTTCCGAGAGCAAGGCTCGGGCCGTGGTGTGACGTCACACACCCACCCTCCAGGCTGTATGAAGGGTGTAGCAATACTATCTAGAATATTCCAAAAAGACGACCATATTCAGAAATAGAGTGCATTATTTCTACATTTGGAACACAGTAATTATTTTTGCGTTCTTGCATTTGCAAGCGAGCATCTCAAAATTTGGGAATAGTCTCAGAAGACCCAGTGGTGGAAAAATTCCTTCACGCCTGTGACGTCACTCCACATGAAGGAAGGAGTCCCCTTTGAACGCACCTTAACTAAATGTATCTTGGTTTCCTGTATATAAGTCTGTAACGCTCGCCTGTGCCTGTTTAGGACCCGCTGCCCGGGCTTCCGAATCTGGAGGAGCTAAGTGCGGCCGTACTGCGCGACAGCGGGTTCCAGGGCATCAGCGATAGTGACGTGGTGGCCCTGCTCTCCGGCTCTCCGCGGCTGCGGCTGCTGGACCTGCGCGGCTGCGCGCTCACCACGGGCACCAGCCTGAGCGCGCTGCCCGCCACCAGCGTCCAGTACCTCTACCTGACGGGTTGCTCTGAGCTGGACTTCACCGGACTGGCCGGCGCGCTGTGCCGGTGGCACCGCTCCCTGCTGGAGCTCGATCTATCTCACAGCGGGCCTCAGCACACCCTGGACGCGGCGCTGCTGGCGTTCTCCAGCGCCGACCTGCCGGCCGAGGAGGAGGCCGGACAGCTGATGCGCAGTGCACTGGGAGCTGACGTGGTGGAGGCTGCTGGCGGCGGCGCCGAGGGTCCGCCGCTGCGGGAGCTGAGTCTGCAGGCCGCGCCCGTCTCGCTGTCGGCGGTCCGTTGCGTGCTGGCCGCCTGCCAGCGACTGCGCCGGCTGGATCTGACTAACATCCGGGAACTGCCTCGTGGCATGAAGTTGGTGTACAGCGACATCATTCTGGAGAACCTGAAGAACGGCATCGACTCTATCGTCCGTCGTAGCGTGGAGGGTAGCAGACACCCGCGCAGAGTGTAGTCAAGGGGAGAGCCGAGGGCTACAGACGCATGCACCGTGCCTGATCAGATGGCACCGTGGGAGGAGATGCATGTGCACTGAGTCAGGGGCAACAAAGCTAGGGCCGGCGCAAGGAGAGGGACTAAAGTGGGGGGGGGGCAGGTACTAGTGTTGACCAGAGGGAGGTCAGGAAACTTGGATCTGTTAGGGGAAGGAACTGGAAAATCTGAGAGGGTTGTGGTTGGTTGAGGACTACGTTTCGTGCTCTTAGGATACTTACTGTGATTTCTATGCTGTGATCTCTTTACCGTACAGCTGGCAAGTCTTGTCTGATGGAGTAAAAATGTATTACAGCTTTCTGAGTTGTACACGAGTCTTTTGAGACCTTCAGAGTCACTTCAGTTCTGAAGTTTTTTTCGGGGCTGATTTTTCCTGAAAATGTTCACGGAGCTGGCTTCTGTCTGCCTCGATGCGCACCAGTGCATATCTGAGCAATATCAATATCTGCTCGGTGGTCCCTTCTGTCAGGTTTAACCACCTTCCGAGTGGTTCATGTTTTGGATAGGCATTGGTGGTAGCTGAGAACGACATCGTTATGCATGCGCGATGTCCGTGTCAGTGAAAGGTTGACTTTAGCGCAGAGAATAGCATTTTATTCACATGCTAGTTCACCCACGAGATACGTTTGTCTCTCGCACGTGATGTGTTTTTTGTTGTCCATGCGGTTCCTATTGCACGAAGCATTGACCGAAGAACCGACATTGTGCACCGAATAGTGTGCTGTCTATGTCAGTGATAGGTTTGTGGTGTACTTTACTTAAAAAACAGCCCCTAAAACTCCCAGCATAGTTGTTTGTCTCCATTACTTTGGGTTTTTCAAGTGCTGATTTGTTAACCGTTCATCTCAGGATTTATATAATGTTCAAATGCAACATTGAATACTGTTTCGTATAAATGTTTTTTTTCTGACAGTGTTGAGCGAGAGGACAGAAAGACGACGTACCGCAAATTCCAATGATTGTCCTGTCCAGGCTTCTTGTGCGATATTCCGTCTCAACCTTCGTGCTAGGAAATGAGAGCGTGTTACCCAGCTCGTAGTGGAGTCCGTTCAGGGATGCAAACAGGATGCCACGCAACCCGTCTGCCCTCGCCAGGAGCAGCTTCCTCGCCAGTTCAGGCCACCTGGCTGCAATATGAAGCGTCTGATGCATGGCGGCATTGAAGTCGATGCCTGTGGTTCCTGACTTGATACGCTGCAATTTCACACTGATACACGATTTGCGGAGCAGATGGTCCTCAGTAGTTTCCGATTTCTCGGGTCAGGCAGCGACTGTGAGGCACCGCAGATGCGCCAGTGTCGATTTTCCCCACCTGAGGTGTCAGGTTTATCCTCCCAACAGCGAACGGATACTGAATGGGACTCATGCCATGAGTCCCTGGCAGGTGGACCCAGCGGGCGAGGAGAGCAAGTGGTCCCTCCCCACCGCGATCGACCCACCCGGCGCCCCATCGCCCCCGGAGTCGCCCCGGCGTCCGTCACACGTCCGTTCCCACCCGCCAGCCTGTGTTTGGAACAGGGACGGATCCAGAATCCAAAGAAGGGCGGATGTTGGTCTCCTGTGGCGAGCCCTTTTGTTGATTCAATTAGTGCGAAGTATTTCCAAACGGACCAATTTGCTAGATGCAAGGGTGGATCAATGATTTCGTTTAGGGGTGGGGGATGTAATTCCTGGTGCCCCTCGGGGGATTTTTTTCATTGGAGGTGAAAAAAATGTCCTAGTGTGAGGGTAGTGTCACGGTTAGTGTCTCTACTAACCGTGACTAGGAACAAATTCAATATGAAATGATTTTTCAGGGCATTGGGTGCTTGAATGATAACGCATTGATAAGTGAAAATTGAATCGCCCACGTGACGTCATAATAAGCGGGTGGCAGGAATTACGGCGCGATTAAGACGATTTCGTCCGATTTTTCCCTAACTAGCGGTGTTATTCTTCCCGACAGAACGCATACTAGTATGCCGCACGCATGCGCAGTAGGGTATCTTGGGGTCATGATACGATATTGCCCATGCGTGCGGCGTACTAGCATGTGTTCTGCCGGCAGAATAACACGGCTAATGTTGTGCCTTGTCATTTTGATTTCAGTTCGTGCTTGCGTAAGGAGATTGTTGATGTGTCAAGGCGATATCGTACGATACATACATTCTTATTTTGTTTCTCAATTGAAAAGGTGAGGAAGAAATGGCATTTACCGCAGATGATTGGGAAGCTATTGGGTCCGATGTAAATGGTCCATTTAAGTTTTTGCCCAAAGAGTGTTTAGTAATGGTTCTATGCCAGGGGTCTGATAACCCGCCTTTTGATGCCCTTTTCTGCGTTGTGCATGTGTTTGGCTTGTGTCTGAGATTAATGAATATGGATGACTTCACTGTGCTTACCTTTCTACCACTCTGCAGAACGTGGCAGCCTTCTTTGACGAGGTGATGGGGGCAGATCAAATCCTGCTTCAATTGGGGCATAAATTTGGGGTATTTTCAGTATTACCTCAAATTTGGTTGTTGAAGCAGGATTGTGTTTCCACTGGGGCATATATTTTTATTTATCCTGTAAGAGTACTGCTAAATAACAAACAATTGCAGCTTATTTTCTGTTCTTTTTCCTCTTGTTGGTGTGTCTGTGTCCACCTTGTTATGTCAGTGCTGCTCCAAGTGGCAGTTTCTGTCCCAAGGTTTCCTTGCCTGCCCCAAAGATGTGTGAAAGCTGCCCCAAACCAGGTTTGTCCAGAGGCTGCCCCAACAAGATCTTGTCCAAACCTGACACCTTCTACAGACCTGCCTTTCTACTTGTACATCCTTGTACAAGGAGG
The DNA here is from genome assembly GCA_034440635.1 of Lepas anatifera. Lineage (NCBI taxonomy): Eukaryota > Metazoa > Arthropoda > Thecostraca > Lepadidae > Lepas > Lepas anatifera. The sequence continues at coordinate 206,384 of JAOTON010001952.1, forward strand.
CAATAATAAGTTGACTGTTGTAAATTATTTGAGTTTCAACTGGGTTACTATTTTTCTTGTAGTTTGCTTAAAGGGAGATACACAAAAATTTTTATTGGCTAGATCAAAAGGTCACAAAAAGTTGTTACAGAAGTCCTATTCTCATTTTTGCGAATTCAGCCTGCAAAGGCCTCAAAATTGCTCTCAAAGTCAACATTTCTAGATAACTTTACCGGTACACTTCATATCGATGTATATGACATACACATGGCTAAGGCTATCAATTTCTCTAAGAATTAGGTCATATCTATGCTAAGTAGTGATGTAGAACTTTGTACTATTACAGAACAAAATTTCTTTAGAAAAACAAAATTACAAAACTCTTTTGAAACAGAAATATAGGGCTTAAAAGAAATCACAATTAACCAATCAGAAGCCTTGGAATTCTCAAATCGGGTCACGTGACCTATCTGACGAAAAGTTTTGTGATCCTGGGGATGAAGCAGAAAATGACTCTACACCCGAGGTACGAAACCGCTGAAGACTTGAGTAATATATTTTTCCCTTTCTAGGGCAAATTAATTAATTTTGTAATTTTTAGAAGCTTTGTAAAATTAATTCAAATACAAATACAGGAGAACAGACATTTATATTACAAAAAACATTGCTTTTCAACTTTAAAAAGTTTTTGAAAAGTAAGTGATGGCTGAAGGTTTCAGCATTTTGCGGTAGCTATTAACCTATTTCGATAATAAGTGAGTGGCTTCCCAAAATTTTGCCGAAGGTACAAAAATAAATGATAGTTTCGTAATCAGGACTTTTCAAATAGCAAGAAACCACAAGAATAATGTTTTTGCGTATCTCCCTTTAAGCTCCTTAATGTTAACTTGTATATTTATATGTTAATGATTAAGATCAACTGTTGAAATTTAATGAATTCAAATTGAATTCCTCATTTCATACCATACACATATATTGACAGTAAGATCATCCACAAAGAATACACTCCCAAACAAAAACATGAGCTCGCCCCCAAACAAAAACGACACCACAACTCCCGCCAAAGCACCCGGCGTGGGGCCCCAAATTGAATATGCAGAAACACACCAGTCACCACAATATACTGCACATATGCGACCAGAGATAAGATGTGCTGGGCGAATTCTAGAGCAGAATTTAAATGTCTATTTTGCAATTATTTTCTAGCTTTTGAACTTTGCAGCAAGCTTCTATCTCTATGCTGCAAAGGAAGGGAGATTTTCTTTTAGAAGATCCCGAAACTGTGAATCTATTCATTCCCCCACTGTTGCAGACATGGAACATTTTTAATCACTGTTTGATTTTTGTATGGTATGTTCAATTTTTGCAACCTTTCAAATAAGTGCAGCAGATAATGAAAACACTTTTAGAGGAAATAGTACTAGATTAACTCTCCATTAGCTAATCAAATATTACTTGAATATATATATATATATATATATAGCATGGCCCATTGACCTATAATAGACTAGACATATTTCTTGAGTTTTCAGAACGTGCTCGATGACAACGCTGTAGAGGGGCAAAATCCCGACTGCGACTGGTCTTCTAGCGTTGTTTCGCATATGCGAAGCGTGTGTGATGGAGCATTGAGGGGAAGAAATGACTAAAAGTTGTGCTGCAATCGGGTGTGTGATATTCATTACTTATGAAAATACCCCCAACTCCAGGTCCTGGCTTTTTGCTTATTCTGCTGATATAATTTCGGACATGGATCCAATGAAAGTTATGGGGCGGCTGCCTCCCCCTTTTGTAGCCCAGAATGCGGCCTGAGGCTGAAACGTGTCCTCAAATACTACCGGATACTACGCAGGGGCGGATGCAGACCCGTGTTTTGGGGGAGGGGCAAACCCATGTCTGCCTCTCCTGGGGGAGAGCAGGTGGGAGCGAAGATTTTATTGCTCTACAGACCTAGTGTAAAACACCTTTTTTCAGTGCTCGACAGACCTAGGATCAGCTACCTCTCCAAGTGCATGATCGCTCTGCAGGTGGGGGGGGTGGGAGCGAATATTTTTTGCTCTACAGACCTAGTGTAAACGCCCTTTTTAAATTTCTCTGGCGTTTGGGGGCCAAAAGATAGTTTGGCCCCCTTCCAGCGCTTGGGGGGAGGGCAACGGCCGAAATGCCCCCCTGCGTCCGCCAATGATACTATGCGACAGTTCGAGGGAAGAACAGAGTCCATATAGTGAAAACTTATTTAAGGAAAATCCTTAAAGACGGGAGGTTTGGAAGGGGGCAAAGGCGGATTCAGAGGGCAAAGGGGGCACATTCCCCATCAACCCTCGGCGCCCCCTGAAATGTCGCCTCCCACCCCACCAGGATGCGAAAATCGATGCCCACCGATAGGATTTTGCGCCCATTTGATAGGTTTGCCGGTCAAAGTGGCGCCTCTCCGAGGTCAAGATGGCGCCCCCCCAGGAAGGTAAAGGCGTATCCAGGGGCAAAAGGGCCACGTTCCCCCGATCAACCCTCGGCGCCCCTGAAATGGTCACGGTGCCCCACCCCCCCGTCCCCGAAAGATCGATGTCGCTTTCCACCCTCCCCCTCCCGCCCAAGATGCGAAAATTGGCGCCCACCGATAGAATTCGGCGCCCACCTGATATGCTTTGCTGGTCAAAAGTGGCGGCCCCTGGTCCTGATGGTGCCCCCGGAAGTTGCCCTCCTCCCCGAAGGTCCTCCCATCGGCAATCCTGAATCCGCCTATGGGAGGGGGAAATTTCCCCCGTTCACCCCTCTGGATCCGTCTGTGAAGCTTTGCTCCCCATTCCGAATTTCTTGACCAGCCACTTGACAATTTCTAAGAAGTCGCCGTGTTTTGCAGGCTTATTCCGTTACTTAAAAGCGTGAGTAGAAGGCAAGGCAGGTTTCCCTTGAGGCGTCGCTGTGTCGCCTCCCAGCCTCTGTAGGCCACTGTTTTGGAGTTTATTCGGAACATCAGGAGCGTTTTCATGCTCTTTCCAAATATTTAAGCTCTCACTTAAATGATTTTTCGGAAATTAGGTCTTAGAAATCGGCTTCCCACAGTAGCAATTGCATTACCAGCGTTAACTCTTGCCCCTCTCCGTGCGGCGGCGCTAGCATCGCTGAGTGGGCACGGCCGCGCGGGCCCGGCGCCATTGGAGTCGCCCGTCTAGTCTTATATAGGTCAATGGCATGGCCAGCCTGCACACATCATTCCTTAGCTCATTGATCATGATGATCATTACCACATGTAACTTGAGAAAAGTCACTGCAACTTTTTTCATTTTGGACGATCCTGAGAAGAGTGAAACAATATTCTGAGGAAATTCTTCAAAGAGTGAACTGTGACTTCATGTTTCCCAAAATCCCATTGGGGATGTGTCAAAGGACTGGACCCTATCCTGGTCTCTGGCATGCAAAAATGCTGTGATTAAATTTGCAGAAGTATTGTTTACCTGTAGGTACTCTACTCAAATGTGCAGAAGCTACAAATTTGTCTACTATATTCCCTGAAGACCCTTCATTCAAGCCAGCTCATGATCCTTGCTCTCTCAGTTCAATTCAAGTAATGAGTCAAACATGTTTAAAGTATTAAGTATTAGTGAGTTCAACTTAATTTGTAATTCAGAGTTATCATGATATAAAAGAAGGGTTCAAAATAGGAACAAAATTGAGCCAAAAGATGAATGAAAGACTCAGTTGGATGGAAATCTGGAAAATAGCAACTCCAAAATGTAAGTGCCCTTAGTCTCATAAGGGAGAAAGATTCTGACCTCAGGTGACATTGTTGCAGGAAAAGGAGAAATCAAACCGAAAATCGCTGAAAGAAACCTGCCTCACCTTCTGCTATCCTTAGCATCAGAAGCACTACAGTGGCACAAATAAGCAGCACCTCTCTTTCTGAAGATTTTGGGGGATGGCCTCCAAGCTTCTGCAGGCGTGCGTGCGCTGCTGCCGGCAGCACGCGCGGCGGCAGCTGTGTAGGGCTCCAGCGCTGACCACATCAGCAGGCAGGCCGCGCAGTTTGCTGCTGTCGGAGCCGCTCGGACGGCCAGCGCTGGTGACAACCGCCGCCGGCCAGCGCTGGATGAGCACGGAGCCACCTCCTGACGACGACGCCTCAGTGGCGCCGCCTCGTGAGGAGGAGGCGCGGGATGCACCCATCCACCACCTACCGGCAGCCGTGACTGTGCCGGAGATCTGGCCCAATGTACCTGTCATCGCCATCAACCGCAACCCGGTATTCCCGCGCTTCATCAAAATCATCGAGGTATGGAGCTATGCGTGGCACGGTGAATTCACTGAGGGTCACGTGGTTGGGAAAATGAGATTTAGGCAGGGGCGGTCGCTGCGCAGGACCGCCGTTTGGGGCTGGGGCAACAAGGGAAAAATCGTAAAAACATAGTGTTTCTGAAGAAAATCAGTCAGAATTTCAACATTTGGGGGGCATGGCCCCTTGCTCCCCCTTAAGCGTCCGACAGTGGATTTAGGGAAGAACGTATGCGGTAATTTATTGCCCTTTAACCCTTGCCCCAGTGGCGGGTACGAGCCACCTTCGCCCTGGTGGGGGGCTAAAAAGACCCCAACGATCTAAAAAACTAAGAGAGCTAGAAAAAAGCGCAAAACGGCAATCGAGAAAGCTCTTAAAAATTATATCGAAAATACTTCGGTCATTTTTCTTGTCAGGTCAATATTAAGGTCACCAGAGGTCAAAATAGGTCAAAATCGCTAATATGAGGTGTACTGAGAAAACCTCTTATATCTCAGAAACTATGATAGCTAGAAACATTTTTTTGACACCATTCGAAAGCTCTTGAGTTGCTCTTTCATTACAGTGGCATTCATTTTCGTGTCAGGTCAAAGCCTAGGGAGATGAAGGTCACTGAATATTGGGCATATTCTTGGGAATGTCCATAGCCACCCATGCATAAGGGCGTTTCCTTTTTCGCTAATAACTTCCAAACCAAACAAGATACAGCCATAGTTGATGCACCATTGGAATCCTCTCGTCAATACGAATCGAATGATATATAATATTGCTATGCCAGGTCAAATTTAAGAATTTGACCTGACCCAGGTCAACGGTCTGACCCAACTTGACCTGGTATAGTCATGATGTATATCATTTGACTTGCAGTAACTATACAAACACTTTGGTGATAAAATAAAAGTTCCATCTTAGTTTATTCAAAATTTATAGAGTAAAACACAAAAATGCTTATTTGACCTAAAGTGACCTTTTGAAGGTCACAACTCAAAATTTTTGGCATAAACTTCAGAAATGGGCTAAGATCAAAATGGTAACCGATGTTTGAAGTTGATTCCATCCATACTTATTGAGAAAAGCTCATTTCGGGATTTTCCCCATGTATTTACAATGGGGAGGTCATGCTCTGCAAATGACCTTAGGTCACAATATCAAAAATCCCGGAACAAGTGTTGTAGCTCCTGGTGGGCCCAATATGTGGTATAAGTTTGAACTTGATCGATTAACCCTTTTTTTAGTTATGCAGTCCTAAGCATTTTTTTGAGGTGAGGTCACTTCACCTGGCCTGGTGACCTGACCTGAAATAACCTTGGGCTAAAATTTTCAGGAAAGATGTAAGAATGATGAAGGAACAGCTAGACCAAGTTTGGTGGAGCTGCGCGCCGCCGTTTTTTATCACTTCGGAAAAACCCGAGGGGGGTCTAAAAAGACTCCCCCACCCGGGCGAAGGTTAATGTAGGATAAACATAGATTTGTGATAACTTTTGCTTGTGATTGCCAGAAGCTGTAATTTTGGCCCTGAGTGCCCTTGTTAGACAAACGCTTTTTATGTCATATCAATGCAAGTCTTGTTGCGAGTTGTAGTTTCTGATGTACTGACGTGATCTTTTTCAGATTTCTAATAAAGACCTCATGGATTTGATACGAAGGAAAGTGAAACTGAATCAACCATATGCTGGGGTATTTCTGAAGAGAGAAGAGAAGTAAGATGGCAAATGTTTCTGAAGTTTTTTTTACAAACATGATGTTTGCATTAGATATCTGTTATTGTACGTGCGAAAGTCGTAAAATATTTTTCGGTTTTCAACTTTGCTTGTAACTAAAGCAGTTAATGATAGTTATTCAATTGGATATTAAGAAAAAAACTTCGTTTTAGCCTTTTATCAGAAGTTTGAAATTGTTCCGCAACTTATGTCACAGATCAATATAATCGGTGCCTATTGATAGTGTAATACCTGGTCTGATCCCCAGCGACGACGAAGTGGTATCGCGTCTCTCGGACATCCACGCGGTGGGCACGTTCGTGCAGATTCACGAGCTGCAGGATCTAGGCGACAAGCTGCGCATGATCGTGATGGCGCACCGTCGCATCAGGGCCGTCAACCACCTGGCGGAGGACGCCGACGCTGGCGTGGAGACGCCGCCGGCCTCCGACAACCGTGAGTGAAGTGCCAGTACCCATAGTCACGCCGCCTCGGACAACCGTGAGTGAAGGATCAGTGACTGTAGTAATGTAACTGCCCGCCTCCGACATCCGTGAGTGAAGGACCAGAGCCTAGAGTCACGCTATTGCCAGCCTTCGACAACCGTGAGTGAAGGGCCAGCGCCTGTAGTCACGGATCTGTCCGTCTCCGACAACCGTGAGTGAAGGATCAGTGACTGTAGTCATGTAATTGCTCCCGCCGAGTTAGAAAGATTCCTGTATTGGGCACACCTGTTAATATTTGCGATTTGTCACTGAGGAAGGAACGTCATGGTGTGCAATCGCAGGATTACAAGTTATGTTGTAAGGTCATTTTTGCCTTTGCCAATATCATTGTATATGCATTTTAATCGAGAAGTCAAGCGGCAATATAGAACACACCACATCTACTCTTGCAGTGCTGAAGCTGAATTTCCCGTCGTTCCGCACATCCGTCACCACCGCTGTCGAAGATGATAAAGCTGGGAGTGGCCTGGCGCGGCGGCGGCGGCGGAGACGTAATGCAGAGCCTGTGCCAGAGCCTGAACCGGAACCAGTCCCGGAGTCAGAGGCTGTACCAGAGGAAAGCGAAGAGTCCGCACCAAAGCCATTGGGAATGCTACTGATGGCAGAGGTGGAGAACGTCAAACACGAAAAATTCGAGCACACTGAGGAAGTCAAGGTAATTATGTCTGAACGCGATATGCCTATGATCGTGGTCAGTAGGCATTGCGACTTGGTTGGGTACTAGGGCATAATTAATGGGCCCGTTGTCCGAAATGGGACGGTGATTAAGGGTGCGTTCTTTGAAATATTCCAGCCTGGAATTCCAGGGACAGTGACGTCACAGCCGTTCTTTGAAACTTTTCCCGGGATTCCACGTGGAATATTCCCGCCATTCCGCGCGGAACGGTGGGAATAGAAAAAGCAGTCCCGCTCAAGATGGCGGCGCCCATGCATGAATTTCGTAACAGTAAGTTCGTGGACTCTGAATATTTATCTGCTTGAAAGGTCCATTATATGTTTTTGCAGGATAATCGGAACCTTATAATAACAGCTAAATGAAGGTAAATGAAAGATTTGCGCGTGCACAAGTCAAAATAAATAATGAGACTGTCGCACCTCGCCATTTACGCCGCATTCCGGCCTCGGTCAAGAACGTTCCCAGCTGGAATCCGCGGAATATCACGACGTCACAACCCCTGGAATTCCACCTCGGAATAATTCAAAGAACGCAGCCTAAAACTCGTCGTTCGTTACGCACAGCTCCCCGAAGTTGAATCTGTACTCGCTAGGCCCGAAAGGTTATGTTCTATCCTACTGCTTACTTTGTCGTGAATCAATATACAGTTCGTGTGTCTGCTCCCAGCTATGGATTGTGCACCCACCATTACTTGGTAGCCTCATATTTTATAGATTATTAACCCACACAAAAAACGTAGTTGCCACGAGAGAGTGATAAGAAACGGTTTTCTAGAAATAATGTTAGATAGATAATGTTATATTCCTGTTTTGCTTTAGAAATCTAAGGCTAAGGAAAAAGAACGCCTGTTGTGCTTCTTATCATGACCGAGGGAGTAATACTTCGCCAGAAATTAGCCGCAATCTTCCAAACCAAGTGTGTATAGATACAATTGTAGGGAGCTGTACATAAGTCATATTCAATCTTTTGGATTCTTCGAGTTTTGATCGTATGTAGCCTTGAATTTCATGTCGTACAAAACCTGTTGAAGTTGTACCGATGCTTAACAAAGCACCATGCGAGATGTGAGTGTACTAGCCATTGTAGACGATGAAGACTCCTCCTCCATCCACCACCATCGAGCCTGTCCATAGGTGGCACTGACTGTGGCGCTGTCCCACATTTGCTGACTGCAGCGCTGTCCCACAGGCGCTGACTGCAGCTCAGTCCTACATTCACTGACTGCAGCGCTGTCCCACATGCGCCGACTGCAGCCCTGCCCCACAGGCGCCGACTGCAGCCCTGCCCCACAGGCGCTGACTGCAGCGCTGTCCCACATGCGCCGACTGCAGCCCTGCCCCACAGGCACTGACTGCAGCGCTGTCCCACAGGCACTGACTGCGATGCTGTCCTATAGGCGCTGACCCAGGAGATTGTGAAGACGGTGCGGGATATCATCGCGCTGAACCCTCTGTACCGGGAGTCGGTGCAGCAGATGGTGGCCCAGGGCCAGCGCGTGGTCGACAATCCGGTCTACCTCAGCGACCTGGGCGCCGCCCTCACCGCCAGCGAGCCGGACGAGGTGCAGAAGGCGCTGGACGAAACCAACGTGAGTGGAAGGGGAGAGCCCGGCTGGTGTGCAGCAAGGAGGTCTCGTATTAGATGGATAGAATGGAGCCGGAGGTGGTCAGTGATAAGTAATGCTCATTAGTTGACTCTTTCAGTGTGTAGCTGTTGTGGTGAGTTTTAGGAACGCAACCCAAATAGTTTGCGTTTTTAGGAGGGGGTGGGTGTAAATGCAATATCTTGGTTTTGTTCGGTATTTTTTATTGACCACCTTCCAATTTTACTATTAGCATTTGTTAGTCTATTCCGTGGGGGTATTCTCTCAGTTGTATTTCGAGAAAGTTTTGGAGTTACTTTAATTTTTTCCAGGATTTTATGTTTTTATTGTGTGAATATTTGAGAAAATGTACCGTGCCGGCTGGATACTTTTTTGGCAGTTTTTTCCTTTTGTGTAATTGCGAACGTGTATGAGTATTCTTTAGTAGACATGTGGAACCAGTTATAAATTCTAGGGGAGAGGGTAATAACTCAGATTGGAGGCTTGGAATTTAGTGCTTGCGAGACACTGCCCACAAACTTTGGTTTATTTCACGAATTGAAGGGGGCGAATTTCGTAGTTTTTCTGATACAAACGGATCATTGTTTAGCACAGAAAAACAAAAACACACAGGAGAGGGAGGCATTGGGAGGGAAGTTGATGTTGCTTTTTTCTTGAATCAGACAATCTTGTTGAAAACAAAAGTTTTTCTCAATCAAAAACCGTCCTCAATATCTCATGCTAAATTGATAGAAATATCATCATTTATTCACTTTACATGGAAACAAACAACAAGAGTCCTCAAGTACATTTCCTTCCACCTGCTTGGGTTGATATGTATGAGACCATTCTACTTCTCCGTCTGCCATGGTTTTCAGCGCCCCTCATATTGCCCCTTTTCCGGTGCAGATTCCGAAGCGCCTGCTTTTGGCACTCTCCATGTTGAAGAAGGAATACGAGCTGAGCAAGCTGCAGCAGAAAATCGGCCGCGAGGTGGAGGAGAAGGTCAAAACGCAGCACAGAAAGTTCATGCTCAACGAACAGCTCAAGGTGAGTGTGTATCAGCGACTGTTTTGATTTTGGCTAGATTTCCGCCGGGATACTTCGGCTGTTATTCTTCAAAGGAGATCAGAAATGTGATCTTGCGTTTTCGGCTCGAATTATCGGATGCAAGCTGTGAAATGATTCATGTTTCATTTCAGTTGATATGGCGTAAAATGGCGTGTCTGCTCGAATCCTGTATGTAAAATGGAGCAAGTGCACTGAGATTATATATTCGGACACAGCCCTTCATCAGAATCCTCATAATTCAATAAGTGAAAACAAGTTATAGGTCATAGTTTAAGCTGAGACCTCGAAGCTCACACTATGCCCGGTGACTAAGGTTTTTACGCATTGTATTATAATGCTTCTGAGAAAGTACTGTACCCGAATATATAGTCACAGTGTTTTTTCTCTATTACCATCCAGGATTCGAGGGGGACGGCCATTAAACATCTTGTTAATTCATATTCATGCTCCTTGGCTCCAGTATTGCGAAATACATGTGTAATTTCCCAAATGTGATTAATTTTGGTCCATAATGCACTAGATGGTCCATAACTGAAAATGCTGAAAGGCGGGTGTTAATGTGTTTGTGGTATAGTCCTGAACTTCTCTGTAACATTTCGACAGGTCATCAAGAAGGAACTGGGTCTGGAAAAGGACGACAAACAAGCCATTGAGGAGAAATTCCGGGAACGGCTCAAGGTAACCACGTCGTCCATGACTGGGCCAGCTCACTTTTCCCTCACCATTATATTTTTTCTCAGGTGTTATTTCATGAGATTTGTGCCGTTTTTTCAAATGTATGCGATGTCCTACCTATCCATTTTTCCCGCCTGATTTGTAATTTTCGTGACAGTCACCTATTCAGTCTGTCTGCGGTATTTCTGATCACCTCAATGGCACACAGGACAAAGAGGTGCCAAAGGCCGTGATGGAAGTCATTGAGGACGAAATCAACAAGCTGGGCTTCCTCGACAACCACTCAATGGAATTCAAGTGAGTTGTCTTCGCTGCCATACTCCGTGGGGAACTTCACAGGCAGGCCCCGGTTCGAACTCAGCGAGCTTCTGTACTGCCGTTGACTTTTTAAGAAAGTGTGCAGTTCAGAATGTTGCAGAATTGTTCTACAAAGACACCTATTGCTGAATAATCTCCAACTATTCTATCCAAAATGTTGAGACGGCAATTTTGTCTTTCATCAAGCTCACTAAAAATTTTAAGGCTCGCTCATTCCTTTTTTACTAAAACAAGATGGGTAAACATTTTTCAGATCTCTTGAAGGGAAATTGAGGTTAGAATCTCAATACAGATCTGAAGGTGTTAATAGTTCTGTGCCATCCATGCTTTTGTTTGGTGTTTAGGTCATGTGCTGTGCGTTGGCTTGGAAACTTTTAAGCATTTAGTATAATATTGAACATTACAACAGCACATATTAATAGAAAATACGCTCATGTACAGAATTTGGTTTTTGGAATTTTTATTTCGTCGCTGTCATTTTCTACATTAATAGACGTCCAGAAATGACACTATGGGTGTGCAATTGTGCATTGGTCTTCCCTCTGTCATTTTACTTTCTGGCGCGGCGTGACTGCGTTCTGTGGTCCTGCGTTTACCTCGGTCCCGTTTCGGCAGCGTAACCCGCAACTACGTGGACTGGCTGACCTGTCTGCCGTACGGCTCCTATAGCGAGGAGCGGCTGGACCTTGAGTCCGCCGCTCATATACTGGACGAGGATCACTACGGCATGGACGACGTCAAAAGCGCATTCTCGGTAATCCTGGACATTTGTATTCAAATATTGATAATCTAGTTGTCGAGCCGGTCGCTGCAAATCTGACTCCGGAATGTTTTCGGATTTGGTTTGAGCTAGGGTTTTGGTAAGTTTCATTGTGACGTGGAATCACCTATTTAAATTGTCATTTGAAATAGTCATGAAATAGGTAAATAGTCATTTTTGAATAGGTGAGAATATCTGCCGTGCAAAGGAAAAAAGGGTAACTCCGAAAGTCCACTTTTCAGGAGAGCTAAAAAACCGTTTCCGACCTTTGCAAAGTGTTTTAGTTGCATTGGTAGGTGTATTGACCTAAATATGCATATCGTTGGAATCCTTAGAACATCCTCTTTCCGATGATATGCATTTTATTTTCATTTATTTAACCTAATTTGAGCTAATACCGATGCCCTCTTTTGCCTTTGCAAATCTTGGCTCAATCCACAGAAAATGCAATGGAAGAAAAGGGTAACTAGTTACGGCTTTTTTCCTTTGTGGATTTGGCCGAGAGCCTCGGAGATTGCAAAGGAAAAAAGGGTAACTCACCATGTTGGATGGAATTTATATTCGCGAACGACGATGGGAGCTTTCATGTTGGATTTAAGAAACTTATTTCATGTTTTGTACACTTATTTAGTATTTCTGTATTATTAACTATAACAATGCCGGGAGGAATCGCTGTCAGGTCAACGCGAAATTAAAGAGCCGCCAACTTGGAGAGTTAACTGTTCTGTCTGAACGCATTTTGTTAAAGCCGTGTAAGAGGAGTACCCTGGGGTTGGGTACGGGTGCAATGAGGGATGGAAGGGTACGTTGCTGGCTAATATGGGTACAAGGATGGCTGATAGGGGTGCGTTGTCGGTGGGAACCAGTGCAATGTAGGCTGCTAAGGGTGCGTTGTCAGCTGGTACGGGTGCAATGTTGGCTGCTTGGGGTGCATTTTCGGTGGGTACGGGTGCAATGTCGGCTGGTAGGGGTGTGTTGTCGGTGGGTACGGGTGCAATGTCAGCTGGTAGGGGTGCGTTTTCGTTGGGTACGGGTGCAATGTAGGCTGCTAGGGGTGTGTTGTCGGTGGGTGCGGGTGCAATATCGGCTGCTAGGGGTGCGTTGCCGGCGGATATGGGTGCAGTGTCGGCTGGGAGGCGTGCCCTGCGGGTGGGTGTGGGTGCAACGACGAATGGTATGGGTGCGTCGTTGTTGGCCACGGGTACGATGATTATGGTAACGGTGCTATGTTGACTGGTAGGGGGAGGGGGGGCTACGTCGGTTTTTAAGGGTGCGATGACGGATAATGTGGGTGTAATTGCGGCTGTTACGGGCGCGTTGCGGCTTAAGACAGGGGACTAAGGCAGCTGTTTGGGTGTCTTGCGGGTATATACGGATGCAATTTCGGTTGGTAGGGATGCGTTGTCGGTGGATACGGGTGCGGTGCAGCTGAGGACGGGACAGCTGACAGCGTTGCAGCTGGGAACCCACACGCAAGACATCCTACCAGCTGCCTTCGCCGCCTGTCTTTAGCCGTAGTGCATCCCTACCAGACGTCATTGCACCCCTATGATCCGTCATCGTACCCCTACAAACTGACAATGCACCCCTACCAGTCACCATTGCACTCCTACCAGTCATCATTACACTCCGATGAGCCGACATCGCACCCGTGCTTACCTTCCACGCACTCGTGCCCACCACCCACGCACCCCTTGCAGCCGACATTGCACCCGTACCCACCACCTACGCAGCCCTACCAGCCATCATTGCACCCGTACCCACCGACAACACACCCCCACCAGCCGACATTGCACCCGTACCCACCACCTACGCACCCCTACTAGCCGACATTGCACCCGTACCCACCGACAACACACCCCTACCAGCCGACATTGCACCCGTACCCACCACCTACGCACCCCTACCAGCCGAAATTGCACCCGTACCCACCGACAACACACCCCCACCAGCCGACATTGCACCCGTACCCACCACCTACGCACCCCTACTAGCCGACATTGCACCCGTACCCACCGACAACACACCCCTACCAGCCGACATTGCACCCGTACCCACCACCTACGCACCCCTACCAGCCGACATTGCACCCGTACCCACCGACAACACACCCCTACCAGCCGACATTGCACCCGTACCCACCACCTACGCACCCCTACCAGCCGAAATTGCACCCGTACCCACCGACAACACACCCCCACCAGCCGACATTGCACCCGTACCCACCACCTACGCACCCCTACTAGCCGACATTGCACCCGTACCCACCGACAACACACCCCTACCAGCCGACATTGCACCCGTACCCACCACCTACGCAGCCCTACCAGCCGACATTACACCCCTACCCACCGACAACACACCCCTACCAGCCGACATCGCACCCGTACCCACCACCTACGCACCCCTACCAGCCGACATTGCACCCGTACCCACCGACAACACACCCCTACCAGCCGACATTGCACCCGTACCCACCACCTACGCACCCCTACCAGCCGAAATTGCACCCGTACCCACCGACAACACATCCCTACCAGCCGACATTGCACCTGTACCCACCGACAACACACCCCTACCAGCCGACATTGCACCCGTACCCACCGACAACACACCCCTACCAGCCGACATTGCACCCGTACCCACCACCTACGCACCCCTACCAGCCGACATTGCACCCGTACCCACCGACAACACACCCCTACCAGCCGACATTGCACCCGTACCCACCGAAAACACACCCCCTACCAGCCGATATTGCACCCGTACCCACCGACAACGCACCTTTAGCAGCCTACATTGCGCCCGTACCCACCGAAAGTGCACCCCAAGCAGCCGACATTGCACCCGTACCCACCAAAAATGCACCCCAAGCAGCCAACATTGCACCCGTACCAGCCGACAACGCACCCCTATCAGCCATCATTGTACCCATATTAGCCAGCAACGTACCCTTCCATCTCTCATAACACCCGTACCCTACCCCAGGGTACTCCTTTTACACGGCTTTAACAAAATACGTTCAGACAGAATAGTTAACCCTCAAGTTGGCGGCTCTTTAATTTCGCGTTGACCTGACAGCGATTCATCCCAGCATTGCTATAGTTAATAACACAGAAATTATAAATAAGTGTACAAAACATGAAATAAGTTTCTTAAAGCCAACATAAAAGCTCCCGTCGTCGTTCGCGAATATAAATTCCATGCAACATGGTGAGTTACCCTTTTTTCCTTTGCAATCTCCGAGGCTCTCGGCCAAATCCACAAAGGAAAAAAGCCGTAACTAGTTACCCTTTTCTTCCATTGCAAACTCTACCACTTCAGAGCAAAAAGTGCAAGGTACCCCGTTTTGCCAAAATGTATTCTAAAATATATAATTTTTTATGTGGTTTACAATTGTGATATTGGTATCATCGGATGCGTTGTGAGAAGGGCTTTCGAATGATATGAAAAACCAAAAATCGATATTTTGAGTTACCCTTTTCTTCCTTTGCACGGCAGATATGGCTTATTCTAGTCTAGTTGAATCCTGATCCTGTAATTTTGCTTTATTTTCTTAGGACTTTTCTAAAAGGCGCACTTGCCCAGTCACAGGAAGCATTGTTTATGGTAGTTAAGGAAACCCTGCATCACACCAGATGGAACATGGGAGACTGAAGCCTCTAGCGTTAGCTAACGTGGTATTGAACGCACGTCAGTTCAAGCTATCCTAATCTGAGTCGAGCGGCCACGCCTCAAGGTGCCTACACCCCAAACCGCACTTGGCTTTACTGTTGGGCTGCATGATAACTGTGAACATTGTATAGTAATTCGGCGTTTAATTTGGTCAGATTTCTTTCTGGAATCGTGCCGCTTGATTCGCTTATGCTGTACTGATTTGTTTTGCTAGAACGAGATGTTGTTCTGCAGCGAAATCTGTTACATAACTCTTCATATCCGCTCTCCGGCCTCGTACGCATCCTATGGTAATCCGTACAGGACGTTCACATCGGACTGTTGCTCACGAGCACATTCGCTCCATGACACTTGTCCATTCCTGCAGAGTTTATCGCAGTGAGTAAGCTGAAAGGAGGTACTCATGGCAAGATCCTCTGTTTCCACGGTCCCCGGGCGTGGGCAAGACCAGCATCGCCCGCTCGATTGCACGTGCCCTGAACCGCGAGTACTTCCGGTTCAGCGTGGGCGGCATGTACGACGTGGCCGAGATCAAAGGCCACCGGCGGTGAGAATGAGCCTGCGCCCGGCTAGACTGGCATTTGAACAATGACCGCGTTGTGCCATCAAATACTAAATAAATGTCATATATTGGTTGCATTACCATGAATTTTAATGATTGGTTACGTTTCTAAAGATTCGGGTTTCTAAAGATTAGTTCCATGGTATTTTAGGACGTATCAGAATTTAAAATGTGTTTATCTTGTCGCATTACCCAATTTCAGTATTCATGAGAGAAATTCGCCTCTGAACAAAGCTCCAGTTCATGCCTCAGTTCTGTTTTTTTTTGCAATAATGGTGGACTCTTGACTATTTTCTTCCTAAATAGGAGGGAGAAATTAGTGCATTTTCACTCGTCATATCCCTTAAAGGAATTTTTTATCAGTGTAACACGTATCAAGACATAAACTCTTTCAATGATATAAGCCGAAAAATAAATCTTCAATTTTGCAAAGTCCTCGCTTCAAGAGGTATTTTTAAGCACATTTTCCTCTCTTAGTGTGCAGGTAGAAAACTTTTTGTCTACGTGGTAAAGACAATGGACCAAGTAGATATTTTTAGATAACCTACGGTTTATCGCAATCTTCTTCCATGATTTTATAAGGTCGAAATGTTGCTTATATTTTTTGGTCAGCAATCGGTAGAATGTTCGGACGTTACTTGTTGCATCGTTCGTATCATCTCAGTGTGTGTACCATGGATTTCCAGGACATACGTGGGTGCTATGCCGGGCAAGATGATCCAGTGCCTGAAGAAGGTGAAGACTGAAAACCCACTGGTCCTAATCGACGAGGTGGACAAAATCGGCAGGTAATGCTCCGAAAACCAATAGTCAAACAAATAGTCTGTCATGTTAATAGTTACGACAGGTAAGTGCAGCTTCTCCTTGTGAAAGTATAACAAAATTAGAGCTTAAAAAATGATGTCTTGGAGAGCTATTTTGAGCATGATGATAAATATGTAAATGAGGAATAACAGCCTGATGCTCATATTATGTAAAACTTGTTCGAAAGTTAACAGTCAATATATTTCGCCCATGGGGCATGATTCGCTGTCGTGATCATGCCCCATGGGCGAAATATATTGACTGTTAACTTTCGAACAAGTTTTATATAATATGAGCATCAGGCTGTTATTCCTCATTTACATAAAATTAGAGCTTTCATTATTTGCTACTAGCCTTCGTTGAAAGATAAAATGGGATCGGTACGATTACCATTTTGATTTGATATCGGTATACCATGGTACTAATAAACCACTTTAAGCCATCATTAATTTTTTTTTTGCAGAACGCCAACTTCCTTGACCACTACCACGGAATAAATTCGGAATTTCTCATCGATAGTTTCACTGAAATGCATGCCATGAGTTTTAAGACTACGGAAAATGACTTCCGTCAGCAAAGAACATGAAATCGGAGTCTTCAGCTGCTTGTTATTGCTGGTATTCGTCACCGTTTCCCTCCTGTGTTAGGTAACGGAATCGATCAGGGTATTCTTATCCAATGGCTCAAATTCGTTTATCAATATCGCTGACGTGACACGAATTCTGTTAGAACTCCTGCGGCAGTGGTGCGTGGTGAAGCGTATTACCTTGCCTCCCTGAGTGGGTAGTGTAGCTGGACTCTGCAGCTGTGACCCTTGCACCCCTGGCGCGTGCAGGGGGTTCCAGGGCGACCCGACGTCAGCGCTGCTGGAGCTGCTGGACCCCGAGCAGAACGCCAACTTCCTTGACCACTACCTGGACGTCCCAGTCGACCTCTCCAAGGTACGCGCCAGCTGCTTCAGTGTGCTACTCTTACTCTTTAGTCGGATAAGCTACATTTATATTCGCATTGTTGTGCTGTGAGGTTTGAGTGGAACTTTTGTATGTGATGTTTTCCGACATGGCGCGATTGATGTGTGATATCAAAACTACGAATTGACCGTCTTCAAGTTGGCGTTTCTTTCCATGGTTCTTGCGGTGTTGCCATGTGGCTAGTAAACAGAAGTTAAAAGTAGACAACAGAATATTGTATTCTGGCGTTCAGTATGATGCCCGTTGTTGCTCCTTCGCGTGACACTGTTGGTGGTGGTCAGGTGTTGTTCATCTGCACGGCGAACGTGATTGACACGATTCCGGACCCTCTGAGGGACCGGATGGAGCTGATCGAGGTGTCTGGCTACGTGGCCGAGGAGAAGCTCAACATCGCCAAACGCTACATCATCCCGCAGGTGAGGCCAGTGACGGGACTTGCACTCCACTTGGCTGGTCTGCTGTCAACTGGGATTTTTTTAGTTTGGCTACGTATATTCGTATACGTACGTGCGTATATTCAATTACAATACGTAAATTCAATTCTCGGCATTGAGTTAACTGGTCACGATAGAAAGTTTCAATGAATTTCAGCAACCTTTTCCATATGTGCTGGTTTTCACATTGGGTGAATACACTTGGTTTTCGGTATTGTGGGTTCTCGCATTGTGATAAACATTGTTGACTGGTCTCTCATTCTAAGAGCACTGGGTCGGACCGAGCTTTTAATATTTCCTTTTTCTGGGATCTTCAAAAAGAAGTCCTATCTCTATTCAGTGTGCGGTAATACCGTTTCCTGTGCGTGCCCCCAGGCCCGTACGGACACTGGGGTGGAGGAGTCGCTGCTGAACATCACTGACGACGCTCTCAGCGCCCTCATACGCTCTTACTGCCGAGAGTCCGGCGTCCGAAACCTCCAGAAACAAATAGAAAAGGTACGTTAATGCAGCGGCGGAGTCTTGGGACTACTGGGATGCGATGCTCCACGTGCTGCTTCATGCAAGTAATTTGACCATTCGCTTAGCTAATATGTGTGTGCGGTCCTACGGAAGAAAGGCGTAAGCCTCATTTTTTATTTGAGATTTTGGTATCATTCGATGCAGAAAGAGAAGCTGTATCTATGTATTAAATGATATGGCAAAATTCACGTAAATTGTTTGTTATATTGTATTTCCAAATCAGTCCCTGGGGTCCGATAATGTAAATAAAAAGTAGAAAAAGCGCTCTCCCGTAAGATATTCCGAATGTGACATAGGCTTTTCTTCCGTTGAACAGCAGATATGCTTAGATTTACGCTTTTAAGAATATGTGAATTTGTTTCGAGTGGTTCCTTAGCTGCTGGCTTCCTCACTTCTTGTAGGCTCCAGGCGCTTGAAAGCCTACTTTGCTTGTTTCGAAGTTTTACGGAGTTGGTGAACGGAGAGAGGCTGGTGTGACATTCCGTGCTTGCGACCACGAGGATTACCAGTACGACGTGTGAAGTATGTATGGCCATTAAGGTTGGTTGTTTTTTCCTTTTGCTTCCCTGGCACTTCGCAGTGTCCGATTTTGGGACGTTTGACTAGCTGTTCGTGAGAAACACCGGAGAATGGACGCTATTCTATTGTCACCGCGGCGGTTGGAGGCGGTCGCCGTGACAAGGCTATGGTGAAACGCTGGACCCTGCATCTTGCGGAATGGACTCCGTGTTGTACACCCGGAACTTGATGCGAAGGAGACTGATGCTCTTCCATCGAGATGCACTGGCCACTTCGCTACCCCCAAAATGAAAACCATGTGGATAGCTGACGAGGACAATATCCGCTTTTCAGATCGTCCGGAAGTCGGCCTTCAAGCTGGTGAATAAGGAGTCGGAGACGCTGGTAGTGGACGCTCCCAACCTCTCCGACTACGTGGGCAAGCCCCTCTTCACCAGTGACCGGATGTACGACCAGACTCCGCCGGGCGTGGTGTGCGGTCTGGCCTGGACCGCCATGGGCGGGTCGACCCTGTACATCGAGTCGTCGCCCGTGGGAGAGGCCAGTAAGCGCGGCAGTGTGGAGGCCACCGGCCGGCTGGAGATGTGATGAAGGAGAGTGTCACCATCGCGCACAGCTACGCCCGGCAGCTGCTGAAGGAACTGGAGCCGGAGAACGAGTTCTTGGAGAAGAGCAGGGTGCATCTGCACATACCAGAGGTGGGTGAAAGCTGTAACGAGTAACGGTCAGACATTGGAAATAATGTCATCACTATTGGTAAAATGAAAAGATCCGGGAGCTCTTCTCCAATCATGATGCCCAAGGATTGTAACGATCCAGCCACTGACTGTGTCAATAACCAGCCGCTGCCGTTGATAGTTCGTCTCGTTTAGGCCCAGACATGAGCTCCCCGCGCCCTGTGTACAGCTGTCACCACCCTGTGGGCTGTGTCAGGGCGCCACTCCGAAGGACGGACCCAGCGCCGGCTGTACCCTGGTGACGGCGCTGCTGTCGCTGGCGCGCCACCAGCCGGTCAGACCCGACCTGGCCATGACCGGCGAGCTCTCCCTCACCGGCAAAATACTGCCCGTCGGTGGCATTAAGGAGAAGGTGATAGCGGTGAGTAGCGGCCTGGGGCCGGGCTGGCGGACCGGCTGTCTGATGGGTAAGGGGTGGTGTCCTACCGGGTGACTGCCACAGACCCTCCGAATGAACTGTTCCAAAAGACTGACAAATATACCAGTGAGCGTTGTATTGTATTTCGGGCACAAAATACGCTGTATAGCCTTCGGAGGTCTATGCGCCATAAAGTAAAAAATAACTAACTAACCGAGTCTAAAATTAGTTTTGATTGTTGGTTGCGTTTCTAAAGATACGTGTTATTGTAGCACGTTTCAGAAGGTAACCGGATACGACTAAGCTGCAGTGAGGAATAATTTCTGCTAACGGGAATGCAAAAGCTCGTTTTTTTCGTATGTACGCTTGACTGAATACATTTGAGTTCATTAATAATACATATTCAGGTTTGACGCAGCACCAAATTACCAAGGTTATACGGCGTATCGGCAACTCCCACTCTGTTGGGAGGGATTGGGGAGATCAGGGCACCTTACTCAGAGGCTCTACTGGGACACGCACGCGGCACCCATGATTCTGAAAACCGGAACGTTATCCTCTGAGCCACGCACCCTCCTATTTGAATTCATTGTTATTAGGAAAATCAATACCATTTGGATAGTGTGATTGATCTCGCCATCAATCTCATATTATTGCTTTTTTGTTGCGGTACTTACGTTTCCGCTTTTGCAGGGGTATTCCGACCAATTCTTCGAGGTCACTGTGCTCGATATTGCTCGATCTTTCTGTCAATTATTGTATCTTTTTTTGTTCTTCACTTCAATATTTCTATGCCTATTTTGTGTGTTTTCAGGCCAAGCGTGCCGGCAT
Source organism: Lepas anatifera (assembly GCA_034440635.1). Lineage (NCBI taxonomy): Eukaryota > Metazoa > Arthropoda > Thecostraca > Lepadidae > Lepas > Lepas anatifera. The sequence continues at coordinate 227,334 of JAOTON010001952.1, forward strand.
CAAAGTCATTAGCATGCCAGAACAGAACAAGAAGGATTTCGACGATCTGGCCGACTTTATCCGGAACGACATTGAAGTCCATTTTGTCAGTCATTATACCGATATCCTCCCAATCGCCTTTCCGAGCTAGCCAAGGCAGAGCACAGCTGGGTTCTTACAGACACTTTCTCTCGTCTGAACCTGGAGGGGGAGGGGCTGGACCAATGAGACACGCTAATAAACTTTATATTACCTCAGTGTCTTGTGGGGGACCGCGTTACGAAGTGATGCCATTGTTGTGTTGTACTTGTATGTGCTTGCTTTCATGCCGTGTCTGCTTCCATCGTTGCACGGAGTGAACTACCAGCGTTCCGATTCCCAGGCAACTGCAAGTTTTGGTAGGTAAGCGGGTGGGTATCTGAAGTGTTTACCGCAGTTTAATGCTGGCAGTCATTGGGTTTGGATTGTTTTGGTACCAGTTTTCGTCTACAAAGATCATCGGTGAAACCGATGTATCGTTATGTTTCGTTTTTAAACTGTTTCTAACATAAACGTGGAAAATGCACGCACGTTATTGCTGAAAGGTGTATGTAGCACCCTGCTGCTAACCACTGCATATTTGAAAAGAGTGTGCGGTGTCTGGTCACATCAACTCCCATGTATTTTCATTCAGTTAGAGTATCGATGATGCTCTACGCAACTGTCTCACCACATGCTGTAGCACTGTGTTATTGCCGCCGCATTGCCAGGCGGACACACTGTCATGGGACTCAGCCACGCGCTGTCTCCGTTGCAAGTCAGCTACAGAAAGCCCCCTAAGCGCGGATCACGCTGCCAGAGTGGCCCCGGGCTGTGATCTGAACGCTCCGCTGTTTCGACTGCTGTTTTGTATGCTCTGGAAATACACAATTCATATTGAAGAATTTGTTTTCTGCATTGGCATTGTACGGTTAAAACCTCTGTTAGGAGTGTTGTTATCCTTGCCAATGACTCATTCATTAAAAACTCGGGCCTTTGCTCAGACTGCGAGGGGTTGTAATGCCTCCCGATTTCTACACTTCCGCACAGTGATGACGGAGCGTCAGAATCTCGAGGAAGGGATTGAAGCAGGGCGTTTTTTGTCCCACGGTCCCTGCAGCCAAAAGAGCAAAATCGAATTTAGGACTCCTTTCAATGTCAAAGACAGTGGCGAAGCCAGACTTCCATTTCGGGGGAGGGGGGGACAAGGGGCTCAACCCTAACCCATATATGATTTTAATAACATCTTACTATATGATTAATCTAGGCACCCACGAATTTCGGGAGGGGTCTTGAGCTCCCTAGTCCCCACTTGTGTCCGCCATTGGCTGAAACTTCCGATCCAGAGGGATCTGGTTGGATTATCGCTGACACGACAGTGTAAGCCCTTCGCCAACCCCCAGGGGGCCAAAAATAGAGAGGTTCCTAAGTCCCGCACTCCGGAATCTTCACTAGTGACTCCGTTCCTAATGGTTTCTGAGATAGCTCTGTTAGTGATGGCTTCGTGTGATAGCTCCGTTTTTGATGGTCATGGTTCCGTTCCTGATGGTCATGGCTCCGTTCCTGATGGTCATGGCTCCGTTCCTGATGTTTCATGGGGTAGATGCGTTCCTGATTGTTCATGGGACGGATCCGTTCCTGATGGTTCCTGTGATGACTCCGTTCTTGATGGTTCCTATGATAGCTCGATTCCTGATGGTTTCTGTGCGGCTCCGTTCCTGATGTTCTTGTGCGGCTCCGTTCCTGATTGTATCTGTGATCGGGATTTTTCCGGCGTTACCAAAAAAAAAAAAAAACGGTGGCGTGAAGCGCCGCTGTACTTGGTACCTACATCTTATCCTTTATCAATTCTGCAACTTTCACCAGAATTTTAAGATCTGGTCATATCAGGTCAGGTCGCCAGCACAGGTCAACTGACCTCACCTCCAAAAATGTTAAGATAGGATAAGTAATAACAGGGTTAATATATCCAATTGAAGCCTATACCACGTAAGGGGCCACCGAGTGCTACAAAATATATTTCAGGGTTTTTATATCGAAGACCTAGTGTCAGATACGGATCATGACCTCTCCATTGGAAATGCATGGGAAAACAGAGAGTGGGCGAAAAATGGCTCCATTTCTGTAGACACCGCTTAGAATACTTCATATTCTCTAAATCATTGTATAATAGGCCCATTTCCAGGTTCATGTTGCAATTTTAGACCTGTGACCTCTGAGAGGTCATCAGAGGCTACTAAAGCAAGTTTTCAGACTTGGGTCAATAACTTTGTGGGAAATGATGATAAAGCTTTTATTTTTCTGCCATTGCGTTTATAATGTTATTGCGAGTCGATTTATATGCATACTACGCCAGGTCAGGGAGTGACCATGACCTGACCTTAGGTCAGGTCAATTTGATGTTTTGACCTAGTATACTTATCTATCATTCGGTTCGCCTAACGAGAGGAATCGAATGGTGCTTAAAAATTGATTCCAAATTGGCTCTCTCAGACGCTAGAGCCCAGAAACTCCCTTCTAACATGTCGCCCTTGACCTGTCATCATAGGCGGATCCAGGGGGCGGATGCCCCCGATCGACCCTCGGCGCCCCCGAAATGGTCCCGCCGCCCCCTGAAAGGTCAATGTCGCTTCCCACCCCCTACCCCAAAGGTTGCAAAAATTTGCGCCCACCAATAGGGTTTTGCGCTCACCAGATAGATTTTTCCGGTCAAAAGTGATGCCCCCTGGTCCGGACGGCGCTCCCCGGGAACGTGCCCCCGCTCCCGATTGACAATACTGGACCCGCCTATATGCCCTCTATTACCCTGCCTATGCCTGTCATGACCTCAATGTTGACCTGAGCCAAAAGGTGACCAATGTAGTTTCTTAGATAATTTTTATGAGCTATCAACCAGTCTTCGCGTTTTTTCGCTGTTCCGCATAGGAGCCGAATTCGAAGGGGGGGTTGAACGCCCACCCCTCTCCTGCCAGGGCGGAGGTCGCTCGGAAGCTCACCGGGGTGGGTGTTAAACTTTTTTGAGGTGAGGTCACGACCCGCACTGATAACCCACGACCTGACTTAAGATGACCCAACCTTAAATTGTTTTGCTGAAGCTGTAAAATTAGGAGAGAAGAGGTATACCAAGCAGTGGCGTAGCCAGGATTCGGCCAAGGGGGTCCGACTACCGTCGGGGGCCCCCTTAGTAATCGGGGCCCGTCTCCTATATGTGTTGTATAATATTTTGAAATTATAATATTTACACGACGGAAATTTTTCTATCCCTTTTTAGGTGTTATTATTTTGTTTATAGTTTGATTTTTATCGATCCGACCAAGTGTTGGTAAATTTAGGTCACCAAATATTAAGGCTAGCCCATACCTATGTGACAGCGTGGCTATAATAGCAGCTTTGTAGCATATTTCGGGAAATCAAATGTTGCTGCGGGCATTACGTTAAACCTGACTCTACCTCAATTTAATCTGGTAATCAGATATGAAGCTATTGAAGGTCGGTCGCTTTGAGTACGAATAAATGGTCTTCTACGGAAAATGATCACCAATTTTTCCGGGTGTCAAATTCATGAACTCTTTAATCAGAAAATTTCCAAAGAAACGGAAAAATGAACAAAAAATACAAGGGATATGGTTGTGTGTTCCGGACGTGATATAACGTCTATTCCGCGGAAAGATCCTGATGAATTCACCACGGTTACTTTCTCACCCTTGCTATGTTGTAAATGAGCAAATTACCAAAACAATAGGCACCTGAGATAACTATCGCATTAGATTGCTCTGTCATTGTCATGTTAAACTTTTCATACCTATTTTTATTTTGGGATTATGCTCATCAAGTTCTTTCATTGCCCTTATTTGTCTGGTTTCCTACGAAAATATTTAAAAGTTGTTTATTTGAGAATATTTAGGACGGTAGTTATTGGGCCTAACCTAATAGATTGAAAATCAGCTGAAGTTCCAAATTCCCTGTTCGATTTGCTATTATGGATGCTAAAATTAGATTAATTTTTGCCTTTCCTTCGGTAATGGTGCCTGATCGGCATGTTTCAATTTGTCTTTTTTGTGCGCAATGGGAATAGATACATTTTTCCGAAGCATATGATTTTCGAAAATATTTTTGAGCCTAGGATCTCAAGCGATATCTCTGGATTGTATTCTAAAGTCTTAAAGAAATGGAAAGGAAAAAGGACGCTCAATAAAAGGGATATATGAGTGTGCCCCAGATGCTATATAAAACCTATTCCATGGACGATCCTACTGATGAAACCACTCACTTACTTCTCCCTAGCCATTGGTTGGAGATCCCCGGGGTTGGGGAGGTGAGTATTTCCTTGGACTTTAGGTCTCTGATAGGCTTTGTACAGGGCGTGTATTGCTATGCCAGTTTTAAGCCATCCAGGACCATCACCCACCGCCCCCCTGACCCCTGGGTCGAGCAGAGATCTCCAGGGGCCTAGCACTTGACACGGCGCCGAAACCAGTATCTGGGGACTCCCGAAAACAACACTTTTCCCGCAAATCAGTACTTCCGTCCCCCAAAACCAGCATTTGGGGGTACCATGATACTACCTACTGGGACCCCCTGGAACTTACTCTCGTGGGGCCCTGAGGATAACTTTGAGGGAAGGGGAGGAAGGAGAGGAATGCTCGCTGAGACTAGCTTTTGGGGACACCTGAGGGCAGCTTCAGGGGACCCCTGAGACTAAATCCTAGAGACCTCATGAGAAAATTGTCGTATCTCTGAGATTAGCTCTCCGGCCCTCCTCACACCAGAACTGAAAGGTCCCCTGAAAATAACTCGGGCTTCGGAGATCAGTTCTTGAGGGACCCGAGACTAGCTTTGGGGCCGCCTAAGACCAACACTTGGCGCTACTCACAAGGTTAATTTCCGGCCCGTCTCCCGATTAGATATCAGGGAATCTCTGGTACTGATTCCCGGCGCCTCTTGACCAAAGTTGGGGACTTCTGAGAATCTCTCGGGGCTCCTCAGATTAGTTATCGGCAGCAACTCTGAGCCTATTTATCGGGCCCCCAGATTTACTCTGGGGAGGGGGCTGAGACTGACTCTCGGGACCATCCAGATTAGCTCTTGGGGTTCCCCTGAGGCTGTCTCTGGGGTGGGGCGGGGGCTGGGAATGACTTCCGACAGCTCTCTGAGACTAACCCTAGGGCGCCCCCTGAGACTAACACTCGAGGAGGGAGGCGTAGAAGCACCCCTGAGACTGAGCATTTGGCACGGTACTAATGAGATTACCTCTCGGAAGACCAGATTAGCCCTCAGAGGCCGAAGGCTAACTTAGGGCCCGTGAGACCAAAATTCGGGAGCACCTCTGGGAATTACTCTCAAAGCCCCAAAATTAATTAGCTCTTAGACGAACCGGAAACTAGCTACCGGGAGCACTCTGAGACTAACTTTTAGATGCTCCCTGAGATTGACTCTCGGGGCCCCTTATGCAACAACTAGGGGGGGGCACAGCCTCAGTCTAAATCTCGAGGGTTCCCAAGATTCTCCCTCGGGGGCCTCCTGAGATTAGCACTCTGCGGATCAAATGAGACTAACTCTCAGACCCCCCAGATTAACTCTCAGGGCCACCTAAAAGTAAATATTGACTCCTGAGAGAGACGCCCGTAAGACTATGGGACCGAATATTGGGGGTCCTCTAAGACTGACTCTCGGGGTCCCCTTGACCGACTCTTAGGGTTCTCTGAGATTGACTCTCGTGGAGCTCCCTGAAATAGACTGTCACGGGGCCCTGAGAACCACTCTCTGGGGGCCCCTGGGACGCGCTCGGCCCCCCTGAGACCGACTCTCGGGGACCCCAATACCGACTTTCGGGATCCTCCGAGACTAACTCTCAGGGGCCTCCTGAAATATACTCTCGGGGGTATTGAGACGACCCTCAGCGCGGGGCCCTGAGGCCAACTCAGGACGCCCTGAGAACGAATCTTCAGGGGCTTCTGAGACTGATTCTGGGGCCCCGTGATCAGAGAATCCTTTCCAGTGGTTCAGATGGGCCCAAGGGGGTCCTCAGATTACTAGAACCCCTTGGCTATGCCACTGCATCCACACATTCGGGGGACCCGCCGAGATCAGCATTTAGAGGCCCCTGAAATCATTGCTTCCCCCCGATACCAATGCTCCAGAGCCTCTGGATACCGCTGCGCAGGGCTCCTAAGACCAAGCTCGGGTTTCCACTTAGATCAGGTTCGGGGGCACCCTTAGGCCCATGCTTGCGCTTTTCTCAGGAGTAACTCGACACCGATGTTCGGGGGGGCAGATCAGCATTCAGAGCCCCCCAGACTAATGCTCGGTACTCTGGAGCCCTCGATACCAATGCTCAGGGGCCCTAAGCCCAAGCCTGAGCCCCCTGAGACCAAACTCAGGGGTCCCATGGGGCCAATTCTCGTGTCTCGCTCATAAGTCCCCTCGATATCGATAGTCGGGGGCACCCCGAGATTAATATTGCCCCCCCACTGCCTGAGATCAATGTTCGCTGCTCCGGAGCCATCGATATCAATGCTCGGGGATCCCTGAGACCAGTTCTGGGGCCCCCTAAGACCAAGATCGAAAGGCCCGTGAGACCAAGCTCGAGCCCCTGAGACCAGGCTCGGAAGGCCCGTGAGACCAAGCTCGGGCCCCCTGAGACCGAGCTCGGGGCCCCTGATACCAAGCTTGGGCCCCTGAGACCAAGCTCAGGGCCCCTGAGACCAAGCTTGGAGGGACCTGAAACCAAGCTCGAGCAGCCCCCTGAGACCAAGCTCAGGGGGCCTGAGACCAAGCTCTCGGGGTCCCCTGGTACCAAAATCGGAGGGCCCCATGACACCAAGCTCAGGGCCCCTGAGACCAAGGTCGAAAGGCACGTGAGACTAAAGCCAGGGGGCCCTGAGACCAAGCTCGGGGGCCCTTGAGACCGAGCTCAGGGGCCCCTGAGATCAATGTTCGGTACTCTGGAGCCCCTCAATACTGATGATCGGGGGCCTCCTGAGACCAAGCTCAGAAGGTCAGTGAGACCAAGCTCGGGGCCCCTGAGGCCGAGCTTCGGGGGAGCCCTGAGATCAAGCTCGGGGGCCTCTGAGACCAAGATCGAAAGGCCTGTGAGATTAAGCTCGGGGAGCCCTGAGATCAAGCTCGGGGGCATCTGAGACCAAGATCGAAAGGCCCGTGAGCTTAAGCTCGGGGGGCCCTGAGACCAAGCTCGGAAGGTCCGTGAGACCAAGCCCGGGGGGCCCTGAGACCAAGTTCGGGGGCCCCTGAGACCGAGCTCGGAGGCCCCCTGAGACCAAACTTGGAGGGTCCCCTGAGACCAAGATAGACAGGCCCCTGAGACTAAGCTCGGGGGTCCCTGAGACAAAGCTAGGGAGACCCTGAGACCAAGATCGAATGGCCCGTGAGAGTAAAGCTCGGGGACCCTGAGACCGAGCTCGTGGGAGCCCTGAGATCAAGCTCGGGGGGCCTCTGAGACCAAGATCGAAAAGTCCGTGAGATTAAGCTCGGGGCCCCTGAGCTATCGGTATCGAGGGCTCCAGAGTACCGATGATCAGGGCCCCATGAGACCAAGCTCGGAAAGCCCGTGAGACCAAGCTCGGGGCCCCTGAGACCAAGCTCGGGGGGGCCTGAGACCAAGCTTGGGGGCCCCTGAGACCAAGTTCGGAGGTCACCTGAGGTACCAGGCTCAGGGCCTCTGAGACAAAGCTCGGGCCCCCTGAGACCGAGCCTGGGGCCCCCTGAGACCAAGCTCGAGAGGGTCTCCTGAGACCAAGCTCGGGGGCCCTGAGACCAAGTTCGGAGGTCCCTTAGACCAAGCTCGGGGCCCCCTGAGACCAAGCTCGGGGACCCCCTGAGACCGAGCTCGGGTGGGGGGGGCGTGAGACGAAGCTCGGGGGCCCAATGAGACCAAGCTCAGAGGTCCCTTGAGACCGACCTCGGGGTGCCTGAGACCGAGCTCGGGGGCCCCTGAGACCGAGTTCGGAGGGCCCCCGGAGATCAAGCTCAGGGGCCCCCGAGACCAATACTCGTATTTTCCAGTGCATAAGGTCAGCCCAAGGGGGGGTCCACGGACCCCAGGGACCCCCTGGCTACGCCACTGATACCAAGTACGGCAGCACAACGCTCCGCCGTTTTTATGCTGTCCCCAAAAACCCGAGAGAGCGGCGGGCACCCGCCCCCGTCAATGCCCGTGTTGAAGCGAAGGTAGCTCAAACACACCGTAAATTACAAAAAACATTATTAAATCATTCAAATGCTAATTAAATTTGGATAAATATAAAAGTGGGCTCCGGCGGATGAAACAGGACAGCCATCAAGGGAGAGCTGTCCCAAGGAAAATGAATATCCTGAGTAAAATTTAAAATTAGTAATATAATAAGGCTAAAAAATACGACAAAAGCTGCGCGACTAATACATGACTCCTGCTATAGTACTTGAGCAACACGACCACCGCGGTATTTATGACGAATAGGTCATATGAGAGGAAGCGGTGTTTAGGACGGATGCGTCATAAACACCGCCGTTTTTATGACGAATAGGTCATAAATACTGCAAGCGTTTCTAGCGTTGCTGGAGCGGAAATGCGTTTCAGAAAAGAGGTGGACTGAATTAAAGGAAGCTTTCAGCAAGTCCACGGCTTTGGATACGCCATTTTGGAAGCGCATAGGTGAGCACGAGGGGTTGCTTGATTGCTTCGGCCTGTCTTTCACGATATACTAGGGATCATTACGGATTTCAATACAGGCTGTAAGCGATTATTTAAAGTATAGTCCGAGTATGTAACATTGTATTTTCTACTTAACCCTGGCTGATAGATTTTGAGGTCAGAATGGAAGGTACCTATACGCGTTATGCTCTGTCAAGGGAATTGCATGCCAGATGGAAGGCCACATGATTACCTTGGAATACCCTAGGTGTACAGGTATTTTTTGGTATTCCCGGTGCCTCTCATTTGCGCTGTCATTGAGCTCATGATGAGCCATCACCAGACTAAGTCAGGATTTTTGTACAATATCTATGCCCAGTGTACGTCAATGTTCTTGAAGCAGATTGGGAACAGCGAGTTGAGGACCCAGTCCCTACTTTATGGGGTTGTGAACTTTATAAGGCTTGGTACAGTATGTTTATTATATACATTGTGATCAACAGCTTAAGGGATTGAAGCTGGTTCCCACTTTTCCGAAGGTGGGAAGTTGTGAAGTCTTGTTGGGGCAGCCTCGAGAGAGGCTGACCTACCAGTTTGGGGCTGCTTTTGCCCCTTTTTGGGGCAGGTAAGAAAATTTTGTGGCAGAAAATGACCCTGAAGTGGACATAGGCATGTGATTTTTGTTTTCCAGATACTCCTGTTGTGTAAAATCCAGCCTTCAAAGTATGGCAACAGGCCGGACGAGTCGCACCAGCCATATAAAATTCTTTCACCACCAGCCTCCAAGAAGTTGCAGAAATATGTCATATACATGGGAGAAAATGCACCCATTCCTACCCATCCAATGCAATGCTACCTCTTATTACTAAGGGACTTTTTCTCAAGCCACTTTGTCTGTCTTAATAACCATTTAGTATTTGTATGGTTTAATTGTCACCTTCCTCTCACCAGTCTTACAAATTCGCACCAGGTTGATACAATTTGCACCACTTCCTTCTATCTCTAAGGGCACTCACACTGACGAGATCTCGTCAGAAATGTCATACTTTGCAAGCTGGTGTGAAATGAACATTCTTAAAGGGAATTTGGCACCTTGGTCGAATCTTGGAATTTAGTGCAATTAGGCATACTTTTAGCAAAAATTAATGAAACCACTCATGATTTCTGTGAAAAATGTTCAATAAGCTCAATATTTTGTTTTTAAAAATACTCCTCTAGGAAAATAAATATCTGCCTGTGGATGTCATGATCTGGCAGCCACTACCATACTTGAAACGCTTCAAGGGCTACGATTCGCTGATGCTCATTGTGACATCAGCATATGTCATCACCCCGGAAGCTCACAACAATGACTGCCTGGTGGGGGGCTGATGAGGGGGCTGGTGTCAGGTAGGTTTTAGCTTTTTCTACTGAAATATTGAGTTCCAAGACAAATGATATATGGAGTACCGGGTTTTCTGACTTGCTTTAAAACTTGGCTATCTCATTTAAAATCATGTTTTGAAGGTGCCACATTCCTTTTAAGCACCAGCGGAGGGAAAGTGCCCCATCCACCGAATTTCTGTTCACTGACTGTCTGTTCACCTGACAGTATGTATGTCTGCCTGACAGTTTGTATGTCTGCCTGACAGTTTGTATGTCTGCTTGACTGTATGTCTACCTGACTGACTGTCTGACTGACTGACTGTCTGTCTGACTGACTGACTGACTGACTGACTGACAGACAGACAAAATGACTGGATTTCTCTTTATTTTTCTGTATATCTGCCTGGATGTTTCTGTATGTCTGTCTGACTGTCCCTGTATGTTTGTCTGGCTATCTCTGTATGTATGTATGTCTGGCTGTTCTGTCTGTCTGTATGTAGACCTGGCTTCCTCTGTCTGCCTGCCTGTCTCTCTGTCTGCCTCTGTATTCTCCATATGTTTGTCAGCCTGGATGTCTGTGTATTTTTCTGTATGTATGTCTGACTGCCACTGTATGTCTGTCTGCCTGCCTGCCTGTCTGTCTGACTGTCTGTCTGTCCCCCTGACTGTCTGTCCATCTGTCTGCCTGACTGTATGTCTGTCTTCCTTTCTGACCGGCTTCCTGATTGTCTTCCTTACTGCCTAACTGGCTGTGTCTGTCTGTCTGTCTTCCTGCCTGCCTGCCTGCCTGCCTACCTGACCTGACCTGGCTTACTGACTGGCTGACTGATTCTGTCTGTCTGTCTGCATTTTTCTGTAAATCTGTCTGACTGTTTGCCTGGATGTCTGTGTACTTTTCTGTATGTCTCTGATTGTCCCTGCATGGTTTTCTGGCTATATCTGTATGTATGTATGTATGTCTGTCTGTTCTGTTGGTCTGTATGTATGTAGACCTGGCTTCCTCTGTCTGCCTTTGTATTCTCTGTATGTCTGTCTGTCTGGATGTCTTTGTATTTTTCTGTATGTATGTCTGACTGTCTCCATGTCTGTCTAGCTGTGTCTGTATGTCTGTCTGGTTGCCTGTATGTTTACTGTCTCTGTCTGCCTGTCTGCCTGCCTGTCTCCCTGTCTGTCTGCCTGCCTGCCTGCCTGACTGTCTTTCTGCCTGTCTGTCTTCCTGACTGTCTGTCTTCCTTACTGTCTGTCTGCCTGCCTGACTGTCTGTTCACCTGACAGTATGTATTTCTGCCTGGCAGTCTTCCTGTCTGACTGACTGTCTGTCTGCCTGTCTGATTGTGTGACTGACTGTCTGCCTGCCTGACAGTCTGTACGTTCATCTGACAGTATGTATGTCTGCTGGACTGTCTGTCTGTCTGACTGTCTGTCTGCCTGCCTGTCTGTCTGATTGTGTGACTGACTGTCTGACTGTGTGACTGACTGTCTGACTGTGTGACTGACTCCCTGACTGTGTGACTGACTCCCTGACTGTGTGACTGACTCCCTGACTGTGTGACTGACTCCCTGACTGTGTGACTGACTCCCTGACTGTGTGACTGACTCCCTGCCTGCCTGACTGTATGTCTGCCTGACTGTGCCCGTCCATCTGTCTGCCTGACTGCCTGTCTGCTTAAATGTCTGTCTGTCAGACTTTGTCTGTCTGGCTGTCTGCCTGTCTGCTTGTCTGCCTGCATTTTCTGTATATCTGTCTCACTGTCTGCCTGGATGTCTCTGTAATATTCTGTATGTCTCTGACTGTCCCTATATGTCTGTCTAGCTGTCTCTGTATGTATGTCTCGCTGGCTGTTCTGTCTGTATGTACTTAGACCTGGCTTCCTCTGTCTGTCTGCCTACCTGTCTGTCTGCCTCTGTATGCTCTGTATGTCTGTCTGCCTGGATTTCTCTGTACTTTTTTGTATGTCTCTGACTGTCCCTGTATGTTTTTATCTGGCTATATCTGTATGTATGTCTGTTCTGTCTGTCTGTCTGTATGTATGTAGACTTGGCTTCCTCTGTTCTGCGTCTGTATGCTCTGTCTGTCAGCCTGGATGTCTGTGTATTTTTCTGTATATATGTCTGACTGTCTCTGTATGTCTGTCTGGTTGTCTGAATGTGTGCTGTCTCTGTTTGTCTGCCTGTCTCCCTGTATGTCTGTCTGCCTGCCTGACTGTATCTGTCTGCCCGTCTGTCTTCCTGATTGTCTGTCTGTCTGTCTGCCTACCTGCCTGACTGTATGTCTGCCTGACTGTCTGTTCACCTGACAGTATGTATGTCTGCCTGTCCGACTGACTGTCTGCATGTCTGTCTGATTGTGTGACTGACTGTCTGCCTGTCTGAAAGAATGTCAGACAGCCGCCCCGGTAGCTCAGTTAGTAGAGCGTTGGGCGCGGCCCGCTGCTCAGAAGCATGCAGTGGCAGTGCATGTCCAGGCTTGGGATCAGTTCACCTGAGACGCTCCGGCGCTCAATAGTTTACCCGACGTACAGGTCGGCTGGCAACTGACTGGTGAGAGGGTGACCTGAGCGGGGCGGCCGTCCCTGTGCTTTGTGGGACGTTAAACTTTGGCTTCTAAATCAACCCTTCATTGTGGGAGTTGCTAGTTCGGGTGGTGGTCTGTCGGGGTCTCCGTGACAAGTCCCTTGATGACTTTAGTGAGACTCCGACTCCAACAGTCGAACTGAGAAACAACTTGGTCAAAATTTATAAAAATCAAAAAGGCTGTCTGTCTGCCTGACAGTCTGTCTGTTCATCTGACAGTATGTATGTCTGCCTGACTACCTGTCTGCCTGACTATCTGTCTGATTGTGTGACTGACTGTCTGTCTGTATGTCTCCCTGCCTGCCAGTCTCCCTGTCTGTCTGCCTGCCTGCCTGTTTCCCTGTCTACCTGCCTGCCTGACTTTGTATGTCTGCCTGACTCTGTCTGTCCGTCTGTCTGCCTGACTGTCTGTCTGCTTGAATGTATGTCTGTCAGACTATCTGTCTGGCTGTCTGTCTGCCTGTCTGCTTGTCTGCCTGCATTTTTTCTGTATATCTGTCTGACTGTCTGCCTCGATGTCTCTGTACTTTTCTGTATGTCTCTGACTGTTCCTGTATGTCTGTCTGGCTGTCTCTGTATGTATGTCTCTGGCTGTTCTGTCTGTATGTACTTAGACCTGGCTTCCACTGTCTGCCTGCCTGGATGTCTCTGTACTTTTTGTATGTCACTGACTGTCCCTGTATGTTTTTCTGCCTATATCTGTATGTATGTATGTCTGTTCTGTCTATCTCTTTGTATGTAGACTTGGCTTCCTCTGTCTGCCTCTGTATTCTCTGTATGTCTGTCTGCCTGGATGTTTCTGTATTTTTCTGTGTGTATGTCTGACTGTCTTTGTATGTCTGTCTAACTGTCCCTGTATTTTGTCTGTTCTGTCTGTCTGTATGTATTTAGATCTGGCTTCCCTGAATATCTGGCAATGTCTGTCTGGTTGTTTCTTTGTTTATTTCTGTCTATGTCAATCTGTCTCCGTTTATATGTTTCTGTCTATCTTGTTCTCTCACTGTTTGTGTTTCTGTTTATCCCTGTCTATCTCTGGCTTTCTGGAAGTTTTTCTTTCTCTGTCTGTATGTCTCTGTCGGTCTGGCTGACTGGCTGGCTGGCCCACATATAGGCTTAGCAGTCTACATGTCCTAAAATTCCAAGGTCTGTCTCTGTTTGTATGTTTGTGTGTTTCTGTCTGTCTTTCTGTCGCTTCAAAATCCTGCAGGCTTAGTACTATCCTCTTGAGACCCGAGCCCAAAATATTTGATGGAAGTGCAAACCCTTTTTGATTTTTGGGTTTTTGGATGCAAGGAACTCAATAATGAACAAAAATTTAAATTAAAAAATTATAAATATAATTTATTGGATGTATAGAAATCTATACACCAGGACTCAATGACTATAAATAGTGCACTAATGATAAACTTTTTCTCGGGATGCGCTGCGTGAAACATGATGCATTTGTCACTATCTCACAATGAACGTTGTATTTACTTTCCCTTTTAACTAAGATTTTAATCATTATTATGACATAGGCATAACAAAATTTGGTACCTGCGCCGGTTGAGTCTACTAATACGGATCGTCACCTTAACACGCGCATTGACGGGGGTGGGTACCCGCCCCCCTCGGGTTTTTCGGAGATAGCAGAAAAACGGCGGCGCGTAGCGCCGCCGTACTTGGCATACCTTTTCCCTCATCATTTTTACAACTTCTGTGAAAATTTTAAGGTTGGGTCATCCAAGGTCAGGTCACCAGCACAGGTGAAGTGACCCAACCTAAAAAGTTTAAGATAGCATAAGTCGGAGCAGGGTGAACTTATCCGATTGAAACTCATATCACATAATGCCCCTACCTAGTTCTCTAAAATATGTTCCGGTATTTTTGATATCGATGACCTAAGGTCAGGTACGAGGCATGACCTCTCCATTGGAAATACATGGGGAAAATAGTTTTTACAGAATAACTCAGTAACGGATGGTGATAGAGCATTTATTTTAGCTGCATTAGACTCGCCTGGGCTTTGGGGTTCTAATGATATGCATTTTATATAATTTGACCCTGACCTGACCTCAGTAGCAAGGTCAAATTATATATCATTCGATTCGGCTTGCTGAGAGGATTCATATTGTTCAAGTCGTTTTGCTCTATCTTTACTTGTTCAGATGTAATGGCCGAAAAACTGAATTTACATGTTATCCCTATGACGGCTGTTTTTACCTCTCGTGGCCTTAAATGTGACCTGACAAAAAAATTGTTCAAATGTTTTCGATGGAGAAGTGGATGGGCAACCCAACGCCGTTAACCGTTTTTCGGTACCTACCGTGGTTCTCGAAATCTTAGGGGCGGGTACCCGCCCCCGTCAATGCGAAGGTGGCTCAGACCCCCGTCAATGCACGTGTTAAGCCACTGTTAGTAAAGTCCTAATTCCTAAATTAAATACCACCGAGCATTAAAGCACGTTCTCGTTAGGGATCAGTCAAGCACTATCGTTAGACCCAAGCATGTATGTACCATATCCAGGTTCCCAATAGATACATTGTGTGCGCTCCATGACCTTTATGCCTCGTGGATCTTGGTAAAAAGATCGTTTCAGTAATGAATTAGAGAAGCACTTCAAACGTCTTGGACTTGATGAGAGCCAGCTTGTTATAGGACGGTCATCGGCATCTTCGGTACGATTCCTTACCAGGGATAATTTCGTGCATGTACTGTGTGCTAGCACTTTTGATATCCTTCGACGACATTGTAACCTTTGGTTGCTTTGTGGGAAGCTCGTCAGCTGGTGCCTCTGAAACATTTTCAGTGTATTCTCGCCTGGCCTCACAGTTCATATTATTACCTTCAGCCACGAGCTGATCGGTGAGCTGGATTTTAATTCCAGGTACCTGATCTCCTCGAAGTCCTCGTGAGACTTGTACTCCAGCCAGGAGTTACCGTGTTTAAGATATTAAACCTGCTACTCCCAAGCAGGAACAGATGTTGCTAGCCACAGAGGGCCGAGACCAAAGGAATCCCGCAAGCAAGGCAGGGGGCTGACTGTATCCACAATATGTCTGAGATTATCGTAAGGGGCCCGGTCCCCTGCACACCAAGATCGTGCAAGTGAGCCACATGGGCCCCCGGAAGCATTTCAGGAGGCCCGGATGGCCACAGGAGGCCTGAGTGAGCCGCAGGGGGCCCGACTTGGGTCACAGAGGGCCCGGGTGGGATACAGGGAAATTATCTGCAACTGCTGAGAACAGGGGCCCGACTTCGTCATCAGTGGGCTTGGGATAATTCTGAGGGGCCCGGTCGCAGACTCAGCGGGTTTCAAGTGGACCTGCAAGTGGCCCGGAAGAATATCAGGGTGTCCAGATGGCCAAAGGAGGCCCGGGTGAACCGCAGGGGGTCCAGTTGCAGTCACAGGGGGGCCCGGGTGGAATACCGGGGACCTAAAACTGCCGAGGACAGGGGGCCCGGCTTGGACAGCTAGTGGGCCCTGAGACGATTTTTAGAGGCCCGGTCTGCGGGTTTCGTGGGACCTCAGAGGTAGGGACCCGAGAACAACTCTGGGGGGCCACCGATATTAATTTCGGGGGCCCCCGGTTACATAATGAGGGGCCACCTAGACCTACCTTCGCGTGGTATTTGGAGACAACTTGCGGGACCGGGGTATAGCTGCGGCTACGCTCCCCCTTCCCGCGGGGGCTCGGCGGCTCCAGTGGGGAGGCGTTTTATCAGTGCGTAAGGTAGGCCCCTAAGGGGGCTATTACCCCCACCCCCCCTCCTCGGATCTGCCCCCTCGCTTCAGTACCAGAATGATAAGCATCGCCTGTTCCAATCCATATCTTCTAGTTTTATAAAATTAAAAACAAAGGAACCCACGAGGAAAACATATTTGCTTAACATGTGCTCCTCATCAATGGTGTCTCATTACATCAAAGGAGTATGATATGCCTGGGATGCCCTCCAAATGGTTAAGTATAATGTCACTTTTGTCGTCATTGAGTCCTGGAGTATAGAATTCTATACATAGCATTTTCGAAGGAGATTGTTTGGCAAAAAAAAATGTTAAAAACACCGGATAAAAACTCAGATACTTCCAATAATTTAAGCTTTCTGTTCATATACTTATCAAAAACTAGATTCTGTCAGTAACATTTTTTAAACTACATACCTTCTTCCGAGCAACCATGCGAACCACCAAGTCCGGCGCTCACGCCTATCGTCGAACAAAGGGAATTTTGACTCACTTTGCCCTTGGGTTTAGTTTATGATTTTGACACCAGAAGAAAGCTAGAATGTCCAGCTTTCTATACATAATTTATATATAAGGCTACGACATCGGTAGGAGGTGGTGAGTTGAGCCCTATTCAAACCTGCGTATAGATACCTATACGTGGGGACTCAGGAGGCTAGATGTAAGATAGCATATTAAGACCTCCATGGGGAGCACAATGTATGAGTACTATATGTAGCTGTAATTTTGTTTAATCTAATGTGTGGTGGGGTGTTTTCTTTGCCCTGTCCATGCCTCACCAGCGCCCGTCGTATTTTCTCTTTTATAGTGCATTTGTAAACCACCGCGCGTACCTCCCTTCTCCTCAGCGTGGTGGTGGTGCTGATGCGATCTTCGATGGAGGTCAGCTCTAAACAGAGGCTTCACTCTGTACTGAGTTGTGTTTCAATGGGCGCGCTACTCCACCATCAACTGGGAATGGCCCGTGAGACGCTGCTGAAGACAACGTTGACTGGCCAATTGCGGCATGCTGTAACATCATGCTGCGGCATCTGCTCAATGATATCCTCAGTGCAACACAATTTACCAGGTAACTTTATTTTGGAGGCTAATTGAATGGAAGTCTCAAAAGTAAAAATGTTCAAAACCGCTGGATTGCTGATGTATTGTGCTGAGTGGGGCAGACAGTGATCAATGCTAAATATGTCCTTTATGGATTTTTGTGGTAAAAACAGTGTCCTGTTCTTTTCATCCCAACCGAAACGCCTACTGCATTTCCGTAGATGAGCTTATCATAAATACATGAAACCGCGGCATCTGCCCCTGTCAAAAACGTTACACTTGCACTAAATGCCCCCTTTGGGTCTTCGCAGAAGCCTGTAAATGGTTTGGGATGCATTTTCTTCTGATCAGTTTTGCAAGTTGTGTCAAAATTTTAGGTCCAGTTCGGGTCATCTCAAATGCAGTGCAGGTTAAGTGACCACCTCCAACAAAAATGTAACAGCATGAGTAAATACGTGGAGTCGATTTATCAAAAAATGTATCTCAATACGCATGAAGTCATCGGCTACTGAATGAGATGTTAAATTGGTATTTTTATTTAGATAACCCAGGGTTGGGTACGAGCCATGACCTCTCTTTTGAAAATTCATGTGGTAATATGATTTAGCTAGGTAACTTCGTCGTCTGGAACGGAGATAAGCGTTTATGTTGGCGTCACTGGATTTTTGTTTTATCACTGAGATGTCACCTAGCAAGATCGTACTATATATCATTCGATTGAATTTGTTGAGAATATTACAAATGTTTAAATAGTTTGTGTTATGGCTTTTGTAACGTCAGATGCTGTGAGCAAAAACATTCATCCTCCTTATATCCGTATGGTGACATGGTTTGGCCTCTGGTGAGCGTTGGATTTAGGCTGATAAAAAATTGACAACTTAATTTTTCAGAGATTACGTCAGGGTGCCCAACTAACGTTTACCACTTTTCATTCATTTGTGTGATTTGTGAGATCTTTGCTGATAAAAATCAACAACTTAATTTTCAGAGATTACGTCAGGATGCCCCACAAGTTCTACCCACTTCTTCATTCATTAGTGTTGATTTCCGAGATCTGTGGGTATCTCCCCGCCCCAGCGTGAAGGTGGTCTCAGGGCCCATGTTCATGCGCTTACTGAAACAAACACATGTTTTTAGTTGGCCTTCCAGTGGCACGACCTGTCAATTGCTAACGCATTTTTCTTTTTCAGGGAAGTGGCTGCCCAAGCAGACGCCTGTCACGGAGGAGCAGTCGGTGGATATGTCGGGGCGCCCTCGAACCACGCGACTGCTGTATTGCTACCAAGCCGCTGGCCGTTGCCGTCCAAATGGAACTCAGCTGCCCCGAGGTGCGGGACGTTGCCGGGGCCGACGCCCTGCGGCCCCGCCGCCCCAGAGCTTCCGCGGCTGCGCGGCGACTGGGCAACCGCTGCGCTGCCGCCCACCATTGGCGACTCTCCCAACATCTCCTACGCTGTCCGTGTGGGTCGGGCGCGCGCCGACTGACACTCGGTGCGTCCCGGCCCGCGTAGAATAAGTGATTCCACCGCCCCGCCGGGAGGCTCCGCCGGTGGGAAACCGCGATTGCGGCGGAATGGGCTCCTCAGGGTGGCTTCAGCCGACGAGCCAAGTACCGGAAGATACTGCCACAAATGCTAGACCCGAGGCCAGACTGCTGCTTCGTCAGTTGGAGCGCGGAGGGGTCCGCAATAAGACCGCAGAGCTCAGCCGCTGGCTATCGGACGTCAAGGACGGACCGGTAGTGTGTCTTATCCACGAGGCTCAGTTTTGGCTGGAAAGTCCCTATCGGTCCCGGTGTTTCCAGACCGCCCGCTTCATCTCGCGAAGGGCTAGAGGCAGGAGGGTCGTGGGGCCTGTCTGTGGAGGGGACGTCGCAATCCTCGTCAGAGCACGGCCTCAACTTCAGTGTCAATCATCGAAGAGTCGCCTCTCCAGCCTCAAGACGGACACAACCGAATGGTGCGCCGTCAGAGTCATCTTGAGGCGCAACCCTAAGATACTGATTTCACCCACCATCTGACATCTTCAACATCTACCGCTTCCGCCTATACGCTCGTTTGGCGGGGACGAGCGGGTGAACAACTTCTCCCTCGAGGCCTTCCCCTGCTGGCGACCCGACCCTCATCGCCGGAGGATGTGAACGGACACCACCCTGCCTTGGATGTCGTCTGCCCAGACCCGGACAGGGTGGACCGCCTGACCGCATGGCTGGTCCCCTAGCGCACGAACTGGCGAATCCCCAACAACGGCGCTGCCACCCGTGCCAGGTAATGGAGTGGAGACTCGCCTCTCGGCCCCGGATATTGCCATGGCCCACCAAGACTGGTGCGCCAGCGTGGTCGGCGGTCGGCGGCACCGACGTTGGGAGCGACCACCTTCCCCAGGTGGTGTCGGCGGTCGGCAGTCGCCTCCGGCGTACCAGGAAGACGAGCTGGGGCCCTCCGCCACGCCGACTGGACCGGCTTCACCGCCGACCGTGATGCGAGGCGGTGTCTGAGGCACCAGCCATGCCGGGAGTCTGCCGGTCGAGGGAATGGCTACGCGCTTGACGGAACGCCATCCCCGAAGCGAGCTTCCCGTAGGATCCCCGCGAGCCTGTGCCGACCTCAGTACCCTGCGCCCTCGACCCGGAGCTGGCCAGGGGTGGCGGAGCGCCGAGAACGGCGAGGATCGACATTCACGGGTCCCCTCGCTGGAAACCAATGACCGAAGCAAGGCCGCCAAGAGAAGATCGCAGGAGACAATGATGAGAAAAGACAAGTGCGCCTTCCGGTATATTTTTGTCACCGAGGAGTTGAACAGGCTCGTACACGGAATTGCAAGCATAATGAATATAAAGAGGAGGAGGGAGGGGGTGAAATGAGTGTTCTGCCAGACAGGTCGTAATCTGCCATCGCGTCAAAAACGCCGTGAGGTGATCTATCGCAAGCGAGGTTCGCGCTCGCGAGTACCCCTGGTGAGCAAGCACACTTGCCAATGGGAGGCGTGACAGCGAGCCACAAAGATTCACTGTGCGCAGCGTGGTCAACGTCCATGCTCCTGTGACAGCTCCTGCCAGCCTTTCAGCGAGAGATGAGATGCTGGACCAGATTAAGAAGATGAGGTCCGGGTGAGCGCCTGATCCCGATAACGGGTGCACGGAGCACCTTCGATACCTGGGGACCAGCAGGCCAGGATGCTCCTCCGTACCTCATCAACTGCCCGTGGCGCACCCCAGTGGTCTCTAATGCATGGAGGAGGGCGACCATCATACCGATCTTGGAAGTAGGGAGAGAACCCACGAAGACGTCTCCAGTTTTCGACCCATTTCACCTTACCAGCCACATCGCGAAG